>JAOXJJ010000851.1:632174-654668 GCA_025769935.1 Phoenix roebelenii
CCCGGGGGGGTGGGGAAGGGGAGGTGGGGTTGGGGCGGGTAACTTGAATTTTTGCCCCCGGATGTTGATTTTAGATCCGGAGCTAAACCCATTGAAAAACCAGGCCGGGTCCGGAGGAGAGAGAGAGAGAGAGAGAGAAGAAGAATTTACGAGCTACCAGCCTACCGAGGGCCTGTTTGGTTAGTTCCCAGACCAATCCCGCTGGATTTATGCTGACAGCGGCATTTTATTGCAATAAGCAGACTCCGCCTGTGCCCATTTATTGTGGAGGAAAAACAAATCCGCAGGCCTTATTAGCTTTTGGATATTCTTGGAGGATTACCCCCAGCAGAACCTCAATGTGAAGCCGTTCCCTTAGAAATTCCAAGCAAGTGCTCGGTTGGTATCATCCCTTGTCACTTGACAAAGGGGAACTGGTTCAATTGAGAAGGTGTAGGATAGCAACGATGAGAATTAAGAGAAACCTGAACTATAGAAAAACTACAGATGGATTAAGCTTGGATGGTACCATCCCATTGGCTGGAAGATAGGCTTCGATCCCAGAGATCGGCCCCTTTCTGGAAGTACACAGGGGCGGTCAGATCTACTCTAGGCCACCGGAACCCATCTTGACCCTAAGTTCGTAAAACCCTTCAGCTTCTACTAGCGGCTCAAGTAACGCAAGTCCGTTTTTTTTTGGAAAAAGAAAAATTTTCCGGCCACAACCTTTCAGTTTCAGTAGGGAAAGTAGGGGAAAAGTTTTTTTCTTTTTTAAAAAACAATGAATCTTACAATACATGAAAATATGTATATCCACTACTACAGCAACATCCAAAGAATGGCATTCAAGCTGTCCCAAGGCTTCCATATATCCCGCTACTCCTGTTCCCAAAAGCCCCATCAAACGTATCCCTCTTCTCCACCCGTGCATCCTCCTGTTTCTCTTCTCATTTTTCCAGAAATTTGTGGGGAAAAAAGGCAAAAACAGGAGCTCATAAAAGAAATCAAGCATCGTGGATCTACCCATCACCTGCAAGAAAAGAAGTAAAATAAAGGCTAAGGGGCACTGATCTAATTCTGTGAATTTTTCAAGGGAGATCACAATCATCAATCACAAATTCACAATGGAAAAGGTGTAATAGGAAAAACGTGTTAGAAACGTCTCATCAGAAAATCAAAAGAAAAATATGTTAAAAATCCAGAGTCCAACTATAATTTCTTTCATGGAAGGTCATAACCATCCATCTAGAGATCATCTTTTGGGAAAGAAATCTAAAGAAAGAAGACATGCTGGTGCTCACATGACAAACCTAACAGAGTCCAACCATATGATTTCTTCGCTGAGATCTAGGAATCCACCTGGCCCTTCATATGCATTGCATGTAGTCAGTTCCAGTATACATATTAAGAAACAAAGCTAAGAGCTACTCCAAGATTTGCTCATGCAGCAACAGATTAGAGCTGTATCCATAGCTCAAGCAAACAGGGAAGCAAAGAGCGCTCCAGCCAAAACATAATGAGAAAAGAATCACAAGATTGAGTTGATTTTAATCGATGTCCATAGCCTTCTCCTTTTCATTGCATCGGCTGGTCCAAATCTTGATAGTCCGATCGTGTGAAACAGTTGCTATCTGTTGTCCATCTGCATGCACACAATACCAACATAAAGTGAGGGACAAAGAATGCCCAGAGATGTCAAAAAACGGAAAAAGAAAAATGAAAAAATGGGAACCACTTGAAGGGATAGAATAGGTCTTTCCAAAGTGCTTGCCAAAGAAGAACATTGAAGGCTTGTCTGGTCACCAGGTATTTATTAAAACAAGTTCATGCAAAACCTAAAATAGATCAGTTTTATGGAATTGTTTCGTCATTTACTTCTCAGTTCTCGTAAAAACTGGTTTGGAAGCTTAAAAAAAAAAAAAATCAATCTATGCAAAAGATGTCTAGACTGTTCTTTATGAAACCTGTCATACGCAATCATTTTATAGTTACCAGTTGTAATAAAACTGACAGACAACTAAATGACGTAAATGGGAACATGTTCTCCAGTGCTCCTGCTTGTAACATAGTCAAAGAAGCATATGCCACTCACCTCCTGTAATATCCAAACTGGTAACTTTAGCTTCATGTCCAGCCAAAGTTTTGACAGGTTTAAAATCTTGAGCTGACCATACCTGATACAGACAGATGTATCATAGGTAAGACTGCAGTATAAATAATAAAAACAGAGGGAAGTGCAAGTCTATCATTTTCAATTAGTTGAGATGGGAGAAGCATACCATTGCTTTGGTGTCATATGATGCAGTTGCCAGAAAATACCCTTCCTGGGGTTCAAACTTCACTTGTGAAATAAGGTGCGAATGAGCTGGCATAGTATACAAACTCTTTCTTTTCCTCAGATCCCATATTCGGCATGTATTATCTTCACTGCCAGTGGCTAAACGATAACCATTAGGAGAGAAGCTAATGCCAAGGACCTGCAAACATGCACAAGACATGGTAAAAAAATTGGTTAAAAAGGGTACTCATTTAACATTAGGAAACCATTTTCACCCACAAGTCAATTAGCATGATCAAGGAAAATCAGAAGGGCATGAAAAACTTACTGGCTTAACATGGCCTTCAAAGGCAAGAATGCTTCTACCAGTACGAAGGTCCCATACACGAGCAAGAGCATCAAGACCACAAGAGGCAACTAAGGATCCATCAGGATGGAAACAAATCCCATACACACTTCTGCTATGTCCCTCCTGAAGTAGCAACTCTGTCCCGGTATTGATGTCCCACAGTCTCCATGTCTTGTCAAAGCTAGCAGTTCCCAGGTATTTTCCAGATGGATGAAAGGCAATCCTTGCAAGACGATCTAGATGACCATCAAATGATCTAATAAGAGAACCATCAATGTTCCATAATTTCGCAGTTCTATCAGCTGATGCAGTTGCTAAACAGTTATCCACAGGAGAGAATGCCACATCAGTTGCACGCTCCGTGTGACCCTTCAAGGATGCAACTTTTTCTACCTTTGGCATGCTCCATATCTTAGTAACCCCACTCCATGAACTAGAGGAACAGACATATGACATAGATATAAGTTAACAAAGAGAACAAATGCATACATTTTATCAAAGTTACAAAGGATTTGATTATACTCTAGCTAGATCTGAAAGGCATCAAAAAGGACATCTTGCAAAGTAGGAAAAGAAGCCATATCAAAAAGCAAATTCGAAAAAAGAGAATAAAACCTCTGTCTAACATCTCATAATTGTTTGCATGTTAAGAATCTACAAATACTGATTAACCAAAACAGAAGTAAATGTTACCAGCATATTGTGCATACTAGAAGAAAATAGTAAAGAAAATACGTGAAAACAACCAAAACATGGATTATTTCAACTGATTACGATGTGCAGGTACCACTGTTTCATTCCAGTGCTTGGCATGCATGCACAGGCACGAAGCCACACCACATCCTGGTTCAAGCCTGGACATATTTTGCGCCTCTACCTGCCTATCAGCCCAGCTGGCTCAGTGGCTCTTTAACCCTTGTACTAGGAAAACAGTGTTGATATTCAACTCAACATCATTATTGGAACTAATAAAACCACAGTTTCAGAATACATTGCAAGTCAAGCAGCAAATAAGCCAGGTCATTCGGAATAAAATTTAGAATTTAGGCAATTCAACCTAAAAATGTACTGCTTTATCAAATCAGAGTCAAAATCAAGTCCTGAAGCTAGCTTCAGTCATATCTAGGCCTTACACAATTAAGTTGAAGCCTATCCGAAACATAATATGGGTAAGATGAAGCCCGAAGTTGAGAACCAGCTCTGACCCAGCTTGACCTAAAAATCTGAATCAGACTCGTACCTAACTTATATATAAATTTCCTGACTGTTATGGTATTTATGCAAGTAAATTCCTGGGAATGTATATGATGTACATGGACTCCCAGGTTTAATTTTGTATCTGCATATCCAAATGAATCTAAATTAGGTTTCTAACTCTTTCAATATTTCTATCTGGAGTTATATCATTTTAATAGAAATGGGCATGTTTCATACATGCCCATTTTTATAAACCTATGGACAAATTTCTTCCAAAAATCATCCAAGATATTGCATTTTGGAAATTGAAAGTTCGTGCAGCACAGGGTATGTGCCATGTACACGAACTGTAATCAGCAACATTAATGAGCATCAGCTAAATCATCAGGAGCAAATGTGCCTTCTCAGAACAACCTCAGCAGGGGCACGACACAAATTTAGCATAAAGCAACTGTCCATATAATACATTTAACTAAGGGAACCAGAAGTTTCTTCTTCCTGAAACATCCCCAGAAAGTGGCATTATGGAAAAAGTTACATGGTGATAGTCCTGCTCCCTAGGAATTATCTTTTCTCAAGTCTTCATGCCAGGTTCAAAATTCTGGGGTTTCATGAATCTAAAGTGTTATTACAATTTCAACTAACTCTATAAATGTATATTCTGTTTGGCTGAATTTCTAACAGCTATCTAGACCCAAACCTGACCGAACACATCACTGATAAATTGGGTGTGGATCTGATGGCAAAGCCCAACCAGATGGGTCTAAATTCCTCCCTTGCAATACTATCCTTGGCTACAGAAGGGTGGCTGGTTCTGGACCACGCAGGCCTAGTAACTTGACCAGTTTGCAGACCTAGATGTGAACCACTAGTATAGTGATAGTGCTATTTCTTTTTAATTGTAGTCCTAGAAGGGAAAAGACGTTCTATATTGTTGTTGAGATGGCTACTCAGTGAACATGGCTACTTCAAATACTAAATTCAGCTTTCGTGCTTTTTTTTGTGGGAAAGGAAAGAGAGGGGGGTGGGAGGAATTATTATTTATGCCTTTTTTGGTTCACTAAACCTTTAATTAGAAATTTTTATAAATGTAAGGGCAGAACGGACTCTAGTCTCATAGGTAAACATCCATGTTCGCTAAACCTTTAAAGATTATGCACTATTACGGTAGTACACTATAATCATGGGAATACAATGCACTATGGAAGAGATTGCTCATTTGAATTTTTGCTAATTCACCACATATGCATGTGCCACTGACCATTTTTCATTAACCAAATAACAAGATTTGCTACAACCATATTATATTTTCATTTATTGCATTAGAACCTTCAATATATCGATACCAAATTATTACAAAATATTTTACTATTTTGATTTTATAATACATTGATGGGAGCAATGATTTCTGAACCATCCTGAACTGGTCAATTTGGAGCATACTGAACTGAACTAGATAGGAACCGTGATGGTTTAGGCACCTAAAAAAGGGGGGTAAAGGGTACATTGGTAAGAATAGGTCCAAACAAGGGTGAACAACTGGTTTAGCCCGATTCCAGATGGTTTTGATCAAGATCGCCTAGGTTGAATCGGGGCCCTAATACAAAATTTTTGATCCCCTAATTCGATTCAATCAATTGATCAATCTCTATTTTCTCTCCTCATCAAAACCCTAGCCACCACATCCCATTCCCCTCCTCTGGCTCTATGATGCCCCCTCCAAACCTCGAGCTCTTGATCCCCACGAGCTTCCATCCTATACCAATCCCTAACCCTCACCCACTCTCTCTCTTGCACTGTTTCGCCTTGATCCCTCCACCTCACTCTCCTCTTGAGCCCGTTAACTTCTGACGACGATGACACCCTCCTCTCTCCCTTCTAGCGACAACAATTGATAATAATGCCCTCCTCTCTCCCTTTCGGCAATCATGACTGATGACACCCTCCTTCCTTCCTTGTCTGATCTCTTTGCTTGGCCCTCCTTGCCTTTCACCGATGGCGATGGCTCGATGGTGATAGGATCCCCACTGCCATGGCACCCACCAAGTCCCATGGCCCCATTGTGGCTGCATCCCTTCCCCTTCTCTCTTTAGATTTAGTAGAGCGACACCGAACTATGTACCATGTTAGTAGGTATGATAGGGTACTGTATCAACCTAGTTCCTGGCTAGTACGACATCTAGTATTGGTTTTGCAGACCTTGGATTGGAGAATAGTGCTCTATATATACACATGATGAAAACAAATAACTTATGATCCTATATTTCTAAGATATAATTATCCTTAGAATGGGTTGGAAGATATTCATCAAAAGAGCTTTCATTAGTTCATAGGACCTGCATGTGCTAATTACAACAATTGAAGATGTAAAGTAAATACATTTTTAAAAAAGTATGAGAATCTAGTTACATTTGACAATAGTTTTAATAAATGCCCTCAATTGCCCTTAGAATTGCAACTCAATTTCCAGTTCTTTTTGTCATAAGACAGGATGCAAAGTTTGGCAACTGTTTTAAGATCTGGTTACAGTTGAAGTCGCATTTACAACAAAAGAAACACTCAAAAAGTTGTAACTGCAGTTCTTGGACGATGTAGCATTTCAGCAATGTGTAACCAAAAACATCCTTTGTAGTTAAACAACTCCTTGGAGCTCGAAAACACTCTTACTTCTTCAAATTATATTGATTAATAACAACTCATTGTCAGTTTTATGTCTTTGAATTTATAGAATAGCCAACCTCAATTCTCACTTCTCCATTCCAGATAAGTAGCGTCACATCTTAAATCCTGATAGCCTGCCAGTTACATCAACTTTAGTACCAGCACAACAACTTTAGCATCAACAATTAAGTTTGAATCATCACTTAGGACTAGAAGAAGATAAGTTTGAATCATCATTTAGAATCAAAAGAAGAAGATAAGTCTGAATCATCACTTAAGCAGAAAAACCCTGCCAGTCACATCAACACTAGTACCAGAACAACTTTGGTATCATCACTAAGAAGAAAAAGAAGAAGAGGTTGAAAAGGAAACAGGCAGCAGGTAGCAGAGGGAGGAGGAAGAGGAGCTAGTCCAGCATGGGAAGAACACGACAGGGGAGGAAAAAAATAAGGGGATCTAGTCCCTGTTCAAGCAGCAGAAGAAGAACGAGAAGAAGGAGAAAAAAAAGAGGGGACTTAGTCCTTGTTCCAACACACCGGGCTGGTGGGGGAGAGGAAGGAGAAAGAGGAGACTCGTTCCCTTTATAACAAGGGAAGAAGAACATGAAGAAGATGGAGAAAAAAATACAGGACTTTATTCAAGTAGAGGAAGAAGAACTGAAAGGAGAAAAACAGGGGACTCAGTCCCTATTCCAATAGAAGAGGGGGGAGAAGGAGAGGGAGAAAAAGCTCAGGATTTACTCCTTCAAGCAGGCAGAGAAGTATGTGAAGGAGAAAGAAACAGGGACCTAGTCCCTACTCCAACACGAGGGAAGAGGAGGTGAAGAAAATTATGCAAAGAGGCCCTGCTGCCTGTTACCACCGGAAGAGTCCGGAAGTTGCCATAGAGGAGAGGCTTGCTGCCCTACTGCAGGAAGATTCCCTGCTACTACCAGAAGTCCCTGCTACTGTTGGAGGAGACTAGAAGCTGCCGGAGAGGAGAGGTGGGAGAAGGAGAACGCCATAGCAAACCCAACACTAAATTTGAACTACTTTCTTCCCCTTTTCCCCGACTAAAAAAGCCACTTAATTGATTGGTAGAAAGCTGAGATTTGTGTCCATGCCTCCTTTAAATAAGGATTGGTGCTTTAGGGTTTCAATGAGGTGCATGCCTCTGTGCCTTTTCCACATCTGTTTGAAATGGTTGCACCTGTGCCAAAGTGAGGTACTAGGGGTGCACCTTGCTGGTGCTTTAGGCCTAGGCATGCCTTTCACAACAGTGATCATAAGCATGCAAAGAAACAAAAACTTCCATGATATTGGCCACAACAACATCCTATGAAATCCTCTATCAAGAAGTCCATAACAAGGGCAACTAATCCAAAACATGGATAATTGGCTTATAAATGGCTTACATTGGCAGGATTCAAAGGATATGGAAATCAACATGCTTGTTATTCAAGCAACTAGAGAGCATGTAGGTGGCAATATCAACAGTCAGCAGAGAAATAATGAAGTAGGTTAATATGACCAGAAAGTATGAAACACACTGCTATCAGATAAGTCTACTAAGAAAAGACTTTTTCTGTTGACAACACCATTAACTTTCCATCAAAGAGGCAGGCTTTGCCTAGCTCCCAATCTGCATGAATCTTCCTTGTCAATCTCCAATGTGTCTAGGAACAAGATCAATATGACGAGCATCATACATTCAGTGATATCATTAGAAAGATGTGAAAACGTCTCATGGGTCAAAATGGAAAGTTTAGATCCCTTTGCTTTTTTAAGATTAGACTGCAACTCTTGAAACTTTCTTGAGACTTTTCGAGTGATATGACATGAATAGACAACAAATGTGCATGCTTTACCAAGCCAAACTAAAGGAAAAAGCTCGTATTAGGTGAAGTAACATAGTGAATTGTCATGTCTATGTAACCAACACTAGTGATCCATAGGGGTAAAATAGAAGTACTTACTACTGGACTAAGAAGAGTTGTTATTAAGGTAGTTACTTTCTTTTTGTGAAGGAATAATTTCACTATAAATATGCACCGAATGATTTAACAAGCTCAGACTATCATACCAGACTAGTGAGACTGTGTAACATTTGATTCTTCAGCCTACTGTTATAAATAAGGAAGATTTTTGTTTCTGCCAACTAGTCTTGTAGGTTTCACGGCATGCTCCCCTCTTGCCCAAATTTACCTTGGTAATTAAACACTAAACTACAGATGGTTGACATTAAGTTAACAATAAAATCTATTCAATCCTTCCATGGATTACTTGTCTATCTTCGACCCGCTATTAGATTGGTAAAGGTTTCAATGATGATGATAATACTTTTAGTATGAGATGATAGACTAGGTATTCTGCCATTTGAGAAAAGAATACAATCTGAAAACTGGTGAGAGACAACAATTTTGCAGCTGTACTATAAATCTGAAGATATGATCATGCATTAACAACTTCTGCATGTCCTTAAAGTGTGGAATGTGCAAATTCACTGCAAATATAGCAGCACAATGAATATAACTTCACAGGGGAAGGTTGACAATAAACTTTCCACCGACACAACACCGACAATTCTACAAGATTGCTTGAGTGAATCACTTCAGTATTCTAGTGATAAAGTAATGTTTCTAGCCTTTGAAATTAAGAATATTAATTTTTTTACTGGGGGTAGGTTGAGCTCCAGCATAAACAGAGCACTGATTGATTTAGTCTTTTTTCCTAAACAAACTAAGAATCTTACTTTTTCATTTGCTTTTTTTCTTTTTGACCATAGAACTCTTAATACTGTTTGCTTCTATTTCAACAAAATCAAATGACTTTAAATCCTAACCCCAAAAAAAACAATAAATATACATCCTACATACCAAGCTAGGCACAACAATATTGCCTCATGGAAAAGGTAATCTGTTTTTTTCTTAAAAATCAATATCAAATTTATCAATAAATCCCTGAACATAGGAAAATAAAAAGCACCCGTAGATTTAAAGTAAATATGAGAAGTAAATCGGGAAAGGATGCAGGTATCAATGGGAATTTGATTTTTCTAAACAAATCAACAAGGCCATGAATATGATCAGGGTAATTCTACTGACGCCAGAAGTTGATGTACAGGTCCCTGTTTTAGGCCTTGAAATTAGATGATTAAACAACGAAGATTTACATGAGAAGTATGGTCAACAATCAAACTATGCTTCGAATGGCAAACAGATTGTTGAATGATCCCACATAAGTGTAACCAATATAGCTAGCTCGCAGATTCCACCAATAAATCCAGGTACGGGAATAGGCATATGCTAGTATACCTTCGCAGGCTGTTGACTATATGGTTTCAAAGTACAAGTTAAGAAGAAACCTAGTTTATTCAATCCAATTATAGATATCATAAACTGAAAAAAAAAGTGTTAACAACAAACAAGCAGAAGATTATATTTAGCACCAATATTCAGAGGTGAAGAATTGGAATTGACTTAGAAGATGAGTATAAGGAGGAGGAAATGATTACCTTATCGCAAGCATTGTTCCATCATGGGAGAAGGAACACCCGGAGAGAGGCCGGTCGTCACCAATCTCACTGCATTCAAGAGCAAACCCACCCGCCTGGTTCACAACGAACTCCGCCTCGGCATCCTCGTCCTCGTCGGGATCATCCCTCCTACGCCTCGCCCTCTCAATCCTAGACTCCGCCCTAGCAAGCGAGTACCTCGCAATGTCGATCCTCGCCTGGAGAAGCTCCTGAGATCCCTCGGTGTAGAAAGGATACTGCTGAGGCCCCTCCTCCTCCGCCTGGGCGGCGGCGGCGGCGGCGGCCTGCTCGTCGTCGTGGGCCTTTAGGAGGCGCTCGAGCTGGCCCTCGGCGTCAAGTCGGACCATGATGGAGCGTAGGCGGTCGCGGCGCTCCATCTCGCGCTCACCGAAGAGAGTGACGGGCTCGCCGAGGCGGCGGAGGCGGGCGCGGACGGCAGAGTCGTTGGTGGGGACGGCCATAGCGTAGGCTCGGCGCTTCATCAGGAGCTCTTGGACGGCCTTCTCCTGGCGCTCCCGGGCGAGGCGGCTCTCCTCGGAGACCTCGTAGTCGTCAGCGGAGGGGCGAGGAGAGGAGCCCTCGCGGTCGGAGTCGGAGTCCGCGCGGGCGGCGCCGGCGCGGGCGCGGAGGACGGCGGCGGGGGGCGGCGGGATGGGGGCGATGGGCGGCGGAGCCGCCGCTGGGGGGACGACCGCAGGGGCCGGGGAAGAGGTTAGTGTCTGGGGTTCGTCTTCCTCCATGGCTTCGAGAAGGGAAAGCTAACCGAGGGAGAGACTTGTTAGGGTTTTGGTGAGAAGAGGGAAGAGAGAGGAAGGAAAAGCTCCCGAGTTGTACCGAATGGAACCCTCAATTATTTATATGTTCCTGAGTTCTGTGCACATAGAATAGAGTATCCCAGTAGTACGTTTTCAGAAATTTCCCTCTCGACCTCAAACTATTTAGAAAATCTATATTTTATTTCTAAAAACAAAAATTTTAATAATTTTTTCTCACCTCTTCTAATATCAATATAAGTCACTACATTATTCTTTAATAACTTATCCTTTTAAATTTATCCATATTAAAAGTCCCCCATGAACTTATCAAACAATTTGGACTCCCCTTCCATTAATTCCTATCGTTTCAGTATTATTAGAAAAGTAAAAAATGTAATTAATGATATTTTACAGACTTTTCTTTCAAAATTTATAATATTTTATTATATTTATGTATTACTATAAAATTATGTTTTCTGAAAATACAAATAAAACTCCATGTTAAACATAATAATGACTTTATAACTACTAATAGCTACGATATACTAATTAACTATAGAAGGATATACTTCTATTGCATATTTTATTAAAAATTAAAATTATTTTCAGATTATAATTTTTTTACAAGCCATTACCAGTTATTGTAATGAGATCTAATGACTTATAATAACAAACTAAAAATACTAAAAAGATTAAATTAAAGTAAAACTATCTTTTCTCTAGAATAAAAATCTTGAAAATATTTTAAATATATTTTATAAAATTGAAAAGTTCTTTATATCAAATTAGCTTTTTCAAAAATATTAGGAAATAAAATATAAGAGACTTTTATTGTCCACATATGATGAGGTTTTAATAGAGTGGAACCCAAGGAGGATGGTTACATCCATCTTCTCGCTATTCATAGTATAAGAGAAATAGAATAGCTACACCTATCTTTCCATAGTTCATGATTTGAGAAGAGGAGTAGCACTACTTATACTAAATAATAGTAAGAACAACAGGAATAGTGGCACTCATCTTACCACTTACAAGAGGCCACTTCTAAATATCAGGTTGTAATGTTGAAAAGAACCCTTTAACAATCCAATATATCAATATATTTTATCTTATTTTAGCTTACCAGTATTTTTTACTAAAGTTGACATGGGCCGAGCTTGGCTACCAGAAAATATCAAATTTGACATAGGCTTGGCCTGAAGCCCAACTAAGATAATTAGAGTTTAGGCTCAAGGGCCGGTCCATTTTCAACTCTATTTTCTACCTTAGAAATAGTGTTAACTTAATTTAGATATTTACTACTGTAGCCCAGACTCCATCCATTCTTATCCTTGTCCAAAATCATCTCCTTCAAATAGTGGTGTGACGGTGATGAAAGTTTTTGAAGGTTAAAGCACTTGAACCCACACTCTACTCTCTTATCCTCCCTTCAATCATCATCTTTCCAGCTACTCTAATGTTGGTGGCATGCCCATGCATTTATCTAACTTGCCATCTGACTTATGCTAACAAATTCTCTAGTATATTCATCTCCTTAGGCGGTGTAAAAGAAACTTTGCGCAAACAAGTTTTATGGCATATCTGGTAGGACACTATCGCATAGCTATTATCATGTCGTTGCGTCCAAAGATTAACGAAGTGGTTGTGAGTAAAATAGCCACTATGCTAAGGCTACTTATGAAGAGGTACATGGTATCTTCATTTTCGATGGTAGAACAAGTCGAAAGACTTGTTACGTTATTCAAAGCCGGTAATATGCACCACAACATGTTTCAGTATATATTGTGGCAGAATTAGTTGATCCTGTCTTTACGGCAGATGAATTAGTTTTATAATTGCTACGGCATAAGAATGCTGAAGCTCTTAAGACATCTTTCCCTCAGGCTTTAGCTTACTAGGGGGATAAGGCTGAATACTATCCTATGGAATCCTCAGGATTCACACACTGGGGTAAAGACAAAATTAACCTACAAGAGGATGTAGGAGTAGATTTTGCCAAATAGATAATCAACAATGCTTCGGTGAAGACCAATGTTCGAGCTCGAGGTGGGCTTTGGTCATCCTTATCCGCATATAGTTGTTAGGAGGAATGTTGGTGGAGTCATATTGACACTAGTCCTTTTTACTAAAGTCAGGCATCTCCTAATGGAGGACAACAACCAACCAACTTATGATGCAGTTTGCCCCTATCTAGAGAGCTGAGGACAACTACCTTCCAAGGTACCACGACCACCTCTTTATTGAAACATTTCTTATTTTTTCATTGGCTGCACTTTTCTCCTCCCTGCCCCTGCCACCCCAAGGCTACCACTTCCACTTCCACTGTTGCCTTTTTTTTTTTTTTTGCTTAAAGAAAAGGATAGGGGGAGGAATGGACAAGCCCACCCCCGCGTAGCAGCCCCCACTGGGCATCCGTTCCGCCAGGAGAATGTTCGATGCGGGCAGAAATGACCGTGTGTTGGACACCCCGACCGGTTTTACTCATGCCTTTCTCACCCATGGGCCCGGCTCAGCTATCCCTCTAGGCTCTGGCTTGAGTCCCAAGTGTGAGTACGTCACACCTGGCACCACCTCAGCTATTAGCGGTCCAAGAGCGGTCCTATACCTCATGTCCAGGCAGTGGCCGAAGCCACATTTTAATCGTCACCGTAGCGACTCGAACTTGGGACCATGAGGTTAGAATTCCCGCCCAGTACCACTAGGCTACCACCTTGGTGGCCTTTCACTGTTGCCTTCACCCTACCCTAGCCACTGCAGTTGCTCCCTTGCTGCTGCAGCCACCCCTCGCAGTGGCTTCGATACTTCCATTGCAACCACAAAGATTGGCAGCAGTCTCCTGCACTCGTGATTAGCCGGTGCTTCTCAAAATCCAATTGTATCACTCCCACTCCCATGGTATATATACAGTTGCTCCGGAGTCAGCCATATAGCTTCATGAAATCCAAGTAGCATAAGAATCTGATGAAGATGAGAAGGGAACAGCGTAGAAGGCTCGCATTGCAATAGCATAGATTTCAAGAATTTAATTTAAAATTTTAAGAAAAAATGAGCGACTAAGTATCACGAGATCAAAGTTAAGAAGTCATTATATAAGTTTTCTAAGGCTATAATTTATTATATTTTCTCATTCATAAATAAAGTACTTTATTTTTAGATTATAATATTTTATGTTTTACGAGATATTACCAACTACTGTAACAATCTCTAATAACTTATAACAACAAACTAAAAATACAAAAACTATTATATCAAAATAATAGTGTCTTTTCCTGAAAAAAAATCTTGGAAAATATCTGATATATTGCTGTCAAACTGTAAAGTGTTTTTTTTAATGTTAACTAAGCTTCTTTTTTTTCCCTTCAAAATGTTAGAAAATAAAGTATAAGAGACTTTTATTAATTATTAGTTTGATTGATAATTTTTAAATTTACTACTATTGTTTGCTTCTTCTACTTCTTTCCATTACAGGAGCAAAACTCACAAGCAAAATCTCGCTGTATATCAAATTATATATTTTCCAATGAGATCATATGATAATATAATAATTATTTAAAACTACAGTAAATCATTTCATCATATTATTAAATTAAAAGTAGTACTTTTCATGCTTTTGTATGGCCATTATTAGTCTTAACAATTCTATAAAATAATTCATATAAGCAAACTATATAAATATGCACACATACACAAATATATGTGAGTATATATATACATATATACATGTTTGTATATATGCATGTACACAGTAAGCATAAGCGTACATTATACACACACACAACACAAACATAGAGATTCCTATGTATAAATTATTTATATAATTTATATTTTTGGATGTAGTTATTAGTTATGATAATTCTAACAAATACATACATACATACATTTATATATATACAAACATGTATATATACATATATACATAAATATGTACACACATGTATATAGTAAGCATGCACGTACATTCCTATAAATAAACTTAAATATATATGCATGCATACATGTGCATTTACATATATGTATTTACATATATTTGTATACATATATATAATTAATAGAGCTATTAAGATATAATTTTTTAAGAATTTTAAAATATAAATGGTAAAAAATCTTCATCTTAAATGATTTAAGTGATTCTCCACGAGCATAGCATGCACATTCATTAGTTTTATATAAAAATTTAGAAAAGATGCCATATTTGCATTATTTATATTTTCGGATTCCGTAGAGTCAGCTAAATGATGTTGCTCCTTCCTCCATCTACGTGCTACGCACACAATGAGGTAAACCATTTCTTTTTTTTTGGTAAAAAAAAAGAAGAGGGATGAGGAGAACCTTACCCATGTAGCAATCTTCACTGGACCCCCTTTCCGCTGGAGAATATTCGATACGGATAAATAAGTTTTACTCATACCCTGCCCACCTGCAGGGGAGCCCCATCAATGTGGAAGCCCCTTTCATGTATGAGTACGTCACACTAGCACCACTTAAATACTGATAGACCAGATAGCGACTCCATCTAACAAATCGAGCGGGAGGCATCTGGTCCTCACATTTAATCGACGCCCGCGTATTTCGAATCTGGGCCACTCCGGTGAAATCTTAGCCTCGTTCCAACCATGCTACCACCTCGGTGGTATTTCGTCTCTCCTTGAAGTCGCATAGCATGCCATAGTTATATACCTGTTCTGCATCCACTCCTGCAAGTGGATCTTGTAGAAATAATATTCGTAATATTTTGATCTTGTAGAAATAATATTCTTAATATTTCTACTCCCTTGTCCATGGTGGTGGCCTCATGAGCATAGACTCCGTGGGATAAGTCAATTCTCTCTTATTGCATCACACCAAGAATTCGAAAACCTGGCTTTCTTCATCTTAACCCTGGTAGGAGTGTGACTTCCCCAGCTTGTTGGAGCAGGTAAACTCCCAATAGATTCAGATTTGAACCACCATGGACAACCACCAGCTACACTAAGATAAGGGCATTTTGATATTTTGTAGACCCTTATCTACACTGGATCCTTTTACAATGGTGCAGCAAAAAAAAAAACAATCGTAAAGATTAGCAGTACTATTACTGAAGCAATAGAGGAAAACCTACGTGCATGACTTCAATGATTTATATAAAAAAAAAGGGATAGTGAAGCACATTACTCTAAAAGAATGAGATAGTTGAAGTCATAAATCTACAAACTAATGTCTTATAAAGGTTGGAAATTAGTCGTACCATCCTTCTAAACCTCACCTAGACCCTTACACCTCTCAATAACTACGAATCCAGCCAGCATCGTATCTGTTAGAAAACGAAGAGCGAAAACAGGAAACAGGGGAGGAGGAAAATGGCATGAATTCATTTTCAGTTTTTTTACATTGTCTTTATACAGATTGGAGGTATTTATACATATTCGAGCTTGATCAAAGTGTAACTAATCTAGCTATTAAGCAATGTAAATTGTAACTGAATGTAACTAATCTAAAATTCAAAATGAAGGAGCTTCCAGAACACTAAGTTTGTTTCAGCTGATTCACTATTTCAATCCGTTTCAACAGTCACTGCTATGGAACATTATGACTATTGTGAAACGTTATAGGAGTTTAAATTTAAACCTGACCGTTGGAGCTTTTATGTGAACTGGTTGTTCTGTTGGAAAGAACTGGTGGAACCGTTGCTTGCTGATTTGCGGGGAGAGGCTGTAACTCGGTGTCCTTGTTATTTTGAGACTTCCCCTCAAGACGGGCATGGATGTTTAACGTGCCCATCTTGGATAATAGGAAATGGAAGGTGGTAATAGGCAATGATTTTGTAAGTATATCTGCCAGTTGAAACTTTGAAGCAATATGCATTGGGTTAAAAACTCCTGCTAAAACTTTTTTCCTGACAAAGTGGCAGTCCAGTTCAATGTGTTTAGTTCACTCATGGAAGATTGGATTCTTGGTGATGTGCAGTACTGCTTGATTATCACAACACACCAGCGCCGGTTGTGAATGATCTACCTTAAAATCTTTTAGCAGGGCAATTAACCAGACAATCTCACAACTAGTGTGAGCTAAGGCCCGATACTTTGGTTCTGCTGAGGATCAAGAAACAGTGGCTTGTTTCTTGGTATTCCAGCTAACCAATGAGTCTCCAATGAAGATACAGAAGACTGTGACAGATCTTCTTGTTTCTAGATATGCTCCGCAATCCGAATCACTATAGGCTTTAAGATGAAGAGGAGATTGAGAGGAAAACAATATACCTTGGCCTATAGAGCCTTTCAAGTATTTTAGAATTTTGTGAGCTGCATGTAGATGGATTTGTGTTGGTGTATCCATAAATTAGTTAAGAACATTTACCGCATATGTTATGTCCAGCCTGGTAATTGTTAGATAAATGAGTTTGCCAACCAATCTTCTATAACTTGTAATATCAACCAATAAGTCTTTGGATGAATGTGATAATTTGTGATTGATTTTCATTGGAGTTGTGGCTAGTTTGCTGCCGAGAAGTCCAGTATCTTCAAGGATTTCAAAAGTATACTTCCTTTGGCATAGATGAATACCAGTAGTTGATCTTGCAATTTCGAGCCCCAAAAAGAATTTCAGAGTACCCAAGTCTTTAATCTTGAATTGGGTATGTAAATATGCCTCGATTGACTTAATTGCTGTCAAACTATTGCTTCCCATAATGATATCATCCATATAGACTATAAGAGCTATGAATCCATGCTCATCACTTCTTGTGAATAAGGAATAATTAGACTTTGATTACTGAAAACCAATAGCAATGAGGGAAGAGGAGAATTTTGAGTATCATTGCCAAGAAGCTTGCTTGAGGTCATAAATGGATTTGTGTAATTTACAAACCAATTTCTTGTTGGATGACTCCCCCTTAATCTGAAAATCCGGTGGTAGTTCCATATATATTTCTTCATCTAACTCCCTATAAAGAAATGCATTGTGGACATCCAATTGGCACAAATGCCAATTATGAATTGCCGCCAAGGCGAGGAATACTTTGATGGTTGTGAGCTTTGCTACAGGACTACAAGTCTCTTGGTAATCAAAGCCTTCTCTTTGTGCGTAGCCTTTAGCTACCAATCTGGCTTTTATATCTTTCAATTGTCCCATCTGAATTGAGCTTAGTTTTATAAACATACTTGCAGCCCATAGCTCTCTTTTCCAGAGGTAAAGTGGTGATAGTCCAAGTTCCATTTTCCTCCAGAGCTCTTATTTTAGCTATCGTTGCATTTTTCCAATGCTGAGAAGCCATGGCTTCAGTATAGGTTTTAGGATCTTTGATTTGAGAGACGGAGAGTATATAGGCTTTGTGGGATGATGAAAGGTGGTTGTAGGATAAATGCTTGTGTAGGGAGTGGATAGTGGAATACGAACTTGGGTAATCCTTTAAATAGTTTGGTGGAACTCTGATTCTGCTTGATCTTCTAAGAGGAATGTCAGTGTCATGGTGTTCATTTTGTGGAGGAGGTGACTCATTTGACACAGTTAAATCTGCAGAACTGAGTGCTGGGGAATTAGATGAATGGTCCATTTTTGCTTGATAGAAGTGGTCTGGTAAGTGTGTGTCTGGTAAAGCTGGGGGTAAGACCAGTTCCGATGAAGTTGGAGAAAGTACAAACTCTTTCGTACTAGAATTTTGGAAAGGGAATGTGGATTTATGGAAAATTACATCTTTGAAAATAATACATGACTGAGTTTCTAGGTCATAAACTTTGTATCCCTTAACTCCTGCTGGATACCCAAGGAAAACACATTTCCTAGCTCTAGGATCAAGCTTAGTTCTGTTGTGTTTGAGAGTGGAAACAAAACATAAATATCCAAATACTCTTAGATGAGTGTAAGAAGGAATGGAGGCAAAAAGGACTTCATATGGAGACTTGTTTTTGAGTGTAGGAGTGGGTATTCGGTTGATTAGATAGGTTGCTGTTAAGACAGCATCTCCCCATAATTTAGTTGGAAGTGATACTTGGAAAAGAAGGGCTCTAGCAACAGTAAGAAGATGCTGATGTTTCCGTTCCACCATCCCATTATGTTGTGGAGTATAAATACAAGTTTTTTTTATGTATAATCCCTTTGAAACTATAAAACTCGGGCATATGGAATTCCATGCCATTATCTGTTCTAATTTGTTTTACTTTGGCATTGAATTGAGTTTGAACTAAGTGAATGAAGATTTGCAGAAGATATCTAACTT
Organism: Phoenix roebelenii; assembly: GCA_025769935.1. Taxonomy (NCBI): domain Eukaryota; kingdom Viridiplantae; phylum Streptophyta; class Magnoliopsida; order Arecales; family Arecaceae; genus Phoenix; species Phoenix roebelenii. Next base: position 651,098 of record JAOXJJ010000851.1, read on the forward strand.
CAGATTTAAATTTCATAAGATATACCTAGGTTACTTGGCTGTAATCATCCACTATAGTTAAGAAATAGTGATGACCTTGAATGGATGCTTGAGAATAAGGACCCCATATGTCACACTGTATTAAATCAAATGAAGAAGAAGTGACAGAGTTGCTCATATGAAAGGGTTTTTTTTTTGTTTGGCTAAATGACAAACGGTACATTGTATTGTTTCATTTTCCTTTACATCAGAAACATGGGATTAAATTAAATTCAATCGCTGGTTGGATAAGTGTCCTAATCTAAAATGCCAAAGATCAAAGGTATGTTCTGCATTAGCATTGAGAACTTTACTTTTGGAGGATGAAATGTACTTAGAAAGAAGAGGTTGATTGACATCGAAACTTGAAAGGAGAAGGTAGAGACCACTGAACTCTAGCAAGTCCAATCGTCATCCATGAAGAGAGGTCCTGTATGAAGCAGAATTTTTCCAAAAAAATAAGACATAAGGAAGTATTGTGAGTGAGTTTACTGACGGAGAGGAGATTAAAGGTAAAGAAAGGTACACACAAAACGTTTATGAGTGTTAAAAGTTCTGATAATTTTACAATGCCAATATGAGTCACCCTTGCCTTAGTTCTATTTGGCATCTGAACATATGCTTGTGTTTCACATGTGATGGAGGTAAGAAAGGAAGTGGAGTAGATCATATGATCAGTGGCTCCTGTGTCAATTATCCATGGAGCTTTTTGTTCATTGGCTAATTCAAATTTCTCTCGGCTGGCAGAAAGGGCAGAGAAATCAGTAATGACAGAGGTATAAGGAAAAGTTGTACTGCCATGTTGGAGTAAGATGGAGTATTTGATGTTTCTGTGGAAGTTGTTGGGTTAGGTAGTAATGGCTTGGACTGATGAGGCATCTGAGCATTGATAAGATCAATAAGTTGCTGAACTTGAGCTTGAGTGAGAGCTGTCTGAGATGAGTTCGACTCCTTTTCTTGGCTTTGAGTGATCACTTGATTTGCTGAGTATTTATTTGAAGGAACACTGTTAGGATTCCCAGGTTTGATCTTAGTGAATTTGAAGTTAGGTAGGAATCCTATCAGTCTATAGCATTTCTCTTTAGTGTGATCAACTTTTCCACAATGATAGCACACTATCTCAGACTTATCTTTCCTTTTTGTATGAACCACAGCAAGTGTAGAAGATTCAAAAGTTGGAAACACTGATGTTCGCGCTTGCCTTTGTCTCTCCTCTTGTAAAACTAATGAGAAAGTTTTATCTAATGAGGGCATAGGGCTCATGAGAATTATCTAACCTTTAATGATATCATATGAATCATTCAGCCCCATTAAGAACTTGAATACATAGTCCTTTTGCTGAGCTTCACTAACAATTCCCACTGCATTACATGTACAATACCCATAAGTGCAGGAAGGCAGTGGCCTATAATTGTGTAATTCTTCCCAAATAGCATTGAGTTGGGTGAAATAATCACTTACGGATTGTGTTCCCTGCATAATCAAGCTGAGTTGATGATGAAGATGATAGATTCTGGCATTATCCGGTTGTGCAAACTGGGTCTTTTGCTTGTCCCATACTTCCTTTGCAAAGCTAATGTATAGAACACTTGATGCAATTTCCCTTGAAATGGAGTTCATAATCCATGAAAGGATTAGATTGTTGCATCTCAACCAGGGCAAGTAAAGGGGACTAGCTAATTCTAGAGTGGGAATAGCTCCATCAAGAAATTCCAGTTTGTTCTTGATGGAAACGGGCAATGTGAAGGATCGATTCCATAAGAGATAATTGGATCCTGTTAGAGGAGGTGTGATCACCACAGTGTTAGCATTATCATTGTGATGAAGAAAAAATGGACTGTTTGGATCTTCAGAAGGGGAGGGAATATGAGTCGAAGAATAGGCAGGGGAGATATGAGCTGAAGATTCTCTGTCTGCCATTTTTGGGTATTCTCAAATCAAGAAGAAATGATAGATACAGCTTACAATATCTCCAAGGAAGAAGAAACATAAGCTTGCATAACCACTCAAACTTCTAACTCCCGCTTCGATACCATGTTAGAAAATGAAGAGTGAAAATAGGAAACAGGGGAGGAGGAAAATGGCTGAATTCATTTCCAATTTTCTTACATTTTCTTTGTACAGATTGAAGGTATTTATACACATTCGAGCTTGATCAAAGTGTAATTAATCTAGCTATTAAGCAATGTAAATTGTAACTGAATGTAACTAATCTAAAATTCAAAATGAAGGAGCTTCTAGAATACTAAGTTTGTTTCAGCTGATTCACTGTTTCAATCCGTTTCAATATTTACTGTTATGGAACGTTATGACTTTTGTGAAACGTTATGGGAGTTCAAATTTAAACTTGACCGTTGAAGCTTTCATGTGAACCGGTTGTTCTGTTGGAAAGAACTGGTGAAACCGTTGCTTGCTAGTTTGCTAGGAGAGGCTGTAACTCAGTGTCCTTGTTATTTTGAGAGTATCGCTGACAAAGCAACCTAATATATGCATAATTCTTATTTAATGAAACCAAAGGTGGCGAAGCCTCCCATTCAATCAGAACACACATCTCTCAAGATGCTAATGCAGCTCCCTCTTATCTCCTCGCCATCCTCTTTGATGTCCTCTTCTTTCCTCTCCATTTCCATCTCTATCTTGTCCTCTTCCTTCCCTTTTACAAAATAAGGCAAGGTTTCATCTCCCTTCTTAAGAGCTCACTCTAAGTTAATTAATCAAAGGTTTTCCAAGAGGAGTATTATTGCTAGTGTCGAACAAGCCATTTGTAGCAGTCATAAATACTCATACACATACTTTTAAATAGGAACGGATGAAAAACTTCAAAACCTCAAAAATCTCACAATGCATCAATTATCATAACCATAGCCGATTTTCATCTTTTCTTTTTCCACTCAAATGCCCTAACCACCTTCTCTAACTAGCACAAGCGGTTTTCAGCTCAAAAAATTTTGGTTGACACAAATGGAGTCAAAGGATGTTGTCTCTCAATCTCTTCTAAGGACTATAAAAAAAAAGAAAAAAGTCCACTCCTTTCTCAAAATATAATTAGTTATTGAAAAAAATAAAAACTTGCTTTTCTAAGTTCTGAGTTTGATACAGACTAAAACAATTTGCAATCTCTGGTAAGAAGTATGTTAATGGAAGAAAACTTCTGCATCCCTGTGCGAACCTTGAACTGTCTTATAGACACCCAAATTTCAGTTACATATAGTGACCACAAATACTATGCATACAAATTACTTATTCCTTGATAGAAGCGTAAAATTATCAACAGGCTTACAAATTCAGAAAGATTGTAAATACTTCGCAATCTTCACATGGTAGTTTGCTGACAAGATATTGCCTAGATACAAAGAAAATTTACCTAATTATAAATTCTTAAGTCCACATAAAGACTGCAATTAGTTTGCAATCATTGCAAATAGTGTCAAAGGAAAACTAGTTAGAGGTTCCTAAATGATTCTTCAATTATTTATAGTTCCTAAAATCAAATTTTATTAAAAAATGTAAATGGTTTTGGTTTTTTTCTTTTTTTTTTTTTTTGGGGTGGGGG
>JAOXJJ010000851.1:654768-670921 GCA_025769935.1 Phoenix roebelenii
GCAGTGGGTTATAATATTTATAAAGGTGAGAAAGCTAGTAAGATAATTGGCATATCTTAAAATTACTAGAAAGCATACCCTTGAAATAAAAATTGATATATGCAGTCAAGAGACTATTTCCTGAACTCAAAACTGTCATTTATGGATCTGGTTTTCTAGTTCTGTTGGTATGTTTTGTTTAAAAGATAAAAGATCCAAGGATACACCCCGAAATTCCCACTATAAAGAAACCATCTTCTCTGCTCTGCAGTCAATCAAACAGATGGTGTAATCATGTGTGTCCATCTCACTCTGTCGGTTCAACTCTACATACTTAAGAAAATATCATCCTTACCCATGAGCCTCAAGGCATGATACAAAGTTCTGCTAAGAAGTATGATCTTGAGGAAACTTCTAAAGTAAGCCGCTACTATTATTTGCTGTTTATACCAGCAATAACAGGCTTGTCTTATTTTGATCCAACAATTTTTTTTATTAAAAAAAATCACAATGCGAAACTTCAAATAGAAATACAGCCATGAGCAAAGACTGCAACTGCTTCTCAGTACAGCAACCAAGGTGCCTTCACCATGCTAGTATTTCTCGCATGCAAAAAAAATGAACTTATCCACCTAAAAAGATAATGGTTGACCATAATTCCATAAACTGGTAATAAACGTTGTTCAGAATGTGCCAGGAAAGAGCATGAACAGTGTTCTTCGTGCTATTCAGCCGGATTTGTGTGATTTCTGAGTCCAAAACGGCATTTTGTCACCAACAGATACATTTTAAGGCCCAGAACAATTATCTGCTATAAATGACTGATATTTTTTGCATGCACATGAATGAGTTTGGTGATGGATGATTCTGATTCTGTAGCTTGCGACATTCACCATGGTGCCACCACTAAACCATAGCAATTACCAACCTTTCATCTTCTACAACTCTCCACCATCTTGTTTCAATATAAACTTGGTATGCTCCATGAAGGGGGGGCATTAACAACTGTGATTTTCTAACATGAATGCAGCAACTTCCTTTATTAAATAACGAGACAAAAGCGCGAATAAATTAGGTAGTTTTGATATGAACGCTCCATGCTCCATACAATGAGATATGGAAAACTGTGATTTTCCAACATGAATGCAACAACGTCCTCCCCTAAAGAAAAAGATAAAAGAGCAAATAAGTTAGGCACACTCAGCAAACAGTATATGTTTTTCCTCACATGAAAAAATTATGCACAAGAGTTTGATTTTTTACACAGTAGGAGAATTGATTCTTTTATATACATACAGGATACGCTTGTTGACAGGCTTTCCAATACTTGCGTAGTCGACACAATATATTACTTCCCTCTATCCTACTTATAAGCTCCCGAACAAAATCGGATACCGCCCTTCCAAATGAAATCATACTTAGACCTTTCTTAACTTCGATGACAGAGACATCATATACATATAGCCAGCACAGGCAGAACATCAGTAATTTAACTACATACTAGCTCCAGTCCTGGCTGAAACAATAATCCATATAAGTTACGGGATTTACAAAACAAAATATAGATAAAAGTGAAGAGTTTCCAAGATCCATGGCATAGATCATCCAATATGCATTTGTGTTTCTCTTCCCATCATCAGTACATGCCACATAAGATGGCGCAGACAACTGTTCAAATAATGCTTCATGTGCCATTAAAAAAGAATTCTAAACACCTGCTTAAAAACACATAATTTGAAGACCGCTGCTCCTCTGCTAACTTTAACTGAAGAGAATTGAATTTAACCTATGAATATAATGCTTGTCTTGCCCATTTACTGCAAAAGTAAAGAGATCATAGACAAACTTCAAACAGTTATCAAAAGCATGGGTTACAAGCAATCTGTAGCCCAGAGTTTATATGTCAGTTGGTAGACTTGAATTCACATAAACAAAATGGAAACAACCATCTAATCATTTACGTAATGAGAAAAAACTTGAGTGTATCAGGAATAAACTTCTTTGCAAAAGTTGATAGGATTGGATTAATAAACTGTAGTTCTAATCAAGTCAGAAATTTGCAAGACAATAGAGGTGATCTTAACATCAAATGAAAGAAATACAACTTTATACCACTAGCACTCATACAAGGATAAGCTACAAAAATTCCGAGTACAAAGCAGCACCAGAAAGCAACAAGTGCCATCAAAAGCACAACCTAAACGATAATAGTATTGCCTTGTAATTGAGGTGATAGAGGAAATATAAAACTGGAGAACCATGGCCTGAGATCCACCATCCTATCAACAAAAATAAATCAAAACTCACTCCACAGAATACAAGACAAGACAAGTGAAAGCAACAAAAGTAAACACTGAAGCTAAGATTACATGGAAAGATCACTAGACCGTATCATCAGCAAAGCTCACACTAATCTTGCATTCCTACTCACATACATGTCAAGCAACAAAGAACTCGATTTCTATATAATTACTATCAAAAATGTAGGAGCAAGCAGACTAAAATATATGTAGTCAAGACTCTGAAATATTCATCTATAACCTAATATAAGGCTGCTCAACAGCAGATTTCTCCACACCTCTAAAAGCTGGTGGGCCTCTTTGCATCCTTCAACAACAATAAAGTCTAGACCACTCACCTCGCTTCGACTCTCCTAAATGGGTCGGTCTCCAATCTCTGTGATTTAGCCAATAAAAGCGATTAAGGAAGCCTATTAGTCTTGTCTCTCTATAGCTGCGCAAGGTTTAAAGAACACCCTTTAGAACCATTTTAGAGTGGCCTATCAAGACAATATTTCAATAACACTGATATTCTCAAAAGAATAAATCCTCACTGAGATCATCATATACCATACACCAGAAATTAAGAATAACTTTTTTACCCAGATTAATCTGGAGTAGGTACACTTGAGAATAAAAATCAGCTGTTTTGATGGTTGTTTTAGGCATTATAACAGAAAATAAAAGTTAATAATTGAAAATTAACAGATTATTTGCTCAAGCCACTTTTTCACATTATAAAATAGAATTTGGAATTTAAAATATGTTCTATCATATTCAGTTGAACAGTGGACAAATAACAGCCACCATCTGGAGGCGTCCAAAACATTCTATCACATTATGTTCTATTCAAGAAGAAACATCTGATGGATGGCCTTGATTCCATCAACCAAGATAGTCTACAGTAGATTTGATAATTACTTTTGAACTTTAAGTTCACATATTCTTACCATCATATATTTGACAACTTTTTCTTTTTGGAGGTGTGTGTGTGGGGGGGTGGGGGGAGGCTTCACAGATCAAAGAAGATTCTGGTACAACATTAGACTACCAAGCAATGGTAAGCAAGGTCCGTCGTACTGGTACCGGTCGGCGTACCGGTGGCGGTCCGGACCGGTACGAACCGGTTCCATACATGTCCTGTACCGGTCCGTACCGGTCGCGTACCGGTCCGTACCGGTCGCGTACCGGTCCGAACCGGGTCCGTACCGGTTCTCCAATAATGAACTACCTGTACCGGATTCCACGCTGATCCGGTACCGGTCCTAGGCCGGACCGGTACATACCGGCCCGTACCGGGCGGTACGGACTAGTACGGCTTTAAAAATTCTCACTTGACATGGTGGACAGGGTCACCAAGCAAACCCTCTCTTTAATAGTGAACCTTGGTATATCCCTAAATTGTTTTGCCAATATTTGCCTTCTAGTCATGTAGCCACCTCATTCATTCTCCATTGCTCCCTACTAGGCCGTATGGCAGCTGGAATCTAGGTCTCCTCCATGTCATCTAGGTCGTAGACCTCATAATCTGCTGGATTCCAAGAGTGATAGGACAGTTGTTCTCCTACCCTCAGGGCAGAGAAGTTTCTGTGACAATATTAAAGATGATGACTATCATTTCAGAACTCAGCAATGGCAAGCATGCAAGCATGGCTTTTAAAATTCTCACTTGACATGGTGGACAGGGTCACCAAGTAAACCCTCTCTTTGATAGCGAACCTTGGTATATCCCTAAATTGTTTTGCAAATATTTGCTCTCTAGTTATGTAGCCACCTCATTCATTCCCCATTGCTCCCTACTAGCCCGAATAGCAGCTTGAATCTAGATCTCCTCCATGTCATCTAGGTCGTAGACCTCGTAATCTGCTGTATTCCAAGAGTGATAAGATAGTGGTTCTACTATCCTCCTATATAACTCGGCCTATTTTTCTTGTGACCTCCTCTTTCCCTCCTTGAAGTCTTAAAGAGCTTGTCTAAAAAGCCGACAAACCTATTGGGTTTCTTTAATTTGGTGACTTCACCCGCCTCTACTTGGAGGAACACCACTAACGCTTCCAATTGTGACGGCTACTATCTCGCCATGTTGCTATCGGATACCTTATTTCTTACCTATCTTGCTTTTCAGCTCCATCACTAACCACCTAATCCTGAAAATTTTAAAACCACTCCTCAACAAAAGAAAAAGGCTGCATAAATTAATTCTACGACCTGACCCGATCCGATCCGAATCTGTAAAATTATTTGGGCCTGCGGGCTGCAACCGACCCAACCTGAATCTGTAAACTAATTTTGGCCCGTGGGCTGCAGGCCGCGAGGGTGCAAATACAAGTTTTGAAGCTATGGATGGGTTAACCCAACCAGGACCCAAATTTTTTGGATTGGGTTCAGATTATACATGGAGTCCATCCGACCCGAATGACCCGTTGGGTCAAAAATTATAGCGGTGGACCCGATTGACCCGACCCGATCTTCTATCGGGTCGGGTTTGGGTCCAAAATTAGGACTCGAACAAGAAACTGGATTTGGTTAGGATCACTCATGACCCGACCCGACCTATTTGCACCCCTATTGTATACATAGGGCTACTAATATAAAAGCTATATGAATGACAGGATACTCCTCTAACCATTGGAGTTGACATGTACACGCACCACATACATGCATGTATATGTATACACATGAGTGTGTGTTGGGTGAAGGGTTGAGGTGAAGCGTTGAGGAGGAGAACTTGCAAGCAAACAACCTTAGACAAATTTATGCACCCTATAATTAGATAATATGGGCCTCTACAAGCAAGATAAATAGCATAATGATTCCAAGTGCAATATGCCAGAAACATTATTGGAGATTCTACCTAGAAAGGTAGAACAATTATTAATGATATGGATTCTGTAAGATTCTTAAATCCCTTCTATATACAACAATGAAATCAACAAACTCCAAATCTCCATTAAACAAAACTACCATGTTTTCAGCAATCCTACTCTTTAATTATGATTTCTAAATCACTTCAATATATAGAAGATCGGATATGTAGCAACGAAACCAACAGCCTCCACACTCCTCGTTAAACAAAACTAGACTACCCCATTTTCAGCAATTGTAATATTTAATTAAAACAGCAAGCAAAAATAATAGAAGCCGATTTTCCATAAAGAACCATATACCAGGTAGTTAAAAACGAAAAAAGATTTCAGCAGAATTACAAAAGCCCATAGGATATCCTCAACCTAGGACCATGAAGCCCTCGATCATTGAGATAATTTTAGTTCTCTTGGTCTATTCTCAAAATGCTAGCCATATGAACCCTTTTTCTATTTATGACTACAAAGGCTTTCATCAATCATCCCCTTTCCTATTCAGCTTTTCTTGCCACCTGTTAAGAGAGTGGTTCCTGGTTCAAGTGGCCCGCCTTTTCTCATCTATACCAGTTGCCATGCACCACCCCATAGGAACAATTTCTGAGCCCTAGGAAGCAGAACACGCCATCACCTACATACCTTTCCTCTGCCGGGGACTTCCATACAGTCATATGCTGGACATTAGTTGCCCTGGTGTATATGCTGGAGTACTCCTGTGGCTGATGTGTCACCCATACATTCTGGGCTTGGCCCCGTCCTCATCTTAGAACCATGAACATCATAGACATAATTTTAGTTCTCTGGGCCTATTCTCATATGGGATTTTATAGCAGGAACAGATTTTACCATCTAGATAAGCTGCCATCTTCAAAAATCCCCTCCAGATTCCCAAAACATTGTTGCCATGTTTGTAGAAGAACCGCCAGAAAATGTGCAGTGTAATCCTGGTCTATGGTATGATACATGGGGTTTGCCTGTTAATTAGGGGCCACCTTTGCCCTTGGCAGTTCCTAAAAGGATGTGGTCTACAGCCATTTTGAGGAGGTTTTTGGAAAGATGAAGCATTTTCATTCTCAAAATACGAAGAAAAAAGAACGAAGTATTTAAGCTATGGTACATTAACTGCAAGTGGTTAAGCTTTTCAACACTTGTATCCTTGCCATGGTTCTGGCGTCATGCTGTCTAATGCTTAAAATGAGCACTTATCCTAGTTTGGTTGCTATAATTGCAGCTTAGGCATAAAATTCACAAAAAACTAACTCTTTTGTCTCTTGTGTCTTTGGAGACTTTTGAGCCCACACATTCTAAAATTCAACAATCTTCTGTTGGCTTTGATCTTTCTCAAAATCCCTTCATCTCGATAATAAGCAAGAAGCTGTCTATGGTTAAAACGAGCCCTTATCCTAGTTTGGTTGCTACAATTGCAGCCTACACATCAAATTCACAAAGAACTAACTCTTTTGTCTCTTTGGAGACTTGAGCCCACACATCCTAAAATTCAACAATCTTCTGTTGGCCTTAATCTATCTCACAATTCCTTCATCTCGATAATAAGCAAGAAGCAGAATATTTCCCCTTCCACATCTTCAGCATATTTATGAGCCTTAATTCTTCCACTCCACTATACTTGTAATAATTAAAATTCTCGCCTACAACCACATAAACCAATAGGTAATTACATATACGTGATATGCATTCAAGTCTAGAGGTTAAATCTAATGCATGATTCATATTGGGAATCATAGTGATGAGAATAAATATGCAGTACACAGTCACGATATATAGCAGAAAACTAAATCTAATGCATGATTCGTACTGGGAATAGAGCATAAATATGCAGACCACAGACATGAAATATAGTAGAAGATATAACTTCTTTGTCATGTGCAAGTGCAAAGGATGGAAAAGGCATGAGATTAGGAAGTGCTTAAACATGGGACTGAATTTATCATAAACACTTGCCATCAAAGCAAATGAAAATCCACATAGGCAGTCAACTGAATGAATGCCAAACACTTGTTATTAAAGCAATATAACACCCACAGACATTTATAATTGTTGACAGCTTTACCATATTTTCATAATTTCAACAAAAACATATCCATTGTATATGTTATCTCTATCATATTTGCCTGGTTTCAACAAAATGCATGTATGGCATGCATTAACATTATAGACACATTTTTTTTGGAATCTTTGTCAGTAACAAGTATTCACTGTAATGATACTAAACATGATACCCTGCAGCAAAAAAACACTTCTCACCAATCTTTAATTCAATGTTTGACCACAGATAGAGTCATCCAATAATTTACCACTGTTACCCGTTTTTTGTCCTCTTGTCAATCTTTCAACGTTTGACCATCAAAAGGTTCATCAGCTTTGTACCAGCACTTTCAGGCTGACTATGTGCTGACTGCAGAAGCTACAAGACAGACTAACAGAGTATACTATGGCCTGCAAAAAGATGCATGAAGACATTACTCAAGAATGTGGGACTCTACAAAGTTTGGTATCATAAACAACCTTTAGATACCAATAAATATGGTAAGATATACAGCACCTTCATAAATTTATGTTAGTTTTCTGGGATCCATGTATATCAAGAAACAAAGACCAGTAGATAACAGCATCTGCATTGAGAAATTTGATAAGCTCAGTGCATAAATTAGTGAAAGAACACTTGAACATGCAAAACTAGCATGCCAAGATGAAGAAGAAGAAGAAGAAGAGTGAAAAATATGTGAATCAGCATGAACCAAAAGCATCAATGGTTCATTGATATTGTAGCTTTCCAGAGGAAAGGTGCACTAATTCTAACACCATATATGGCAACAACAGATGTAAATGATACAATTTTCATAAATTGGATGTAATCAAATGAAATGCAGTCAGATATGTTCTTTAAATATCTTATAATCTCAGCATTTGTTCATCCTGTATATAAAATAGTATAATGAATTAGATTCCAATATTGATGAAAGAATCAGAGACAAGTAGGCACTCAAAATAGCTCATTGAATACTATATAGCACAATAATACCAAATTACAACAAATGAAGAATTACATAGACTTCTCATGCAAGAAAGCAAAATACAAAGCTTCAATAACAGCATAGGTTGACACTGTATGCCCAATTCCATGTCAAATGTAAAGCAATTTTCTTGTCCCTTAATGCAGGTTCTCATGAGAAAGATCGACAAATCAACAAACATGATCAAACATATTCGGACAATATTTCTTCATTGCCATGCATGGATTGATTCGCCTGATCTTTGATGATTTATTGGACCAAAACAATGCATAGAGCTCCATTGTCCCATAGCATGAGGTGGTTTATCTCACACTATCATAACCATAGTATGTCCACTTCTTTCCCCTGCAGTTTCTCAAGTTATTTTATGTGTGGCGATCTTCCCCCTGGAATCTTAGATTAGCATATCTTGATCCAAAGCGGTTTCTGTTCCGCTTTCTGCCATTAGTCTTGTTCTCCCAATGCCCCCATGAACATCCCCCTTGATTGACCCATGAACTATCCTGCAAAACTCCACCATCCCAAACACTGCTCTGATTCGACACATTGCAACTATCCTGCACAGCTCTACTACCCCAGCCACTATTCTTTGAGCCAACATAATTGTCAGAGACTTTATCCCAACTGATCGAATTTGCTGCATTGCCATTATTATCACCATTTACAGGCTCAGCTTCAGTGTCATCTCCCCACCCATCCGGAACAATATCCTTTATGTCAATCCATTCAATGAAATTTGCTGCATTGCCAGAGTTAGTATTATTATCACCATTTACAGGCTCAGCTTCAGTGTCATCTCCCCACCCTTCTGGAACAATATCCTTTATGTCAATCCATCCAATCATTGGTACTAGTTCATCTGCAACAGTAGGAATGGGCATATTGAGAGAGTTACCATTCTCACCACTACCTTCATCCCTGCTGACTAACTTTGATGCATCGCCACATTCAGCATTTACAGTATGAGGCTCAGGTTTGGTGTCATTCATGGGGAATGGATCATCAGAATCCCCCACCACTGATGGAATGCGACATTCATGCAGACCTGGATCCTTTAATTGAAACCATCCAGTTGCCAGAATAGGTTTATCTGCAACACTAGAAGAACCTCCAGGAGAACTTGCACCAGATGGCTGTTTATACACATCTTCTAGATCCTCTACTAGCTGAGGATCAACATATGCATCATCAGAAACCATGTCAATATGCATATCAGGATCGGGCAGAGGAAGATTACAGTGGAGACCATTAATCTCTGCCCAGTACCGGGCCTTTGCATTCCTGAAAGCCTCTTCTCCTGCTGAATCATTCCATTTGACAATGTCATCATACCACCCCATCACATTCTTGACATCACAAATCCTATGCCATGGGATTTGGCACACCTCAGTGCAGAAATTCTTCTCCCACAGAGGAACCGAACACTCTGACGTCCCTATTTTTTTTGCAAAAAGGAATAAACTTTACTGAAGATAGAAGAAAAGTTACAACCAGTTAAGGAAACATTAAGCATTTCCATTTTCTAAGAGAACAAACCCATCTGAACTTGAAATGCCAAAAATATATCCAAATTCTTGACACAACTACCATAAAATACAAATACGAAAGCATACTTCTCTAGAGAACCTCTACAGTTCAAGTGATTAAAGAAAATAGAGAACCGAAGGCATTGATATTAACTTATAATTCAGGTTATTGAAGAATATATATAAGTGATAGAAACCATTCACAATTATTTATGTTTTAAAAAAAAATTCAATCATTTTCCACTGTTCTTCTTTATTGTTGCATCAAGAGCATTAAACATTTTCACCAAACGAAAGAAAGGGATGGTATTCAGTTGTGGCAAAATGACTAAGTTCTATTTTCAGTCCCTAAACAGTAACTAGTTCAGCTTTCAACTAAAATACGATGTAACAAAATCAAATTTCCTAAACAACTCCAATTAATAAGATAGCCATCCCGAACTTGATCCTTGGCCACAATCACATAGAGGAACAATCAAAATAGAACGGAAAGCTCTCCATATATAAAGAATTACTGCCAGAGGCATAAGCAAAGAACTACATGCAGATATACGTAAACAACAGAAATGAATCAAAGGACTCTACATCTTTTTATTTTTCCCCTTTGTGTAAGCATAAACAAAGCAGCTAAACATCATATAGTGAATACCTAATGGGAGAGGAAAAATCTGACATTCAGATCAGACTCCATATTCACAAAGCACAACAGAATGCAGAAACGATATACTATATTCATACCAATACCCAAAAAAAACTCAATATTAAACAAAATAGAACTTTCAGAATCGAATAAGATTCCATCACAATACAATGCACAAAAAAGAATAAAGAAATAAATAAATTGAGTAAAACCGTATCAAAACCCGAGAATACCCCATCTCCAAATAGCTATACCAAACCAAGCACTACATCAATAAAAATTAGAACTTTAAGCATCTGAAACCCACAGGATTCGGTCATAGCACCCCCAAACAAATCCCAAAAAATAAACTTTTTTTTGGTACAAAAAAAAAACTTCGGGACAAAAAAAATAGAGCAAACTTTTCTTCTCTGCGAAGCCAAAGAGTGAAAAGAAAGTATAACATCCATTGTTTTAAGGTAGAAAAACCCCAAGAGTCACCCAACTCCACTTACTTAAGCCAAATCAAATACAGTATCAATAAAAACCAAAACTTTAAGAATATAAACCCAAAGGATTCGCTCACTGTCCTCAGCAACGAAAAAAATCCAGAAAAAGAGAGAAGCTCTAGGGGGCAAATGATAAACACTCCCACGACCAAAAGCTGATGAGGGTAAAACCCCTCAGGAATCACTCATCCACACATGCCTATACCGGATCGAAAACAACATCAAAAAAAAAAAAAAAAAAAAAAAAACTTCGAACTTCAAGCATCTCATAACCCACAGGTTTCGCTCATATCACCCATGCAGCAGGAAAAATATATGTAGAAACAAAATATGAACTTTGGAGGAAAAAGACAAAGCAAGAGAGAGCAAAACCCATTCAAATCCCTCATTTGACCGACAACAAATGAAAGAAAATAAAAGCAAGATCAAATATTTAAGTATCAAAAACCCAGCAACTCGTCCATGCAACAGAAGATGCAACGAAAGTATTAAACTCTGCCACTTCTGGGAGAAAGCAAACACGAAGAACCCTCGAATGAAGCCCAGAAAACGCACGCCAAAGACGCGATTTTTATGCGTGCGCGCGCGTGTGTGTGTGAGAGAGAGAGAGAGAGAGAGAGAGAGAGAGAGTTGGGGCAAAGAGTGCGTATACTACCAGGCGATGGCGGCGGCCTGCCGTACCGTGGCGGCGGCCTTGCGGTGGCCCCCACCCACCCCCTGTCCCTACGCTGCTGCTGGTACCCTCCATGCCACTTCCCCCTCCTCCGCATCCCCAGTCCCGTCTCTTTCTGTACCTAAAAAAAAAAAAAAAAGAGAAAAAATTATTCCCCACCCATGACAGCACCCACCAAATATTTTAGACAGAAAGGGAGGCCCACCACCCCGCTCTATCTGCCAGATAGAAGGTAAATATTTTTTTTTAGAGAGACAACTGATAGAGTACGGGGAGAAATGTTCAAGAGAGAGAACACCCCCCCTCCTCAAACCAGATAATCTCTGTCAGAGACCAAGAAAGCGAAGTCCAGAGAGAAGGGGGAGAAAATTTTCAGAGAGTGAGGGTGGAGAGACGTCTTGTGTAGGGAATATGGAGGAGCTAAGTGGAATTTAAAGGAAAAAAAGTGGCGAATATCTCGATTTTTTGGGAGATAAATAATACGGGGCCGAACACGAGGCGCTTCATGAAGCGGTATTCCGTATTACGTGGCGAATGTTCTCCACGTCTTATTCCCACTAAATTAATTTTCTTTCCTTCTTTAAAAAAGAATTTCTCTCTCCTCCTTAATTCCTTTCCTTTTATATATTACTCGAATTAATAGGATTGTTGTCTTAAAGGTTAATTGGCAGGTGGAGAGTTGGATTTTAAGCCAGGAAATTAATTGTGGAATGTCATTGTTTTGAATTTTCTTTTTATCTCTATTTTGTTACCGACCAATATAGCTTTCTGCTGGGTCCACTCTGACGCCAAACGTCATCCGAGAGTTTAGTTTGAGTTTGTTAGAGTTGGGGGTGGCACTTTACGTTACGCACCAGGAATCACAATCCATGGTGAGGTCCGAGGACACGTTGTTGGCCAGCCTAGGTAGGTGGCGGTGCCATTAGGTCAGACTAGAGGTAACGATACCGTAGGTGACCGTATACCGTGGGAGTGAGAACATGGTAATTAGGTAAATGGTAGCATTAGGTTTAGTTACAAATTTAAAGATGTTTGATTACTACAAGGGGTAGGTGTGGTATGTAAACTTTGATTCGTCGTTGCATAATTAATGGACAAGATTCTACCTTGCTATGATAGTGAGGCATTGCCAGCTAGTGTATATTTTAATTGTTAGGGTTGGTACTTTTATTATTTTTCGATAATTTGCCATTGTCAACCGATATAGTTATTGAGGCTTGATCAAGATGTTGGTTATGACAATAACAAATTCTAGTACAAGTTTCTATTACTTAGATGTGACTAACTACTATTATAGTTGTTAGGATTTTTTTTTGGTTCTTCGATAATCTAGAATTGCCGGCTAGTCTAGCTGTCAAGGTTTGAGATATCTCTTTTGATCATTGTGTGGGGCTGATGGTTAGGGCATTCATGAAAAGTTCCCGTGCAGGATTTGTATTACTTAAATAGAATGAAGTATTGGCAATTGCAGAATTTAATGGCATTAAGTTTGGTTATAGTTAGGGCATTGTTTACACCTCATCTGAATAACCTAGGTGCCAGCAATGTAAACAAATTTAAGAGATCAGGACAGATGAAAGTTATGTGATCTCTGTTAGGCCTAACAAGATTTGGCTATGATAGTTTGACCAGGAAAAGTATAAAAAATGCAGGCCAAAAGATAGTGGCACACATTACTTTCAACATCATCCTTTGATCATTCTAGTTCTATCTGATCTAATGATAGTGGCACATTCATGCATTAAACACAATCTAGCTACAAGGATTGTCACCCTCATCTCGATGAGAAAAAAGGCCAATAAACTTTCTAGCATGGCTGGTGGGACAGTCACATAACTCTTATCATGCCACCATTAAAGAAGATTGATGTTCTAGTAGCTGAAATACCAAGCAATCCATCATACCATGTTGAGGAGCCTCCATACTCTCAGGCAAGGCCGTTTGAATTACCTCCTCTAGCTTCATAGAGAGTCGAGGACTTTGGCGATCAAGAGAGCTCAACTCCACCAAGGAAGCTTAACCATCAAAGCCATACTTCTTAGGTAGAGAGGTCTCCTTCACTAGCCGATTCTCTTTGTGATATGGTCGCACAAATCAAGTTTCATATGGATGAGAATCAACATAACATTTTGAAGGCTGTTATCAATTAGATGGCCACAGTGTTAAGGCTATTCATAGAACAATATGAAGTTTGTTATGCATCAGTGGCAAAATAGGTCAAATGACTTATTTCATTTATCACTAATTAGAAACTTTCGGCCTATGAGAAAGGTAAGGCCAAACTCTATCATGGTAGGACCTTGCGACTTCAAGACCAGAGTGACGAAGAAATTGATCCGAGGGCAAGTTCTTCCGATGGCCAAATCGAGCACATAGCTAGTGATAATGTGATTCCTTCACGACTATCATTTGAGCCTAGGGTGGGTGCTAGCCAACTTGATCCTTGTAATTCTATTCGAAGAAATATCGGTGGAGTCTTACTAATGCTAGCCCTGATTACAAGAGTTGGTCATCCTGTTGGGGCTAATGAAGGACTTTAAAATATCCATCATCCAACCCATGCCTGCATCATGGGCTGAGGAGCAACCTCCTCAATGGTTGCCTCCACTACCACTACAGTAGTCTGTAGCACTCAATCTCCATGCTAGGAGGCAGCCTCCTCAATGAGGTGCTACTACCTCTACCTTAACAACCATGGCACCGAACTTCCATACCGGGGGGAAACAATAATGTAATCAAGGTACCCTTAAGATATGTCACAACTTATCCGAGCTGCGACATTGACACTGAAAGATGAAAGCTAGGGAAGCAAATAGGAATAGTTACCCCAGCAGTCCTAGTTGTTCAATAGTTCAAACCACACTCAAAGGTAGGGCATTTTTTATTGATATGGGAACTTATGTACCACAAACAATAGTATCTCCAATTATAGCCCCTCTGGGATGTAAAATATATCTCTTATCACCATCCCCATAGTGTGTGAGACAAATATGTGCATTTTGAGTAGGGTGGAATTCTATGGTTACAATTCTATCAGATATGTCTTTTTTATTTCGTTGAAAATCAAACTGTATGTGATATGTGAACAATGAAAGTTGTATACCATGATCATAGTTGGGTATGGATAGGAGGGTGTGGAATACATATGGTAAGCTACAACAATGGTTGAAGAACCTAATGAAAGAGATCCTATCATGGTAGTAGTGATAGTATGCTAAAATTTAAATTTTTTCAAATCTATGGCTGTACCTGTTCAGGTTGCCTAGGTACCCTTCCATAAGGGGGATCAAGCCACATGTAGTTCTTTTAATTTTGAAATTCGCAGCGGAAAACCGAATTAAATATTTTAATTCTAGAATGCATAAGAAATCAAATTTCAAAGTATCACTATAAATATACATGATCAATATGTCAAGATCGTTTAAATAATTATGCTAAAATCATTGCATGATTAATTTCAGATCTGAAATGAGATTATAAATTAAGTTCTAAACTTAATTAATCTAATCACCCAATTGATCTTCGAATGCCCATCGAATAGGGTCTGAAGATTACTCTGTGAGAGCCCCAAAAGAGGTTTAACCCTCGAGGATTGGAACCTATAAGAGATATCTTTGGATCTAGATTCATATCTTATAAATCTGAAAGTATTTGATTTGATGCTAGAGTTTCGTAGCCACACACTTGTCTGGCCTCTACGAGTGATCCACGCGAAGCTTTTGGAATGATCCAATCCCACGGAAGTGCTAGCTTGCGCAGGATCTTTCTTTGCTGAATTTTGATCTTCCCAATGCTATCAACTTTTGATTCGCCTTCTTGGAAGAACTTGGAGGAATAGCTAGTAAGGATTGAAGAGACTTAGATTTGATATAAAGGCTCTTTAAGGGACCCCTACCAGCTATTTCGAAATGGACATAGAACACAAGTAGGGAGGCTGAATTTCTTTTTCTTTTTCTTTCTTTTCTCTTGGTTTTTCTTCTCTTTTTTCATTGTTTTTGGCGACACAAGGAACTCTTCCTTTTATAGCCACGCCATCTGATCATTTGAATTCGAAATTCAAATAGAAATCTAGTATCTTGTTGGCATATTTAGAGGATGGTTACAACAAGATAGATCTTATCTTGTTTGAATTCAAAATTCAAACAACATATGGTTCATGTGGATAAGATAGGATCATAATGTATGGTGATGATCTTCCATCATCATCTACCCATTCTTCCACATGTTCCACGATCCAAATCCCACGAGATTTCATTGAAAAACCACTTCTGGATCGAATCCCTAAAGTTCAGAACATCCGCGAACTCCAAATTTTCCAGAAGGGGTCGACCTTCGTCATCTTCGAGTCGACTCCAAGTCACCTCGAGTCGACTCCTTTCCCTTTGAGTCGACTCCAAACCTTCGCGGGTCGACTCCGCCTGAGACGATAGAGAACAATTTCTCTGATACGCCCAGCGAGTCGACCCCCTCATAGCTCGAGTCGACCCCAACTTGCTCAAGTCGACTCCAAAGAAACTTGAGTCGACTCCACTTGAGACGACTCCACTTGGATTCTGAGAGAGTCGACCCCAGCCCATCTCGAGTCGACTCCAAAAAAACTCGAGTCGACTCCAATCAGGTCAAAAACTCTGATTGAACTCAAAATTGAATCCAATTCAATTTGGCTAATCCT
>JAOXJJ010000851.1:675087-691999 GCA_025769935.1 Phoenix roebelenii
AATGCCAAGGTGTAAGATCCCCTAGTAGAAGTCAATTTGGGCATCAACTCTCAATCATGATTGATATTTATCAAAGGAATTTTGAATTCTGAAGACAAGGAGAAAATGGTAGACATGCTTTAGAGGTACTTGAATTATTTTGCACGGGATTATATAAAGATGCTAGGCTTGGACCAAAACTTAGTTGAGCATAGATTGCTAATCAAAAAAGGGATTAAGCCCTATAAATAGCCCAAAAAGGAGGATGTCGTTCAAAGTAATTTGAACGGTCAAAGAAGAAGTTGAGAGATTATTCAAGACCAACTTCATGAGAATTTTTAGATACTGAATAGTTGGTAAATTTTGTACCGATCATCAAGAAGAATGGAAAGCTACATATGTGCATTGACTTTTGAGATATGAACACGACCACCCTAAAGGATCAATATGTTATGCTAGTCACAGATATGTTGATTAATGCAGCAAGTCAATATGAAGTCCTATCATTAGTGGATGGCCATTGTGGCAATAATCAGATCTTCATTGTGAAAAAGGATGTGCACAAGACCACTTTCCGGTACCCAGAATCAATTGGAATCTTTGAATAGGTGATGATGCCTTTCGACCTCAAAATCACAGAAGCCACTTATCAGAGGGCGATAAATGTAATCTTTCATGAAATGCTAGCTGATTTATAAAAATTTATATTGATGATGTGGTGGTAAAGTCATAGAGTATGCTCGAGCATCTGGTATGTTTATAAAGATCATTTTAGAGGATGAGATCTCATCAACTAAAGATGAATATGCTAAGGTATGCATTCAGAGTTATTAGTGGTAATTTCTTAGGTTTATTGGTGCACCAAAGAGGAATAGATATGGACAACAATAACACAAAGGCAATCATTCAAGCCCAACAAAAAAAAACACCATGCAATAAGAAGCAATTACAAAAGCTACTTATGCAAATAAATTTTCTATGGAGGTTTATATCTAACTTTGCTGAAAAGATTTGATAATTTTTACCCCTATTGAAGCTTCAAATTGGAAATGAATTTAGGTCAATCGATAAACATCAGTGTGTATTCAAGAAGATAAAAGACTATCTTGCCAACCCTCCTGCCCTAATTCCATCTAGAGTGGGAGTTCTATAGAAGTTATACATCTACACAGCTGAAGATTTTGTCGGGTTCCTCTTGACTCATGACAATGAAGCTGGATGCAAACAAGTCATGTACTATTTGAACATAACATTGACAAAAATTGAATGGAAATATATGTTGGTCAAGAAGCTTTTTTGTTTGGTATTATATTATATTTGTATAAAGCTAAGATATTATATGCTTTCAGTTTCTATTCAAGTAATTTGTATCATTGATATGATCAAGTATATATTGACTAAATCGATCATACATGGAAGGATTGGCATCCTAGTTCTCTTAGCAGTATGCACCTTAGAAGGCTATAAAGGATCAAGCCTCGACCGATTTTCTAGCTAATCACCCATGTGTAACTATTGATGAGCATATTATGTGGCACAAAGAGATTGGAGAGATCAGCTTTCACTCTTGAAGGTTATCATTCGATAGCTAGAAGATCGAGGGGCTGCTAGAGTAAGGGTCATTATCGAATCTACTACTAGAAAAGAACAACTCTCCTACTAGAAAATAACAGCTTTCTCCTTCTAATTGGGATTCCTCTATTCAAACAATTAGGCTAAGTATGAAGCTTGATAATTGCTCTAGAGATACTATTTGACATGGAGATCACAATAGTTAAAATTGAAGGTGACCCTCAAATAGTAATTAAACATCTATACCGAGATTACACTTTTGTGATTTTACATGAAGGCTATGAAGTTGATGGAGGGCTTCATTAAACTGACCCTGAATTTATTCACTAGATTGAGAATGAAGAGGCTAATGAATTGGCACAGATAACATCAGGAGTTAAGATTTTTGTGGATATTTACGTTAAATTCATTACTATGGAAAAGAGGCTTCTTCCATCTATATTCGAAAGATAAGTTGATATGCAACTGTGATATGAGGTGGGTGTCGTAGATGTCGGTTAGAAGGATTGGAGGTGCCCCTTTATCCAGTGTTTGATGAACCATTCTCCAAAATTGAAAGAAAGGTAAAGCTAAAGACCATCAATTATATTCTAATGGTACAAGATGTAGCCAAATGAACCATTACTGAGGTGTCTTGATGAAGAAGAATCCATACTAGTAATGGGTGAACTCCATGAAACATTTGTAGGACCCATTAGGTAAGTCTACAAATATGATGGCTAATCATCATATACAGTTAGTGCTGGTCGAAGATGTTGGAAGATTGCATGAGATATGCTAAGAGGTGCTAGGTATGCTAAAGACATGGGCCATTGCATCTTATCATCAAATCGTGGCCATTCAGAGGTTTGGACATGGACTTGATTGGTTAGATTCATCTACTTTTATCAAGAGGTCATGAGTTCATCATCATGACTATAAACTATTTTACAAAGTGGGTAGAATTGATGCCTATGAGGTTAGCAAATGAGACTGCTATCATTAACTTCATTAAGCATCATATAAGTCATAGATTCGATTTACTAGAAACTATCATAACTGATCAAGGGACTATTTTACTAGTCAAGACTTCTTGGCATTTGTGGAGATTAGTTTCTGCATTATTCATTCAACACCATATTACGTCCAAGGTAACGGATAGGCTGAATCAACTAATAAGATATTGGTGGCCAAAATTTACAAATCTGTTAGAGAAACGTTGAGTGGCATGAAGTTCTTTCTAAAATATTAGTGTATAGGACTTCTAAGAGATTGATCACTAAAACAACTTCGTATTTCCTAACTTATAGTCATGATGTAGTACTACAAAACTGTCAAATCATATAGGGTGGCCCATTAGTTTGAGTTGACTAGTTAGGATTATGCTCAGTTCATGATGGCCAAATTGGGGGAGTTGGATGAAATGAGGTTGGCAGTGTTAGACCTATTGCATATTTAGAAGCTTAAAGTTGCTTGTTCCTATAATAAAAAGGTTTAGTCAAAGTCTTTGGGCATTGGATACCTACTATGGAAAAGAATACTCCCTATAAAGCTACAAGATACTCGATTTAGGAAGTAGTCTCCAAATTGAGATGGACCATATATCGTTCATCAAGTACAGCTTGAAAAAGTTTATACTCTGAGGAATATTGGTTGTGAAGTTTATGGCCAATCCATTAATGAAAAGTATTTAAAGAAATATTATCTCATCTTTAAAAAGCACGTCAAAAGGTACAAATTTAGAAGGCCACCATTTTTCACTTGCCGCTAATAAAATGGTATAATAAAAATACAAATATAAGGTCGATTGTTTGATACTCTCAAGGTACACACTCAAGTCTTTTGACCTAATGGCTAACAACTTGGAGACAATCTTTTGTTATTGTCGACCTATTATCCTATAAGTCCTATAATCTTTAGGACGATCAGATATTTTGACCACCACGATAGTTCATCAATTGTAGTGGTGGTAAGCTAACGACAGTGGCCATGGCACAACAGGCATGGATCTTCTACACAAACCCAGTCATGGAAGGTTGAAATGAAGAGGGGTCTATATGAACCAGCCTGAAGATGGTGAAGGTGAAGAATTATTTGAAGGGTGGATGTAAAGATGTTGACCTATCAATTGGAGGCTTTGGGTTAGAGGAATTCAGTTTTGATGATGTTCCAATATAGTGAGCCAACTAGAAGCCAACTAATTAAAGCAGCTAGGTTGTTCTGACCAATACTCACTTTCACTCACTATGGTGATTAGAAGGAGAATGGAGGGAGATACGAGTATGATTAGAAGGGTAAGAGATGAGCATCAAGAAAAGTATGTAGGGCCAATTTATAAAGGAGCATGTTTTATCAAGAGATAGAGGTAAGATTTCCATAAATCCTGAAGATCTTTTGAGAAGCATGTAGGCAAATTGAGTGTATGAGAACATTAAATGTAGAAAAAGTATATAGCAGAAGCATATAGTTTAGATGAATTGAAAAGGGTATGAGTAGATTGCCAAGGATAATGATGGTATTTCGGTAGATGGAAAATGATTGGTCATCGAATCGAGACAATAATTGCAGGTCTCCACTTTGTACTACCAAGGGGATGATGATATAGACATTCAATTAGAATTTCAATTACGAGCCAGTGAGATGTGGAGGGCATTGTGTACACATCATCTCAATAACTTAGATGACAACCCCGAGCAAGTGTCACATAGACGAAGCTAAGGGATAAGAACAGATGGAAGTCATGTGATCCCTACTAAACCTAACATGATTGGGCTATGACAATCTAACCTGGACAAGTGTAGGAATATAGGCTAAAGGAATAGGACTCAACTATGATGCGTGCAAGCATAAGCTGAAGGATGCTAATTTTATCTTAGAATAGGATTTGTCTTGTAGTTATGCTGCATATGAAGTGAATAGAATTATGGAACAAATTGCTGCAGTTGCTAAAAATCATGATTAGCCAACACGGATGAGTATAGTAACTCAGCGATTATTCTACAATTTTTGTTATAATTAATGGATTGTAATCTGAGCAAAAAGCTTTTTTGCCTATCAATAAAACTAATTTATCTTTATCTTTAAATTAGTTCTTCAATAGGACTCTAATTTACCAATAGGAGGAGCAATATAGTAATTTAGTCATAGCCCCGATTACACTCTATCCTTTTTTCTTTCAAATGGGTAGTGTAATGGTAATAAAAGTCCTTGAAAGTCAAGGCACTTAGACCCATGCTACTTTCATCATCACCATTTGATTTTTTTCTATTTCTAGATAATCCAATGCTGGTGGCACGACCGTACATCTACGACAACCTAGCCATAAAACTTGTTACCCCTCATCTCGATACGAAGAATAGGAAAACAGGCATGCATGACAAGTTCTAGTGTAGGGCTTGTATTACTTGGATATAGTGAATTTTGGCAAGTGCAAGATTCAGTGAAGTTTATTTATAGTTAGCCTGGTTCTTGTAGTCAAACTTGTGATATGTGGATTTCGAGCAATCATCACATAGATATCATTATATTATTATCCAATAATCTAGGATTACTTATTAGTCTGGCAATCACAGGTAATAATAAGTGTGAGATATTGAATCTTGATTTGACATTTGCTTCTAATGGATGTGATTTTATCATTATCTAATTGTCAAACATGAGCTATTGGCAAGTAAGGTATGTTGGGACCTATAACAAGCTGGACATGTGAATCTTCACTAGTTGTTATGTTTTGTGGATATGCTTTTGCTATATTTGAAAATCTAGCATTATTGGTTAGTTTGTAGGATTGTGATTTTGTTCTCTGATAATTCGACATCGTCAATTAGTATAATTGTCGAGGCTTGCTATCTAATTCTTGATAATTAGACTGGGATGAAGATTTGATCATGCATACCAAGTTCTAGTACAAGGCCCCTGTAACTTGTATGGGTTGGATATTAGTAACTGCGACATTTAGTAACATTAGGTTTACTCATATTAGCTAATTATCATGGTACAAAGCATAATATGAATTTTGATCATTTATCGCATTTAATAGATGTCATCATGTCATTACCTGATAATCTAGGATTGGCTAGTGTAGTTCTCATGGATAATAATAAGTATGAGATGTGAATCATGATTGATGTTGCTTCCTATCGGTTGTGAGTATGTTATATCTAATCGTTGGACTTGCACAAACATCAAATAATATTCATTACAGATAATAACAAGTTGGGCATGTGAATCTTTATCAATTATCATACTAAGCAGATATGATAATGTTAGTATCCGATAATCAAGCATTGTTCGCTAATAAGGGTTTGTCGGTACTAATAACAAGTGGTATACAAGAACTTTGATCAATTATCATAATTAATAACAACTAGTGGAGGTCTTTTGGGGATAATCAAGTACTTTAGGTAAATCTTGAATTGTCATTATATTTAATGGATGCTATTCTTTTTTTATTTGATAGTTAGACATCATTGGCTAGTAAAGGTTTGTTGAGGTCAATACCGAGCATGATTGGTGAATCTTGACGTTGTGCTTGATTATATGATCATATTATTTTCATGATAATTAGCCATTGCTTGCTAGTAAAGCTTTGTTGAGGACGAATAAGCAAGACACCAAAACTTGATTGGTTGTCATATTTAATGGATATGATTCTCCTATAATACCTGATAATTAGACATTTATTGTCAAGAGAAAATTTGTTGGCAACAATACTAAGCATAATAATTCTTTTTTAAGCTTCATAGTTTTTAAGACATGACATAAGATTTTATCAATTGAAAATTCATGTTTGAAAAGATAATCTTACATTACATGCTAAAAGAAAAATAAAGAGATTGATATACTGGTTATCATCTTGGGTTCCAATATGTATGTCAAAGTCCCTTGGATGTTATATTTAGTAAAACTCTTTCTACTTTTTCTAATCCTATATTATTAGTTGATGAGGCTTTATCAAGAAATAACAAGCTTAAAAATATTATTTTAGCTTGACCGGTCACTTTAATATATATCATGCTGTTATTATTCGATGTTGGACACTATGAGATACAAAACATTTGTTGGACTAATACATGCGCAGCAAGGGAACCTAGATTAGATATGGTTGTCTAGAAACATTCATCGGGGCACATGAATATTGATTAATAATTATATTTGATATTACTATTTGAGTATAATACATTTTTAACAAGCTAGAAAAGGTTATTTGTTGCTAATAACAAACATATATTATAAGTGATTTTTGATTTAGAATGGATGTAATTCAATTGTTGTATGGACAATTTAATACTGCTAATTGGTGAATGTTCTTCAATGACATATGTACATGGCTTGATTAAAGGTTCATACAACCTTCGCGAAATTAAGTGGACGGATTGCCTAAAGGGTTTTCGGCTAGTATCACTTCTAACATATCTATTAAAGGAAGAGTAAGATTGGATATATGTCAAAATTTTATTCATGAGGATCCATGTTAAAATTTTATTCATGTCTAGTATTACTTCTAACACATCGTGTAGTTAAAAACAAAAAAAAATGTTTCCCCCATTATTTACTTCCCCTGTAAACTCACTTTCCAATTTTCTATACTTCTTACGCTTATAATGCAACCAAATGAGAACAAAAACAGCAATAAAAGAAACCTTTTATTCAATCACATGATCCATTAATTATCATAACCAAAATTATTAGGACTTTATAAAACCATTGTATCATGCCGTTTTGAATTTATAACTCATAAATGAGTTTTATTTTTAGGACTCCTCTATTAAATGCTAGTTTGGACCCAGTAATTACACAAAGAAATCAATTGAGTGATTGCTTGTACTGAGTTTTTTTTATGTGTCTCACATGCAATGTATGGGCAAGGCCGAAAAAGAAAAATGCCAAAATATAGTGCATTAAAGTACTATTAAGATTCAACCACCTCCACTATTTTTGTAACGCATATTTTCTCAATCACTCGCAAAGTGTAATTACCTGCCTATGAGGTGCTATATACATTTTGCTTTTCGACTAAAAATACGCTTCATGCTTTTCTATAAGAGAGAGTAAAAAAAGAGTGCACCAACTAAACATGAAAGTGCATCAATATTCCACTTGTACGATAAGAAGTAAAATGCCCCTCTAATGCATAGTGAGGAAGACGAAGAAGAAAAAGTCCAAAATTAAAAAAAATAGAAAAGAGAAAATTATAAACATAAATTTTTTACGTTTAAAACCCACATATTACAAAAAAGTTGCTAAATACAATTTAGAAGAAAAATATCAAAAAGCAAAATGAAAATTTCGAAAAGCATCCAAAGATTCTAATAAATTAACGTGACAATCTGTATTTACATGCATCGATATGTAAGGTCTAATGGAGACAGTTGTGGTAAATTTACATGATCATGTTGTTTTGCTTGGCATGCAAACTCTTCTATAATTTAATAATCCATGTATTACCCATCCTTCATTGCTACGTCATGGATTAAAATATTGTAAACGGATACGAAGTTGCATAAAAGATTTGGCACTAAATATACGAGCAGGGCCGGCTCAACCCTTAGGCAACTGAGGCGGTCGCCTAAGGCCCCGGCCTAAAGAAGGCCCACCGTAGGAAATGCCTCAAAGATAAAATGGAAAGAAAAAAAGCCCCAGTGAATTTTCCTTAAGCCGGCCCACTACAGGGAAGGCCTCAAAGACAAAATGACCTTAGGCCCTCAAATACATTGGGCCGCTCCTGTATACGAGATGACATAAAAATATGTCAACCTAACTGCATGCCAAGTTGGATGATGATTGACCAAAATCCAAACAAGCCTATCATATTATAGGCATGTTTGTTTTGTTGTAAGTGGGATGAGTGGCGCCCAGTTCATTGAACTGACCTCAGCTCCCTTGGGCCTGTCACTTTGAGCCATTTCTCCTAATTGTGGACAATGAAACTATCTCTAACACACATCAAGCCAACCCAAACTCCCAAAGTGGGCTCTTGCTGGTGCTGGCTTTAGAAGCCTAGTTCGCGCAACTAAACTCTTGTGATAGAGCTTTCGAGCAACATAAGACAAATTGAGTCCATATTTCAAACTTTAAGCTGGCCTAATTCTTGTTTAGTTCATATTTCCAAAGTTTCTAACATTATATGATTTGATACATGATCTACATTATTAGCCATCGGAATCTCTACAAGGGGGGAGGGATGAGTGGCACCTCAGATTCGTGCTAGTTCATAGGCATGCCACGTGTGTGGATAATCAAAAAGAAGATAGAATGAAAGGTTGATAGAGCGGATCCTAATGCCTTAACTTTTAAAGACTTCCGCTATGCCCGAAAGAAGAGGAGGCAGGATGTAGCTGAGGCTACAATTCTATTCTAATTGCTACGAATAAACTAGAGTAAAACAAGGTAACTAAAGTAAGAAAATTAAAGATAAATACAATGATAAAATAAAGATGAAGATAAAGAGGAAGTATATTGGATTGGCTAAAGGATTTTCTCTTCTAGTTACATCTTATTATTTATACAATGCAACTCTAATATATTAAGTAGCCACTGCTTTTCAATACACATAACTGCCCATATCGGTTCACCGTGTATCTCTAGCAGTTTTGTTGGTTACCTTCCATGATTCCACTTGTTTCAATAACAGGTCATGCGCTTCCCATGCTACACACTTGCAAGCCAAAGATTTGATTTTCAATCATTATTGGACTAAGTTGACTCATGAAAGTCCTGGTATTGTTTGATCTGCACATCAATACCTCTTGTGGTCATTCAGCGAGCTACATTTGGCCTAACAAAAATCATGTGGCAACTCTGCTAACCTGTCTTGGTCCTCAGGTTTATCCACATGACAAATACTCGAGGCAATTATTCAGGTTGTCAGGATGAGGTGTAAATATGTATTTTGTAAAATATGAACTCCTTTACCCCTCCAAATTTTAATTTCGTTTGAAGTTGACCTAATTTGGCTCAGTTTGAATACTATATAGATTCAAAATCAGGGATCTAATTAAGTTGGGTTCTAGTTTTGTTAATCAGGTTTGTTGTCAGGTCATGTATGGTATGTTGCATATTTTATTGATCAGGTTAGGCTGCGTTGGCCTTGATTTGCTCAAGTCCCAAACCACACCTCTAGAAAGAAACTTGAGTTTGAATGAGAGGAATGATTTTTCTTAATTATTTTCTCTAGATTGTTTTTGGATTTCAAGTAGATGCTATTTAACATGGAAAAGGAGGAATTGTATGCTTGATTTTGGACTTATATTTGGTCTCACAAAGATTGTCTATATTGTGGATTAGGTTAGACTAATACATTTCCTAAACTTATGTAGGAATTTTGGATTCAAGTTGATTTCTAAATGTTGCTAATCAAGTAAGGTTTGGGTTGCATGTGGCATCACTTCCACTTTTTAGTTATGAAATTTGAAATCAATTTCTAGTTTTTATTGAAAATGAAACCCAAAACTTGTTTGGCAGTTTCTTCAATTCTATTTGATAGTGATGACAATGGTAACGGAGGTGTGGTGATGGTAATAGCATCTATGACAATGGCAATGGTGGTGGCTCACTACAATAAAAAACAATATTTTTGATTAAAAAATCATCACCCAAAAAACTAATTTTGTCATAGAAAACTTTTGGTGATGAAAAAAGTCATCACGACACTCGCTAGAAAAAATGTGTCCCTAAATGTATAAGGTGACAACAGAAATATTTTGTCAACAAAAATATATTAATTACAACAAAACTATAAAATTGCCAGATGGTAAAATATTTGGTGATGATATTTTCCATCACAAAAAAATGCAAATTTTGTCACGATATGACATATTTTTCGCTACCAAAGATTAAATTTTGGTGAGGTAAACAAATTTGTCATCAAAGATGTTATATTTTTGTGATAAATTTATTCATCATGAAAATTAAAAGAATTTTTTTAAAAAATAGAAGAATTTCGTCTATAAAGGGTATACCATCACCATTAAAAGATTCAATAATAAATCTTTTGTGAAGTTTATATGATGCAATGGTTTGGATTTGGTGGGGAAAATACTTTGTTATTGAACGTTATTGTAATTTTGTGACAGGCGAGTTTTCATCATAGAATGTTGAAATTGGTGATGAACTAATTTTTTCACTAAAATATTGAATTTTTTATGATCATATGGTGATAAACTTTTCTTTGTTACAAAATATCATGGTGATTTTGTGATGAGTCAAATTATGTCACTAAATATTGAATTTAGTACCAAAAAAGCTTCATTACATAGATCTACGTTTATGCTGAACATTTGGTGACAAGAATGTTTGTCATTAAATATAATGATAATTTCATAATGCATCAAATGTAATCATCGACTATTGAGTTTTCAAGAATAAATTTCATTAGCAAAACTGAAGACAACAATATAGTGATGAAAATATTTTATGACCAAATATAACTACAATTTCTGATGAATTGAATTTTATTACAAATAAATGGTCATTATCTACATACATAAAGCTTGTAAAAATCCATAACATCTATTATTGTTCTAAACTTATCATAAATAAAGAAGGAGATTATGTTCCTTTCAAAAAGTTCTAATAACGCATAAACAAAAGATAAAATAGAGTTCAAGTTGTAATTTGAAGAATCTCTAAAGCTGCCACAACTATAATGAGCCAAAACTATTATCGTCTACAGAATATAAGAGTAGTTAGAGAATTATAGTATAAGAGTTAGATAAAGATACATTAGTTTTTCTCATCAAAGGGATAATGCTGAATTTATTATTAAAAAGTAGTTTAAAAGTAGTATGTTGCTTATATCTTACATGAACTGGGAAGGGCATGTGGAATGGATGCATTAGCAGCCATAGATGCGAGCGTAAAGTCGTGTTGATCTTGACGAGCTAATATAGGTTTTCGTAACTAAATAACCATTTATTTTGGTGGTGAAAACCACTTTTTTGTTACAAAATTAATCATGATGATTTGATGATAAACCTTAATTATATTAGCAAATTTGAAACCATTGGTGATGCAATCTTAATGTCACTGATGATATTTAAAAATAATTAATTTCTATTTTTCAATGATATTGCTGTAATGTTTGGTGGCATGATAGATTTCATCATGAATTACATGGGTTGTTGGTGATGACAATTTCTTATCATAATATAAGAAAAATATTCATAGAAAAGTTTTCTCAAAATTGTGCAAAATTAGCACCATACATGTCGTGCCAAAATTTTTGTTTAAAATAATTTTCATCATTAAAAGTTTAGTAATAGAAGATTAGTGACAAAATCCTATTGTCATTATCAAAATCACAATCATTGATGATACTAATATTTTTGTCACGAAAAGAAGTTATAGATAATTTCTAGTTTTCGTAAATAACATAAAATAGGTGATGAGTAATTTATGTCATCAAATGCACAAATATTTAATTACCCAAGATATTTCATCATAAAATTTAAACTTCTTAGTGATGATAAATGTTGTCATAATATAGTAAATATTGTCACAAAATTCTCTATATGCTGAGAATTGGCACTAGATATTTATTTATACCAAGGTCCATTGAACCGATACCGAGACTCGTATCGGTCTGTGAATTGGTCAGTATGGTACCAGTTTAGTACCATACCGACACACAGTATGCTTGGGTATGCCGGTTCCATACCGACATGCCTTTTTCTTTAGAGTTTTTCAAGTTGATTTAAATAGTAATCAATCTTTTTGAAATATTTCAATAATTTTAAGTCTAATTTGATATTTTTTAATTTTTTAAATATTTTTTGATATTTTTATAATCTCGGTTTAACATAAATAGTGTATCTAATTATTTTAAAATGATACAAAACATAAAATGATTAGTGAGATGTTGTATGCTACAAAAAGCAATATATAATATCTTCAAATCAAGTAGTTAGGTAAAAAATATAAAATAATACAATCAATTACATATATTTAAAATATAACATACATACTGATATCTACAATTCGTCCAGTGGCAATGCCTCTCGTAGATATCTGAAGCATTAGCATAGTCAGGAGGCACATCAGTCCACGCTTCTAACCAAGAAGCATTTTGTAGTCTTATATGTTCATCCTACAAGGAACGCGCTCCGAGTTATAGGCACTCTCGAATCTCTTCTGAAGCTCTGGCAGCAAAATTCAATTTATAAGATGCTTTGGGTTGCATAGGATGGGAACTACCGAAAGAAGCCTCATGCGCACCATATCCATATCTGTATCCATATGGGTCATAGGCTGCTTGTGGCATGCAATAATATCTAGTCTGTAACTCGGGACCTGATATATCTACGGATCCTACTCCATTTGCAAGATCATCTGCAGCTATCTCATGTCCTCTTGCATGACCTCGAGGAGCTCATCTCCTATTTGCAATTAGATCCTAGTGGGCTCTATGATTGTGCACCGTGGTTCCTATCCTGTATAGCATGCGTGAATAGGGACTCACTGGTGAATTAAAGACCATGTTGTAGCTTGTCTCATAAATGGCAGTGTAAGATGTTCTCCACTCCCTTCCTGGCCAATAAATCCATTACCATCAGAACTGTTGCTCCTAGTCTCTGAATCTGAGTGAACTAGCAGCTTATCGATACTCTCCATTAGGGCTGCAGGTAATTTTGTTTCTTTTTTTGGTGTGCTAGGCAATTTTCTTCTTACCCTTCGTGCCACTCGCTGCCTATTTACCTTTTGTGCGACTAGCTGCCTGCTTATCCTTCGTGCTACTCTCTGCCTGCAGCTAGTGGCACAAAATATTGAAGGATAAGCAGGCAGCTAGTGGCACAAAAGGTAAATAGGCAGCGAGTGGCATGAAGGGTAAGAAGAAAATTGCCTAGCACACTAAAAAAAGAAATAAAAGAGAGGGGTAAATATTGAAGAAAATTACATATAAGATATTATCATATTAGTAACCATATAACACTAGGTAAATGTCCTCCTGATGTGTAATATAACTGTATTTATACTTTTCTTACTTATAATGGCTGTCGAGACTCTAAAACTGTCAGTGCCCTTTCTAAATATTTTGGTCTATAAAAAAATTATATTACAATATGTTAATAATTGAAGATACCTGTTAACTTACACATGCACTTAAATTAACTTATATCTTCTAGACATAGGGTTGTCACTTTTGGATCAGGCACCATCTTGTAAATTACATTACATAGAGCAGCCAGAAGTTCGTCATCTATATTGATTCCAGCTACGGTATATTGAAATTGAAGGTTCAGACAGTATGCTACAGATAGAGTTTGTTATTATCTTAGTAAAATTGTAGACGTACAGAATTAGTCTAATTTTCAATGTTCTTTCTTACTTGCTAAATGTAAGTTTCAACCCATCTAGTAGTCCCACTGCGATTCAATGATTTTGATATACTCTTGGTTATACGTCGAATCTGCCTTTTTGATCTAAATTTTTGTCCTCTCCATTATGTGATACAAGAAGCCTATGTAGGGGTACCTCTTGTTGTCCATGGTGTGAAGCACTTTATACAATGGTCTGATATCCTTCACTATCATAGTGGCCTGTTGCTAAAATATCTACCTTGTCATCAAGTCCTTAACAATGCTCCCTTCAATTGTAGCCCTCACATATCTACTTTTTTGCCACTCGAGACTAACAAACATACGATGTAGAGCTTCTTTCTTATCAAGAATGCTATCAAGTATAATGTAGTTGGTAGCAAACTATGTAACTCCTAGTCTCAAGATCTCTCCTCCGGCATATCTCTTCATTAGTGAAAGGACCCATGTATGGTTTGGGTTGTCTACTCTGTCTGTTGCACCCTGTTGCAATGGCCATCAACATAAGATTGATACAATGTGCACCACCTGGGGTTTAGAAAATATATGGCCGCTATTCCATCAAGATCTCCCAAACGACCTTATATTGTGGCCCATTATTAGTATGATCTGCACGATATCCTCTCCTACTTGATCAATCACCTCCTTAATCAATTTGAGGATATATGTCGCATCTCGCACCTGATCAGAAGCATCAACCGACTTGTGGAAGAAAGTCTTCATATCATAATGAAAATTCAAGAAGTTGATAATACTCCACTTGGTAAGACTGGTCCAACCATCACACATCATCGTCCGTCGATATGTAGGCCACTTTCTTTTGTATAAGGCAATCCATTTCTCTAGATATTTATTATTATTGTTAAGAAGCTCACCATAGATGTCCTTCGGGCCTGAAGGATCTACACCAAAATCAACAGTCTGTTTAGAGAAAATAGCTGACCTATAGCATGTATTGTCTGCCATATTCACTAGGATGTGCCTGAAGTGGAACTAGAATCCAATAGCTCAATACATATCCTTCTTCTTATCCTTCTTCTAAATAGTATCAACCTTGTGCTACTTCGAATCTTTATTGGAAAAGATATATGAATCTAAATCATAGATTGCTACTCCTGGTGGAATCTCTCTAGATGACTTCTTTTTGCTATCAAAAGCCCTGAGCATAGATGCAATATGGCCACCGTCTCTGCTAACGACCTTCCTAACTGAAGAGGTCCTCTTGAACTTTGGATATACCCTGTTGCTCGTAGAATCGGAGCCTGACTCGTAGTATGAGGGTCCAAATCGAGCCCTATATCTGGCTACCTCATTCTGCCGTCATTAATCATTCAGGCTCGCTTGCATGGCAACTTGGATCTGTGCCTCCTTGTCATCAGGAACAGATGCCTTCTTTGACATCCAAAAATGATAGGAAGGTGGCTTTGCCGCTTGGCAGTCCACCTCTGTCTTCTTCTTGAAAACTCTTTTTTTTGCTATTTTGAAATCATTGAAGTGCTTATGTATCAGTTGCTGAACCTCCTATGGATATTTTTGACACATAGATATGTCGGGGTAACCACCAGCTAATTGCCACTTCAACTTAATTATCCCTCCTTCTTTGATTCTGTGTTGCACCAGTTGTATTTTCAATGGTGCCGACCTGAGAAAATTTGTTTATAATCCAAATCAATATCACGCTCTGGCTCTTTTTTCTTGATGATTCTATTCTTGCAGGTTTATCAAGTACCAGTTTACCAATTACTCAAAAAAAATGATGAAGATAATTTTGTTATCTCAGAATATTCATTTGATTTATCTAATACATAATATAAATATTTTATTTATTTATATATTTTTATAATTTTTAAATTTTAAAAATATATTTAAATATCATAAATATGGAAAATATATTTTCTGTTTTAGAAATTACTTCTGAATTATATAATACTACTATTTTTTTATAATTTTTCATATTAATTATATATTTTTATTATTTTTAATTTAAAAATAAATTTTAAATATATTTTAAAAATTAATTTCATCTTAGATCTATATATAATCCAATAATGAATGCAAGATATATTTTTTTAGGCCCATGGGTATGCATACAAAATTACTTATTTCTTAATTTTTTTTAAATGTAGGCCTAGGCCATTATGTGCGTGATCACATCAAAACTTGAATAAATAGATACCAAATTTTGCTGAAGAGTAGCTTGCATATCCATAGATATGCTTATAATTTTATAATTTGTTTGAATTCTATTTTTTATATTTTTATTTTTTAATCCAAAAATATATATTTAATTTTTAAAAATTATATATGATCAAAAAATTAAAACTTTTTATGCAATCATGTAGATAATCCATAGATCTAAAATATATAATAAAATTAAGCCTAAATTAAAAATTTTGGCATGATCTTTTCTTATTTTACAAATTTTAAACTATTTTTTAAGCTAAAAAATAGTGTGAATGAGATAGAGAAGAGAAAGCACACTTTATTTAGGCTTGGATCTTTTCTGATTTGCTTTGAATTGGTGTGATTTCATAAATTAGAGGGAATGGAAAGTCGTTTAGTCGTAAGATGGCTAAACGAACTTCATAAAAAAAAAGTTAGGAAGGCCTTCACAACACTTTATTTTAACAAAAAGAAGCAGAGGGAGAGGGGGCCTGATTTCGAATTTGGTCAACTTGGTGCAAACTGGATGGTTTGCATTGAGTTTGAATGGAATTGGCCGGTTTGGTCCAATTCGGGCCTTTTTTGTCTAGTTTCGGTTAGTTTGGAACTCGTTCCAGTCGGTTTAAGGTCGAGACTGATTCCAATAGGCAAAACGATCCGATTTTTCATTGGGCCGGCTTGCTACAGGCCGAACCGGGCAGTTCGGTCCGATTCGGTCTACCTTAGTTGATTCTATTAGTTTTGTCATGAAAACCTGTATAGATAATTTCTAACTTTTGTAAATATAACTTGAATAGGTGACATTGAACTCAAACCACAAAAGTATAAATGATGACCCAAAGATTGATTTAAAGATTAATTTTGATGATCACAAAACCTTGAAGTATAATTACTAATGCTTGTGT
>JAOXJJ010000851.1:692099-711470 GCA_025769935.1 Phoenix roebelenii
GTAAATTTTATCATTAATGATTAGCTAAAATACTAATTAAGATGGTATGACGATTGCACTTTTGTGCTCTCATCACAGCCAGCAGAGGAGATCAGTGCCCAATGCTTCAACTAGCTTGCTCAGCTCACCTCTAGCCGACCTCAGGGTCGTCTGGGCTGCACCCCCATCTTAGTCTGGACTCGGCAGCAACATTGACAATGATATCTGACCAATGTAAGTAATGGGTAAAAGGTCACCATTTGGTAATCTAACTGAATTTGGAGGGACTTTAGATGAGTTCATATGATAGTTGCTGCCGATCAAGTCTATGACACAAGGATCTAAATGAGAGATAGAAGAAGACTTACCTGCCAAGTTGGCATATAGGGATGTTTTACCATTGGTAGAAACTGAGGTTTTACTATTGGATAAATTGGCGAAAGAAGAGACTTGCCAATGGAGAGTAGAACAAACACTTGCTGGCATTGATCATAAGTGAGAGCTGGTGCCGCAGAAGTTGGTACCGGTGGACTTCCGAGAGGATGTGGTTGAGTCATATCAGCGGCTTTGTTTGGGTAGCCATTTGCAGCATAACACTGAGCATTGAGTCTGGCATATTTTGTTGCAATAGTCACAGCGAGGTTGTTGACGACATGGCTTGGAATGAGCATCAGAGCCTATGGATGAAGGGCATTGTACTGTGGCAGCTATAGGACTAGAAATATTAGCAGGAGTGGTTTGCTCTGTGGCAGCCACAGCAGAGGCATCAAGGGTAGAAGAGATCTGTATAATTCTTTGATGCTCTTCTTGCAAGACTAAAGAGTATGCTTTAGTAGCTAAAGGCAAAGTGTCCATAAGGAGAACTTGGCTGTAAATGGGGGCATAAGACTCATTCAAACTTGTAAGAAATTGCATCAATTGTTCCTCTTGCTATATGTATATCATACCCAAAATGGACATGTTGGAGGGACAGTATAAGTAGATAATTCATCCCAAAATGTCTTTAGTGATTGTAATAGGCTGCCACAGATTGCTGGTCTTGCTTAATATTGATAATTAACCGGCAAAATTGATAAATATTAACAGCATTACGCTGAGAAAGTCTATCACTAAGATCACTCCAAACTGCCACACTACAGTAAAATTGGGAAAAGCCGACCCTTTTTTGCCGACGCGCGTCGGGAAGAAACGAGCGAGCGCCATACTTTGTCAAGCTTCAAAGAAGCGTTGGTGGCCTCCTCCCCAAATAGAAACCACCCGAGATCGAGCCCTAGCCTGGCCTCCTTTTCCGCCTCTCCGCCTCCCCGAATACCCACCCGCTCGAGCCCTATCCCTCCTCTTCAGCACGAGCTCTGCCTCCTCCCTCCTCTCCGGCGTCGACTGAGCGGCCCTCAAGCCTCGAGCGAGCTTCACCTTCACCCGTGGATGTTTTCGAGGATCTTCTCCTCGTCCCTCTTTCCCGGCTCCGATCGATTGACCCTCAAGCGTTGATCGAGCTTTGCCTCTGCTTGAGAATCTTCCACTCCTCCATCCTCTCCGGCGTCGACCAACAGGCCCCAAGCCCCGATCGATCGAGGTGATCCTAGTCCCTACTGCCTCTCTCGGGTTCTCAGGCTGCTTGAGTTCCTGGATTCCTTATCCTCTGGATGCGTCGATTCGAGGTATGCCCTCTCCTTCTTTGTCTCTTTCGCCCCGCCGGCACGATCTCTGTATACTTGTACTAGTTTCTGCTATTTTTTGATCTTTTCTACTCGGTTCCGCTTTATAGTCATCTTCCTAACTTATGTTCTGATGAAATAGCCATGGGGGATATTGATGGTGAAAGAGAAGATGACAGTAAGGAAGCGAATAGAGTTAAAAGCTCAAAGAGGGTCGAGAGATTTTTTTGCCGATCTTTAATAAGATATATAGAAGGATAATATTAGAGAATCTAACAGATTATAAGATGATCTTTATTGAAATTCAATTAAGGAAAAGGGATGACATGGTCAGATTCAGTTGATTTGCTAATTTAAAAAATTCGATTAAAAATTTTTAAATTCGGGATGGTTGGAGTGTAACTAAAATAAGATTAAAAAAAGTGAAAGTTTGATATGTTGAAAAGTATTATTCAACGTAGCGTGATCTTAAAATCAATCATGTAGGTCGGCTTTAAGTGAAAACTCATCTTACTTTGCCACAAACCTAAAGGCTATCTCCTCTTAAATATTAATTAAAAAAAAATAGGACAAAAACTAGAATAGTGCCCCTACCAAGAATGGAAGCACAATGTGGAACATCCTTGACGTGCACACACAAAAAAAAATTGAACGCTTTGCTTTCATAAATATATATTATAATTATTATTTTTATTGAGAAATATAGATAGAAATGATAAATTTGCACATATTTCAATGGTTATGCGAGACGTAGAAATAAATTCGTAAATTCTTTTGAAACTATTTGAAACTCTATTAACATATAGCACGTATTATGATATATAGTTTGTCAATATACTTTCCGTATGTGTAGATAGAAGAGCATGGAAGAGAGCTTGGCGAGGTAGAGTTTCATAAGATGACTCACACCTACCGAGATGACAGTTTTGTCTGGGACGAGACGAGAGATATAGTTGTATATATTCATTTTTTATTTGTTCAAAATTATTTTTATTAATTTTATTCTTTTAAAATATTAATGTGACTGTTTTTTTTGAGAAAGATATAGAAAAGAGCTACAACTCTTATTTTAGAATGCTGCAGGAAGTCAACATCATCCGACTCCGCCAGTTGTGTCGAGGCTTAGGTCTATGTCGAATTGATGGGCCTAGAACATTATGGTCAAGTAAGGAGTTATGGTATTGGAGTTACCCCAATTCAGTTGTCTGCAGTGAGCCGATATACCCAAGATGCCAGACAAGGTAGTAGGACTGCAGATGTTTGTAGTCTGAAAGCAGAAATGGCATAGATAAAGCAGTCATATGAGACAAGAATAGAGGAGATGAGGCAGAGTCATAGGACCGATATAGAGAAGTTGAAGCAGAGCCAAGAGTGAAAGATACAATCTTTGTAGGATTAGCTTAACCATATTTCATCTTTTTTACAGAGATTTGCTCCTCCGGTAAATAACTAAATCTATATGAATATTTTATGTAATTATAATATATTCTTATATGAGCGTGATGACTTTCGTATTTTTAGTTTCTAAAGTATTTTTTTCTTGTAGGTTGCTGATACTTCATCTACTCGTAGAGATGATAATGTCGTCGATCCTTGATACATCGTAGATTATTTATTTAGAAATTTAAGATGTATGGTTTTAGTGTGTTTTTGAAGTACAATGTAATCAAATATGATAATATAAACATTTTGAATGAAAAGGTCTTGTTTGTGGCGTGCATTTTGTTATCTATGTGATTTAGTGTATTTGTGTTGTTGGAATCTAATGTATACAATATTAAAAATTGCTTTTACAATTTTTTTTTTAAAAAATCCCTATTTCCCAAGCTTTTAAGCGTCGGCAATAGCAACTAGCACGCAACCTGGCACGCCTTTACCGATGCTTTATAGCGTCGGGCAAGAAGGAAGATGAGCCGACGCGTTTAAGCGTCAGCCTAGTCCGACACAAACCCAAGGTTTTAGGCGTTGGTCTATATTGGCCGATGCTTTTAAGCATCGGTTAACTTCCACAAGAACGATGCTTAAAAGGGTCGGCATACATCTATTTTGGCCAATGCGTTATGGAGGCGTCGGTTAAACTATGCCCACCCCCACCTACCCGACATCTTACCCACGCTTTAGGGGGCGTTAGCGGGTAATTTACCAACGCTTAAAAGCATCGGTAAAGACTAAAAAAAGCATCGGGATATATCATTTCTTTTGTAGTGCTAGATCCATGTCAGAATAGATGATGCTATCACCAATATCATAGGTAATGGAGTTGAAAGCCAAAAAAAAACACCATGGTATTGTACCATGTCTATGGGTCATAAAGACGAGGAGGCTCATTTAGTTGTGGAATCGAGCCATCGATGAAACCGCCTTTGTTCTTCATGGTGAGAGCCATTAAAATCGCCCTACGCCAGGTTGGACAATTGTCACCATTCAATGGGTTCGAAACCAGGACGTTGCTAGGGCTATCAGATGGGTGAAAGTAGTAGGGACTGAAATAAGTGTCAATAAAGGAATATTCATGAGTGGTGGTGGAAGAAAAATTGTTGCTATCGGAAGCCATAGGTGGAAGAAAAATTGT
Source organism: Phoenix roebelenii (assembly GCA_025769935.1). Lineage (NCBI taxonomy): Eukaryota > Viridiplantae > Streptophyta > Magnoliopsida > Arecales > Arecaceae > Phoenix > Phoenix roebelenii. Next base: position 696,309 of record JAOXJJ010000851.1, read on the forward strand.
TGCTCTCAAAAATGGCACATCATTTATGTAAGAAAATATAAAATATATAAATAAATCTATCTCATCCTATCAGCTTAAGCTTTTGGGTCAAATAGTGATTTTAACAATTTATTGCAACACAAAGATGAATATATATACAATAGTTCTACAAGGCATATCTTATGATTCATGTAGAATCTAAGAGTCAAAAATGGTTAAAAATACAAAAAAAGAAATCTTACAATATGTAGAGGATGAATTTAGAAAGGTCTTTGGTTTTGATGAATTTTGCCATATGTCTGTGACTGTCCTTAATTTTTTCATGTGCTTTGCGTGCTAATGAAATTGGATAAATATTTGGTATAGAGAAATTTTGTCACGTGCCTCTGCTTTTTCTTGATTTTCCCTAATGTTTTGTGTTCCAATGAATTTGGACAGATTTTGGGTAGAAAAATTCTGCCACATGCCTTTTAACTTTTCTTGATTTACTAAAAGGACTTATAGTACTTATGATTGAATTTAAATAGATTTGGACTCTTAGCTTGGCGAGGATGTCTGGTTTAAATAGAGGAAGCATGTGAGAACCCTTCAGTCTTTTTGGATGAGGTTTTAGGAGCCTGTTGGGATCGCTATAAGGAGTCAAAGGAGTAATTTAGTAGTGGGCAAGGAAAGCATGCTCGGGTTTGCTAGCTCTTAACACGAACGATCTACTTTAAGAAGGTTCAGGTTTGACATTACTGGTTTTGGAGCATAAATGGGTTAACCCGTCAGGATTTGCTTACTAAATGGGTTAGGTTCAAGTTTAGACCTTTGACTAGTTTAACCTATTTCAACCCATTTAATAATTAGATTGGATTATAACCCAACCTATTTAATCTATTTAAGACTTGTTTAACTTATTTAGAACCCAGTTAATCTATTTTTGTCCTGCTTAATCGGACCTACTTAACATGTTTAACCTATCTACATCCATTTAATATGTTAAAAAATAAAAACCCACTTAACCCATTTTAACCTAACTTGATCTATTTAATAAATAGGATATGTGCGTTAGATCGGATTACCTATTTAATAAATAAATTGAGTTTAGACTTAACTTTTGATCTATTTAACAAATTAGATGGATTTGGGTTGACGAAATTTTGACAACCTACAATCTACCTGGCTCGTATTTGATCCTACGTGACTTGATTGCCACCATTAAATGCTCCCGCCTTATACGGGCGCGATGGAGCCTAGCACTAAGACGGGTTTGGGACATTCCCCTCCTTATTTTGCATGTGACTAAGATGAATGATCTTTTGTCGAATGGGCATTCTTACCTCCTTATTTATAGTCGATTTAGTTATTTGGCAGGAGTTGGGTTGGATGAAACCCCTAGCTGTTCAAAGATATCTTCATAGGGGTAGGGGTCTGGATGTTAGTTTGTATATGGGTGAACTGTGAATGGCTATAGTTAGAGTCGGCCCGAGCCTTAGGCGATCGAGGCGGTCGCCGAGCAAAGAGAGAGAATGGGAAGTTTCTTGCGTCGCGGGCCTGGCTACGAGTCTTTCTCCTTGATGGAAGGGAGGTGGAGAGTTCCACATCGGAAAGACTCGTTCCAGAGCCTGGGCATATGAGGCGGGTGTCTCCTAATCCTGCAGACGCATTTTGGATGGAAAACAAAACCGGGGAAGGATGAAGGACGCTTGCGTGAAGCCCCAGAACCGGACAATATCTGGCAGGGGAGCCCTGTGTTCCCCCCTCATGTAGCCCCCACGTGGGCACTGGGTGTCTCACGTGCTCCGCGGAGGCGGGGGCGTGATATTTGGTATCAGAGCCGAGGACGACTCTTGTCCGATGGTGGGAAAGGTGTGAGGCTCAATAGTCTCACATCGGAAAAACTCGTTCTAGAGCCTGGGCATATGAGGCGGATGTCTCATAATCCTGCAGACGCGTTTTGGGAGGAAAACAAAACAGGGGAGGGGTGAAGGATGCTTGCGTGAAGCCTCGGAACCGGACAATATCTGGCAGGGGAGCCCTGCGGTCCCTCCTCATGTGGCCCCCACGTGGGCACTGGGTGCCTCACGTTCTCCGCGCAGGCGAGGGCGTGACATTCACAGAGGCGGGGGCGTGACATTTAGTGGTATCAGAGCTAAGGACGGCTCTTGTCCGATGGTGGGAAGGGTTTGAGACCCAATAGTCCCAAATCGGAAAGACTCGTTCCAGAGCCTGGATATATGAGGTGGGTGTCTCCTAATCCTACAGACGCATTTTGGATGGAAAACAAAATCGGGGAGGGGTAAAGGACGCTTGCGTGAAGCTCCGGAACCGGACAATATCTGGCAGGGTAGCCCTGCGGTCCCTCCTCATGTGGCCCCCACGTGGGCACTGGGTGCCTCACGTGCTCCACGCAGGCGGGGGCGTGACATTTGGTATCAGAGCCGAGAACGGTTCTTGTCCGATGGTGGGAAGGGTGTGAGGCTCAATAGTCCCACATCGGAAAAACTCGTTTCAGAGCATGGGCATATGAGGCGGGTGTCTTCTAATCCTGCAGACGCGTTTTGGGTGGAAAACAAAACCTGGAAGGGGTGAAGGACGCTTGCATGAAGCTCCAGAACCGGATAATATCTGGCAGGGGAGCCCCGTGTTCCCCCCTCATGTGGCTCCTATATGGGCACTAGGTATCTCACGTGCCCCGAGAAGATGGGGGTATGATAGAAGCTATCGAAACAACGCTCGGGCTTATCATGAGATTCATGTCCGGAAAACCTTGGACGTGGCATACATGATCACTCCTTTTTACATAGAGGCTTCGGAGACAGCTCCATGCCTTCTGTCAATTTTTCCGTAGAAATTTGGGTTCCCCCAATGGGCAGCTCTATGTCACTACTTTTTTTGGCATCTACAAATTTTTCCTGTTTGCTCGAAAATTTTCCAATAGGAAATTGTTTTGTATGATGACTTCCATGAATGGTTTTCTATTCCCTACTGTATTAATTGTTATTCATATTACATAATTTTTGTCATGGCATATCGTAGTAAAGAGGAAATTGTCCATCCCTACTTTTCTTATGTTGACTAACTTGAATGATCTTTTCATCTCTAGCTCATCATCTTTTCTCCCCATTCGTGACACAATGAGATGGTTATAAATGCATTTGACAAATTGAACTCCTCTTCCCACGTTAACCAATGACAAAATTTAAAGTAAAACCTAATTCAACTGCTTCCAGTGGTTGACCTCGTGGCAAAATAATAAGTCGTCTCTATAATTATTTTAATTTTTTTCTTGCAAATCCTTTCTTAATTATTTTTCTGTTCTTGCAATATTTATAGGATTTTAATCAATCTATACAATTAGTATGTAATAAATCATTCTATGCTGATAACTCTCATTGTAAATGAGGAGTAATGCAATGGAAGCCATGGAAACAACACTCGGGCTTGCCATGACATTTATCTCTGGAACACCTTGACGTGGCATACGTATGTAATAAAAGACATAGCTCTATGTCTTTTGTCAATTTTTCCATAGAAATTTTGGTTCCGTTATTGGTCTGGCTTCAAGATGGCATGTTTCCACGAGATAGCGACAGTCCATGTCCAACCATCAGTTCTTCCATATATCAAGGCAGGTATTACGGATCTCTTAGCAACTTCTTGTAGCAGGTCTATGTCTAGAAGGTCTATGTCCTGTGGAATGGTACTACTCTTCACATCAACACATTTCTTTTTGTTTCCCTGAAAATTTTTCAATGGGGAATTGTTTTGTATGATGACTTCCTTGCATGGTTTTTCATCCTCCACTGCATTGTTATTCATCATACTCAAGCTCCATGCTTTAGGCAGTTATGGATTGTGATGGCCTGATTTGGCCTGGTCCACTTGACTGGCGAGACACTACCATGGCCCAATTCAGCAGACCACAAGGGTTGCACATAAAAGGGCAGCGGAAGACTCTTGCTGAGAATCTTTTTCCTCTCCAATGACTTTGAGAAGAAGCTAGGTCCTCGGGCCACCGTTACTCTAGGGCTCCTCTATAAAACAACTTTCCTCTCCCTCCAAGGCACTCTACACTACAACAAAAAAGGGTTTCACCAACCCTGCCGACGCAAGAAAGAAACATCAACAAGTTGGTCACTATGCCAAAATTTACCGATGCTTCTTAGTAGCGTTGGAAGAAATTTGGATTAGACGATGCTTATTAGTGTCATGAGAAAATTTTGATCTCCGACGATACTTATAAGCGTCGTAGAGGCTAAAACCAACGATGCTTTCTAAAAACATCGTCGGAAGCCAGGTAAAATGACATGATGCATTCTAAAAGCGTCGTTAGAGGCCTTCTGCTCCTGAACTTTTCGGAATAAATAAAATAACGTGAAGTGCAATGATACTTTAGAAAGCGTCGTCGGATCTCTCCTCCCCCCTTCCCGAGCCTTCCTCATGCCCCAAATAAATCCTAAACCCCTCTGCCCCCACCGCCGAAATAAATCCCCAACCCCTCTCCCCCCCTCCGCGGCGGTGCATGGAGTCTCTCCTCCAACAGTTGGGCCCTAACGCCATCGTCTCCGTCGTCAGAGAGCTGTTCTGGTTCAAGGAACTGGTGGTGACCCGAGCGTCGGTCCCACGAGGGTTGATCTCCGTGGCTTCTTGCCTCACCATAAAGGGCGCCGAGGGTTTCAACTCCATCAGCTGCTCCATCGTCCAGCACTCCTGCCGAAGGTTTCAACTTCATCGCTGACTTTGAGAAGGAGGAGGAATGGATCAACTCCATCGGCCGCTCCATCGTCTAGCACTCCTGCTCCGTTACCGACTCCGAGGGTTTTTTCTCCTTTCTTTTTTTCTTGGGTGTGCTTCTCTTGATCGTGTTGGCAGGAAGCCATAGGAAATGAATGTATAGGACCTATAGCCACTAGATTTTTTCGTCATTATTTACTACGATGCCAATGGGAGAAAGCTGTCAGAGGTGCCCAAACCGCGGTTGCCGCTCCAGAGCCTGCTGCCTTCCTTCCTGCATCCGGTCACCGTCGGTTATGATACAAAGAAGGAAGCTATCTGAGCACTTCGTTAATCCTCCTCCGCCTCTCTCTCTATTTTGTTAAACAATCCCTCCCTTTTTATGGAGTGCTTAGAAGCTAAATGTCCCAGTGTTAAACATCGCAATGTTTTTATTTTATGTACCTCAATTAAACAGAAGATAACACCCATCGTGCTACTCCTGGTGGGTGAGACTCTCTTAGATAATTCATGCAAAAAATAGTTATAAATTTTTTCTCCTTTTTCTAACTGCAATTGTAATTTGGCAGTGCTATTGTATTTTTTTTGACATGCTTCACTCCCTGCTTTGCCTTCTTCTTATTGTATTCTATGATTTATGTGTTCAATTTTTCAGATTTTCTTGTTATTATTAGCAAGTACTTATATTGCATCATCGTTGATGAGATGTGCAAAGTAGATAATTTCTTTGTAGAACTATCTAGCCAAAAATGGGTATATATTTCAATATATATATATATATTAAAAAATAATTATAACGACGTTTTAAAGCATCGTTATAAAAAGTTGAGCTTGGATTTTAGCGACGCTTTGAAGCGTTGCTAGCAATCGATTCTTTAGCCACATTTTTTAAAAGCATCGGCAAATTTTTTGTTCCACCCTCATACGGCCGATGCTTTTGTGATGCTTTAAAAAGCATCGGCAAAAAAATTGTCGACGCTTATAAGCATCGGTATAGGCTTTAAAAAGTGCCGAAAAAACTTATTTTTGTTGTAGTGCTACCACGAGCACTGCCTCTTTTCTTTTTTCTTTCTCCCTCTTTTTCCATTCAAGCCCGATGTTCCCTAGCACTGTGCCTGCCGAAAATCGAGGATTAAGAGCTTTTTGGAGCCTAGTTAAGGCCTCGGTCATCCTTCGCTCTACTTTCTCTTCTTTCCATAGCCTTAAACCACCGTCGGCAGCCGGAAATCGACCAAGAGAGGACCCTGTTCTGCTTCTTCTGTTTTTGGCCGAACTTCTCTCTCTTTTTTGGCCACCAATGTCACCACCCCTGGACACGAACCGTTGGCCGAACTTCTTGACCTCCCTATGGGCCTCCACCGAACTTCTTTAATTACACCATATGAGCTCCTTTTTCACAAAAACTCAACATATAATCATTTACATGTGTTTGGTTGTCTTTGCTACAACATAAATTTGTCTATCATGCCAAACCTAGAATTTTTCTTGGATCCCCTCATGCACAAAAGACTTACAAAATTTTTGATCTTGCTTACACAGAAAATCTATGCGAGCCATGAAGTCACATTTTTTGAATAATATTTTCCGTTTCATAATCAGGACTTACTCCATCTTCCTAACCATACTACCATCTCATTTCCAATATCTGATCTCAATATTTTGTATCCACCATCTCCTCCTCCACAACCTTCCACTCTTTAAACTCAAATTCTTCTTCTTCGGCACCTTCCCCACCAATACAAGACAATGTAGGATCACATACTGCGATGCAATCTTTCCTAGCAATCTCCCTTCTTCCCATCCCATAATCTTCACAACATTTTTCATGTCCTCATCGATTGCGCGATGACTTTTGAGACTACTATTATATATTCTCATGCCCAATCCAATCCTCCTTCCTTGATAAGGTCCCCAGGTATCTCTTATCTTCTACAAAACTATTTGTCCTATGATAAGTTTAATTCCTCTTATGAGTCTTTTCTCACTTCTTTATCTTTTACTGAGGAACCTATATTTTTTTACCAAAGTAACGAAAATACCAGAATGGGATAAGGCTACGCAAACCGAGCTTAAGGCCCTTGAGGACAATAGCACATGGACGCTTGTTTCTTTCCCACCTGGGAAGCAACCCATTGGTTGCAAATGGGCCTATAAAATCAAATGGTATGATAGTTCTAATAAAAGGTACAAGGCATGACTTGCTGTCAAAAGTTACACTCAAATGGAGGAAATTGATTACCATAAAACCTTTGCCCCATTGTAGAACTTATTACCATTCAGGTCTTACTAGTTGTTGCCACTATTAAAAATTGGTATCTTCATCAATTTGATGTCAATTATGCTTTTCTCTATTGTGATTCATCAGAGGAGGTATACACGAAACTATCATCTGGTTATCAAAGATAGGGGGAGAATCAAGTGTGTGGTCTTAACATATCTGCTTATGGCCTAAAACATGCTCCAAGGAACTGGTTTGTCAGATTTTCTGAAGCCTTTTTTACAATCTAAGGCTGAGCACCCCCTATTTTATTTCATCAAATGCCCACTCATTATTTATTTTAGTGCATGTTGATGGCAGTGATTACAGGAAACGATGAGACTGCCATCTTTGCTTAAAATCCTCATTTAGTCAGTAGTTCCATCTAAAAAATCTGGGGCATCTCAAATTCTTTTTGGGTACTAAAGTATCTCGCTCTGCATAAGGCATTTAAGATGAAGGAAATATGTTTTGGACATTCTTGAAGACGTGTTATACCGCAGCTCATCTTGCCTCATTTCCCATGGAACAAAATCTTAGACTCATGAATCAAGATGGTAATTTCCCTTCTGATCCCTCTACTTAAAGGTGCCCGATTGGAAGACTTATATATCTAACCATTCAGATCAGATATTGTTCATACAGTTCATATTTTGAGACAATTTATGTATCAACCATGGAAGCCTCATATGAATACTGCCATTCAACTACACTATTTAAATGCCACTCCTATTCAAGGTATCCTTCTCTTAGCCACTTGAGACTTAAATCTTGCAGGATTCTGACTAGGCTATTGTCTTATGACTTGCCGCTTTACCACTAGCTATTGCATATTTTTTGGCTTCAATCCCATTTATTGGAAAACAACGATGTAGAATACTGTATCTCCCTTATCAGTTGAAGCAGAATATGGTGCCATTCCTATTGCCACTTCTGAGATCACATGGCTTAACTATCCGCTCCATGATCTTGGCAGGTAAGCCATGCCTACCACATTATTGTGACAATCAAGCAGCATTACATATTGTAACCAACCCTATTGTCCATGAATGTACCAAGCAAATCAAAATAAACTGCCATGTTGTTCGTGAGGAAATTTAAAATGGTCTTATTCACACATTTTATGTATCCACCTCTAAGCAGTTCATCGCTCTATATATGAAGTCCTTAGGGAAGGATCTATTTCATTTTTTGGAAAGCAAAGTTGGACTTTGTGACCTTGACTGATCCAACTGGGGAAAGAAAAGAATTCCCTCAACCCGCTTAACTTGAATATCGATGATCCACACATCAAACTAATGTACATAGTTCTATTTATAATAGTAGTGAGGTTCTTCCTTGTATAATTTAGGTCAGATTCCTCTGCTAGTTCGAATATAACTAGATTTTCAAAAATACATATAACTACTAGAAATAATTACAAAAATAATTTAAATCCTACATGAGATAGATTTCGACTTCTACATCAACTTTGCCTTCTATCCCTCCATTTGATTCTTCATGGATTGGAAGATATGCTCGATCAAAATCTTTCCTAAAAAAGAAATTTTAGGTTTGACTAGCTTATTTCATAATCCAAATGATGGAATTTTAGCCCAATTTAAACCGCTAAGGGGTTGGCCCTAAGGTGTATATCTTATAAAATTATACGATTTCAAGAAAAAGATCATCTCAATCGGATGTTGTATGATCAAGTTATGACCTCCGAAAATTTGTTTCATAACTCGGCTTTCTGATGTAGTAGATCTTTCTCCTAGATCCTCTCTAGCTCTATTTGTAGTAGTTATGATAGTCTACATTAAGTTTAGTGATCCTCATGAATCATTCATGTACCAACTTGAGGAGGAGTGTTGGAAACTTACCAAACGAGGGCATGAGATCTTATCTCCATCACTGACCTTCCAACCATGTACTGGAAGCTTACCAAACTTGGGCACAGAATTTTATTAGAAACCTATCAAACTTGGGCACGCGATGTTCTCTTATTCAAAGGCCTCCCAGCCATGTAAGATCTTCCCTTATTTTTCTAATTTGTGTGACTTCTATATTTCATATTTCTATAATTATTGGATTTAGTCAATCCCACCAACTCTAAATGCTTGTATGTATGTATGCACTTATGTATATAATTAGGATTTTACTTTTAGTGCTTTACGAGTGATGAGTCCTTGTTTTTACACATATTTAGGTATATTTTCCACCAAGTAGGACCAAGTATAAAATGGCCATGAGAAACAAGATTTAACAGTAATGTTTCCAGGCGACACAGATTAAACGTAACATGGCAGTCAGTCCAGAGGGAATCGGCTTCAATTTCTCTTACACTGAAACAAGCTCTGGTGAGCTGTGCTATACATGGATCATTAAGAACATGAATCTCATTTTATAGGAATGCTTTGAGCTAACAAATATTATCAGTCTTAAATCTAACAGTAGATATAGTTCTTCATCCATTAAATTGATATCTCTGCTTCTTGGTGCATAACAAAGAAAAGAATCCGGGGGATTTAATCTAGTTTGAAACAGACTGCTTTGACAGTGCATTTCGTAGCAAGATCCACATAAGTAGATCACAGAAGAAGTCGAGACTAAGAAAGTATATAGCCTGGTTCTGAATATTTTTAAGATACTGATCAGACAACTAGCTGTCATCGTCCTGCCACAAAGAATAGTTGGTGTCTTTGTCTGGTAAATGAAAAATTGGTAGATGAGGGACAGAAATATTAACTATTTTTTTTAATTGATTTGACCTTGGTACCAAGGGGCAAGCTCACTGTTTGTGAGTGAATGAATGTAGAGATGAGAATGGTTGAAGAAGAAAAGCTACTAGATAATCTTGCTATGATATTGTAGGGTCTTACAATTCACAGCTCTCTTATCAGCATACCGTGTGGGGAGAGGTGTTGGATTTGAATCCTCACAAGAATTTGCATAGGTGGCAAATGATGGCCTAATACAAAATATCAAACATTTCAATAAAATGTATGATTTCAAAATAACTCACATGAAGATATATTTGTTCATGAAAACTTCCAAGCACATGAACTTTATTTAACATGGATTATTTCAAGCACATACGTCAAGAAGAAAAGCCCAGACAATCCGGTGCTTCCAATGGTTTATTTTCGGTGTTACTCTTGATATATAGTTCTCGATCGCATTTTCAAGTGAAGTTGATAAGGTAGACTGGCTGCTTATCTGGGTAGAACAGCCCAAAGTTCTGCTCTGCACCTTGTGGCTTCTGGTTCTCATTAAACATCTCAAATATGTAGGCCTCTATAGCCTTTCCAGGTCTCCTTGGTGTGCCTTGGCCAACATGGTTGATCAAATTTTGATTATATGTTCTTGCATTGTCAACAGTTGCTCCAAAACCATCAGCCGATGGCCAACCACTCTCCGACACGACGATCGGCACATTAGACCCTCCTAGCTTCTCCAAAGCCACATAAAGTGCATCCATTATGGTATCAAAGAGGTTCTGATAGTTATATTGTCCATCTTCTATGACAGTCTCAGTGGAAGTAAACAAGGCATACTTGGTCCCGATGTGGTTCGGATCGCCGATATAATGTCTGTAGGTGTACAAGTTTACAAGGAGTGGGGCTCCATTGCTAGCCAAAAATTGAACGATTGGTTCTAAGTATGTTGATGCACCAGAAGAGAGTCTACTAGATGAGGGGGGAGAGTATTGCTCAAGGACCTCACGCCCGGTGGCAATTGAAGTAGTCACTTTGATTTGGTTTGATAGGCCGGCCGAGGACAAAGCAGAGTGGATGTTTTTCATGGCAGGGAGCACATACTGAGCTTGATCTCCGGGGATCACTTGATTACCAACTGCAATGTATTTAAATGAAACATCAGGGAAGCAGGCCTTCACATTTTTCTGCACCCAGTCATTGGCTGCTGATGGGCTAGAAGCTAATGATTGTAGATCAGCGTTGGGGACATCTAACATGAGTTGAATGTTGGAACCCTTGAGGGCCTGGAGAACAGCTTGATTTGGATCATAAAGTCTCATTGCTTGGATGTTCTTAGACTTGTACAGATCCACTACTTCATTCGGAGGTGGCAGGTTGTTTCCTTGAGTTCCATAAGCGACTCCAATGGGTTCTGCTCCTGAAACGCAACAAGTTTATGCTTTTACTTATAAATATTTGGACACAATTAAGCTAAACCTTTAAAACCATCTACTTAATGAAAGCGGAAAGAGGAATATAACCCAAACGAAAGTTGGGAGAACGCCACTACCATTTTTGTCACAATAAAACTTGTACTGTGATGAACATACTCTGCAAAACGAGGCAAGAACGGTGTAGGGTACGTAAATTGGCTAGTTAAGTGGCTCAATCTAGGCTGCATACATATACATATACATATATATACATATACATATACGTACATACACATACATATATATAAATACATATATATATATATATAGAGAGAGAGAGATCAGAGAGAGAGAGAGATTACTTGATGGGGTTGCTATGAGGACTCCAAAGATTAATGCAACGGCAGCCATTAAAACAATACTTTGGTATGCCATGGAGAATAGCTCTAGTAGATCTATCACTAGAATACCTCAGGCTTGATGTGCATCTACCGGAGCCCACCATCTTATATAGAGGTGCTGAGGCTAGCTCCACCGTCCTCCTCTATAATCGTCTTGAAAATTTTGGTTCCTTGTAAGCGGCGACGTGTCGATGTCTAACCACTAAAACGACAACCTTGCATGCATGGCTGGTTTTGTTGTTCTCTAGAAATAATTTTGGAGTGAATCTAAATTTTGCATGAAATAGTCATACTTTTCGTTTGCGTTCACACACTTTTCTTGGTTTATTGGAGGGATCCAAGATATTAAATTGTTATATTTGAGGATAGACATAAGCCATCCTTCATTCCCTAGTGCATTCTTTGGTCCTTGGTGCAAAGCTTTTGAGCAAATGAGAATTGGTGTCACCTCCCATGTCCAGCTTAATCTAAAAGTTATTCACACTATTGCAATAAAACTAATCTCAGTTGATTTTTTAAATTTTTCTTGAAATATGGACAAGGGATCTAGATGACAAAACCAGTGGATAAGCATACCAAAGGTGGACATAGTCCCTTCCTTTTCTTAGAAAAAAAGGTATACCAGATGTCCTTTTCAAAGTTAGCGTCAATAGAGGATCGATGTTGGCCACCTTGAACATGAACTTGTAATCGCCAATGTAAGTGATTTCTTTCTTAGGAGCTGTACCTATCCAAGATGCATAAATATAGGTGTTATGAAGAATTTTGTTACGTCAATATAAGAAATAAAAAATGTTGAAACTTATAACCTTTAGCAACTTGAGCTCCAACATTATGTTAAACCACCAATTGACTTTGAAAATGATGATATAGAATGGGTCAATAATATATACCAGAGTTATAGCTGATTGTAGCTTGCGTATGAACAAAAACATGGGCATTATGTTCTCAGTTCTCACCATGTAGACCAACATAATACGGCATCCGTTATGTGCCCACGGCCCCAATTGTAACAACCCAGGACCTCACCCAAAATGGCTAGCCGGAAGGTATTATTTGGATTCCTTGATCCTGTATAACTACCCAAGATCTACCCAGCAAATAACCGATATGGGACTAAACACCCGCCCACACGAATCCTCACATACTCCCCCCGTTCAAACCCTGACGTCCTCATCAGGCTAAGGGTTCAAATCCATTCAAATCTAATCATAAGCACCACGATTGGCCCATGGTCAGCTCTAATGGATCCGTGCTGTAGTGTCTCCTAATTTATATAGGTTATCGACCGGATCCGCTCTGATACCATTTGTAACAACCTAGGACCTCACCCAAAATGGCTAGCCGGAAGGTATTATTTGGGTTCCTTGATCCTGTATAAGTATCCAAGATCTACTCAGCGAATAACCGATGTAGGACTAAACACACGCCCGCACGGGTCCTCACACCAACTGACCCTTTTCCTGGTTCCTTTCCTTCTCCGCTTTATCCAAGATGTCCTACATTGCCCTTGAAAGAAGTCATTTAATGGTGCACAAGAGAGGTCTCAGAAAATTACAAGGTAAAAATAAATGATCAGCAATTTCATAGCGGGATTTATGTAAAACAAAATTCTGCCTACTCTCTTGCAATATTCACAAGAGTTTCACTTAATGATTACATCATCAGGGATTTGTGATATTATTTGGTGGTTTATGCATTTCAAGAAGAGAGAACGCAAGATTGGGATAGTTTGCCATCTAGTCATGGTCGATTTGTCACTCTTTTGCAAAGTTGGCCAACGAGTTGGCAATTTAATTAGCCTTGAGGATCTTTGCGGGCATATATTTAGTTTCATATTGACTATGCACTGAGTAGACCTTAGATACTTATGCAGGATCAAAAAATTCAAATAATACCTTCAGATGAGTTATTGTACTCCTAATAATTGTGACGCTGCTGACCTTATAAACAAAGCTCTGATTTGGTATAGAAGTTTTTGAATCACCCAAGGGTTCTATTATCTCATTATCGTTGTGATGCCCTGTTTTGAGTCTTTGACCAGGCCAGCATGGCTTAGCTTGGTTGGGCTGGAAATCACCCCAGCTAGTTAGAAATCTCGCGCCAGAGAGGGAAGGGCGGGCTAGAATCGTTGATTCGGCGCCCAAACCTTCCTTTTCCGGCGGGATTTCTTGCTTGCGATCGCGAGGAAGTCGGATCCAGGCAGCCACCTTCCTTTCTATTTTTTCCATTCCTTGTTCCATGGCCTCACCCTGACTCCTCCCCTTAGATCTCTCCACCAAGACCTTCCTCCTCCGTCATCTTCTCTCCTCCCTCTTTCTTCCTTCCCCTGTTTGGGCTCATCGTGCCCTATTTTGAGACGCCGGATTTGCAACCTCAAGCTCATCGGAGCCATATTCTTCCTCTTCCCGATCGACTCGACAATGACCAGAATTCGACAAAGGGTTGCTGGAAATTGACCAAGAAAAAAAACAGAGAGAGAAACATACATGTTCTGTTCATCGCCTCGCCTCGGCCGTTCCACCTGCTACTATGCTGTCGGACCTCCCTTTTAATTATGAAATATAAATTATATTTATATGGATTATATAGATTTAATAGATATAAATTTATATAGATTATATTTAAAAAGAGAGAGAGAGAAACATACATGTATTATGAATTAAAATTAAAATTTATATTTTTAGAATTATAAACAAGTGCATTTTTCTACGAAGATGATACATATAAAGTCTAATTATGAATTATGAAATTTATGAAAATAGTTGGTAATGAATATGAACTATAATATCATGTTGATTACGAAAATAACCCTGTCATGGGTTCACTGCAAAAAAAAGAAGCAAAGCCAACTCTTGCATGCCAGACGCTAGGAAAAAGCATCGGCAATTTGTCTCCCGCGCCAAATTTTGCCGACGCTTCTAATGAGCGTTGGCAATTTAGAAGAATCAACGATGCTTAAAAGCGTCGTCATAGTCCTCAATTGAAAATGACGCTGTGAAGCGTGGGAACTGGACATAGGGCGACGCTTTTACGCGTCATTGTTTTTCCCGATCTACAACGACGGTTATAAGCGTCGGGCTAAAACGACGCGTATAAGTGTCGATCTTAGACAACGCATATAAGCATCGTCGAAGGCGAGGACACCTCTGAACCCAGCGTCCGACCCCGATCGAACCCTCATTCTGCCCTTATTTCTCCTCTCTGGCGCTGCCCTAGCTTCCATCTTGTTCGTCTCCGGTGCTGCCCTAGCCTTCCGTCTTCATCCTCTCCGGTGCCGTCCGAGTAGCCCTCAAGACTCGATCGAGCGGTATCCCTCCTGTCCGAAGATCTACGTCGACCGACTGACTTGCGGATTCAAGTATATAGTGATCAAGGGGAGACCCTGCAAGGTTCATGCAGATTTGTCATGAACTCTTCCATTTTTACGATCTTTGTTCATTTTTATCTTCGATTCAGTAGGTCTGGCAGGGATTCTGATTGCTTTGATGGTTTGTGAAGTGAATTTCCGTTGAACTTTCTTTCATTTCTGCGATGTTTTTTTTGATCTGATTGATGGTTCGTACTATAATCTTCACGTGTTTTCTCTCTGTGAGATGAGTTCTCTAGATTTCTTATGGATTAATGGTTTGGCTTGATCTATGACAAGGTTTTTCTCGTGAGATTTGTCATTGATGTTTAGGGGTTACGGTGGC
>JAOXJJ010000853.1:1265-11697 GCA_025769935.1 Phoenix roebelenii
GTAGATAATGGTGTCATGGAACATTTGCTGCCATCACTATATAAAGATGACTGGGATGTTCTTATTGCACATTTTCTTGGTGTGGTAAGTCTGGGAGTCTATTTTCAAGTTAGTTTTTTTCCAAGTACACAATACTGCTCACATTTCTATAAGCATGCCAGCAGCTATGCTTCTTAAGCTCTCGCACTCTCTCATACTTTGCAACTCTCAAATGTCTTCCGTTCCTTCTGATTCCAGCTGACTTAAACATCGGAGGGTCCTCCGCCGAACAAACTTTGGCTCGTGGACTTTCGTTTCTGTTTTTAGGTCGGATAGTTCATGCTAGATGACCTTTTCCATCCATGTTTAAGTTCAGTTGTTAACACCCTCCCTAACCTAATTGTTCAGCTCGAAGCCTTATCAATTGACCTCACTGCTTCACTTCGGATTTTGTCCAACCTTAGCGGTTTGGTTCAGATCTTAGTGACAATAGAATTGGCGCTAACAGGAGAGCCTTTGATCCTAGTAGAGAAATTTGAGAAAGTTTGCCATGACAAAGTCACGGAGAGCTCAAGAAGCACCAGTTACTAGTCAGCAGGAGGCGTAATCAGATGCCTCTCATCGAAGCCTGCAGAGAGCACAGCTTTCCCAAAGCTCTTAGCCAGGAGTTGTCAATTCCGAGTAGTTCAATTTGCTTGTCCAGCAAGTCTAAGCCCTTACTGCGGCCATTGACAACTTGTAGCAAGCGACTACTAACCTGTAGTAGGCCAATGAGTCGAGCCGTCATGAAGCCCCAGCATAGCCAAGTCATCATTCCCATCCCTGAAGCCTTGAAAGGGTGCGACAAAGTTACCACTCTTGTTCGTGGAGCTCGGGACGTGATAGGAGATGCCGATCTCTAAGCTTGCATTCCAAGGACTCCACTCCAGGCTGCTCCTCCCCTCATCTATCAAAAAGGGTCTTCAGGAGGGGGGTTGACCTCGACCAAAAGATCGAGGAAATGAACAACCATATTGAAGCTTTAAGGGGTAGAAACCCTGAACTTGAAGATTATCTAGAGTTCACCACCGAGCCCCCCTTCTCAAAGAAGATAATGGAGGAGCCTCTTCCATCTCGGTTCAAAATGCCCTAGTTGGAAACCTACAATGGCACCTCGGACCCTCTAGACCATCTAGAGATCTTCAAGGCTCTTTTGATATTTTAGAGGGCCACTGACATAGTATTATGCCGAGCTTTCCCTGCAACGCTCTAGAGAGTAGCTTGACTTTGGTATACTGGTCTCCAACAGGGCTCAATTCATTCTTTTGAGAAGCTTGGTTGGCTGTTTGCAACCCACTTTATAGTAGTTGGAATCAGAGGAGGGGTTTGGATAGCCTTCTTGATGTGAAGCAGAGGCAAGGGGGATCCCTCAGAGATTATGCCAATCGTTTTAACATGGCGACCTTGGAAATCTGCGACTTGAATCACTCTATTGTGATGATTGCACCGAAGAGCGGATTGAGACCTTCTTAGTCTCTCTTTTCTTTAGACTTTGTCATGCTTCTTGCTTGAACTGAGAAGTATGTTAATGTTGAGAAGGCGATGGTAGCTCGGCGAGAGTTAGCAGGGGTAAGCATGGTAAGAAGAAAAATGAAAGAAGCCAAGAAGAAAAAGAAGAGCCGAAGAGGAGGCCTAGGAGAAATGAAGGAAGCTCTCACCACTCGAGGAGCCCACCTTGGAAGTATGAGAAGTACACTCCTCTCAACACTTCAAGGGTTCAAATTCTTATGGAAATCAAGAACCGGGGTTACTTAAAGGGGCCTCAGAGGATGAAGGCGTTGATGGGCACAAGAGATCGACAGAAGTATTGTAAGTTCCATTGATATCATGGGCATGACACTGAAAAGGGCCTGCAACTGAGGAACGAGATTGAGACCCTTATCTGATGAGGAACCTCGATCGTTATGTTAACGACCAATGAGACCGAGATGAAGCTGGTTGTTATCAGCACACCCCTGAGCAACTGAACGATAATCTCCTGAGGACTAGCACTTGGAGGGACGAGCTCATCGGCTTGAAGGACTTACACCTAGGAAGCCCTAGCAGAAGATGTTGCCCCGAAGAGACAGAGGACCAAGGAGGTTATCTCCTTCTTAGATGATGATTTAGATGCAAGGTATGCGGAACCGACCGAACCGACGTACCGGTAAATACCGGTACCGGTTCGAAACCGTACCGAACCGGTTCTGAAAAAAGAAATGCGCGGACGTGTTATGCTGCAGAGTGGCATTGCTGCATTAAAAGCGGCCACGCGGGGCAGTGCGTGGGCTTGCTGTCCCGCACGGCGAGCCTGTGTGGGAATCGCACGCGCACGGTTCCCGCGCGTGGACCGCAATTCCCACCACGTGGCATGCGCGCGGGCATGAGTCGGGGGATGCATTTCCCACTCGTGCCCACATCCCCACGCGCGGGTGCGCTCCCAGTGGCCTCTCTCTTTTTTTTTCTTTTCTTTTTTCTTCTTCCCTCTCTCCTCTCTTCTTCCCTCTCTCCTCTCTTCTCCTTGCTTTCCCCCTTCTCCTGCCAGCAAAGGAGCTCTTCTTCCTCGCGAGGTGCTCGGGAGGAAGAAAGAGGCCCGGTAGCACGAGAGGTCTTCTTCCTCTCTCTCCTCTCTTCTCCTCTCTTCCCCCTTCTTCCCCGCGAGTATCGGTGCAAATCGGTGCAGTTCACACCGGTACAAACCTGAACTGGTGCGGTTCGATTGGTACCGGGCTTGTATTGGTGCGAACCAGTGCGGTTCACACCGGTACGGATAAGGAACCGTTCGGTTCCGGGTCGGAACAGAATTCCACCGCTGTACCGTACTGGTGGAGGTCGGTACCGGTACCGATACAGGCTGAACCGGTACCGGTTCCGACCGGTTCAGCAAACCATGATTTAGAGAAAGTACAACCTCCCATCCTCCATGGTGATGCAGTTGTAATCTTCCTCACAATTACTAATTATGATGTTTGAAGAACTCTTGTAGATAACGGAAGCTCGACAGACATTTTATGATGCTTTTCGTAGAATGAGCTTATCGTCAGATCTGCTAAGAACTGATTCTTCTCTTATTTGATTCTCGGAAGATTTTGTTCTCGTGGAAGGCACCATTACCTTTCTGGTTACTGTTGGCCAGGAGCCTTGGTAGACGACCGTAATGTTGAATTTCTTGGTGGTAAAGTTTCTCCTGGCATACAATGCCATCTTGGGTCGGCTCGGGTTGAATACAATGCGAGCTGTGGTATTGACCTATCATCTTGTAGTGTAGTTTTCTACCAAGCATGGAGTTGGAGAAGTTTGGGGTGATCATGCAATAGCTCGATAGTGTTATGTGGCTGCACTCTTGAGGAAAGAAGCTGAATGAGATGCTCCTCGTTAAAGGCTTGGATACACGGAACAAGCTAAAGGAGCAACAAGGAGAGCCAGTTAAGGAGCTCGTCCCCTTCCTTTTTGGTGACGAAGGGATAGGTTGAATTGTTCATGTCGGCTCCCAACTAGATGCAGCAACCTGAGCTCAGCTCATCATCTTTCTTTGTGCCAACGTAGGCATCTTTGCTTGGTTAGCCTCAGATATGCCAGGTATAGATTCTAGTATTATTGTGCATAGGTTGAATATGGAATCGGTACACCAACCTATGTGGTAGAAGAAGAGAAGTCTCAAAGCGGCAGTAGGCGATGGACGAGGATGTGGACAAACTCCTAAATGTCGGCCTCATCTGTGAAGTCAACTATCCTGATTGACTGGTCAACATTGTCTTGGTGAAGAAGGCTAATAAGAAATGGAGTGTTTGCATCGACCATACCGACCTCAACAAAGCCTGCTTTGTTGATTGGCTAACTTGTAAATATGATTTTGGAACGTCGGATGCTGAGCTTCATAGATGTATTCTCGGGTTATAATGGACCTTGTGGATGAGAAGATCTTTTTCATCATTGACAATGGTCTTTGTTGCTACAGGGTTATGCCTTTGGTCTAAAGAGCATTGGTGTAGCAAATTAGATATTGGTCAATCGTATATTCAAAAGAGCAGATCGGCCGTAACATGGAAGTCTATTAATGACATAATTAAAGAATAAAGAAGCCGAGCAACATGTGGCTAATTTGGAGGAGGCATTAGCAATCCTAAGAAAGTACCGCATGAAGTTCAATCCGAGCAAGTGCGCGTTTGGGATCACCTTGGAAAAGTTTCTGGGGTTCATGGTAACACAGTGCAGGATTGAGGTTAACCCTGAGATTTTACTGAGAAGATCCAAGCTATGCTGGAGATGTCACCACCGAGAATAATAAAGGAGGTGCCATGCTTTATGGGTTGGATTGCGGCGCCGAACATGTTTTTTTCAAGATTGGTAGAGATACCTTCCCTTCTTCAAGATCCTAAAGCAAATAAAGGACTTTTAGTAGATAGAAGAGTGCCAAACCATCTTCAATCAACTCAAGAAGTACCTTGCATCACCACCTTTTCTTACCAAACTGAGCTTGGGAGAGATGCTGTACCTTTACCTCGCTATTTCTCCTTGAGGCTTGAGTTCGATCCTGGTCCGAGGAGTTCAGAAGCTGATCTACTACACAAGCAAAGTTCTCCGAGATGCTGAGACAAGGTCACTAAGGTGGACAAAGATGGTCTATGCTCTCCTCGTCTCAGCTTGGAGATTACGACCTTATTTCCAAGCTCACTCCACTGTATTAACCGACCAATAGATGATGCAAATATTGCAGAAGCTAGACACATCGGGGCTGTTGATCAAATGGGCAGTCAAGCTCGGGGAGTTCGACGTCCATTTTTGACCTTGGATTGCCATCAAGGCCCAAGTGTTAGCAGATTTTCTTGTGGAATACCTATTAAAGCTCAAGTGTTAGCATATTTTCTTATGGAATGTACCATCCCTGAGGAGGTAGAGGCCGAAGACAGACGAGAAATACAAACTGGAGAACTTCTGGATTCTTCATGTCGACGAGTCCTTTAGTTCGGGCGGAAGCGGAACCAGGTTGATACTCAGTAGCCTAGAAGGAGTCATCTCAGAGTATGCCTTTCGGCTCGATTTCAAAGGCTCCAACAACAAAGCTGAGTACGAGGCCCTCATTATTGGTCTCAAGCTTGCCAAGGAGGAGTATGCCACCTTAAGGCCTTTAGTGACTCTTAGCTCGTTGTTGGCTAGGTCCGAGGAGGATATGAGGCGCGAGGTCCCGCAATGGCCAAATATCTACAAAAGGTGAAAGATGTCTCCTTGGCCTTCAGTAAATTTGAGGTCCAATAGATCCCAAGGTCGGAGAAAACCAGAGCCGATGTTCTCTCTAGTTTAGCAACCTTGGAATGCACCGACCTAAAGAAGACCACCTACCTTGATGAAAAGCCAAGTTTGGTGCTGCAAGCTAACTATGAATCGAGCTGGATGGATCCACTTGTTGAGTACCTCAAGGCAGCCAGAGTACAAAAAAGAAGCTTAAAGACTGAGTTACCAAGTAGTGAATTGTATCTTAGTGGACAGAGGGCTCTATAAGAGGTCATTTAGTCTACCTCTTCTTAGATGCCTCCAACCCTCCAATGCAGAATATGCTCTTCGGGAAGTTTATGAAGGCATCTGTGGTAACCACCTTAGAGGCATAATGCTAGCTTACAAAGTTATGAGGTAAGGTTATAATGCATCTGCTCAGCGCCCCTTGGCCATTTGCCCAGTGGGGAATGGATATTCTTAGATCTTTTTCTCCATCAGCTGAGCAGAGAAAATTTTTAATCGTAGCCATTGATTATTTCACGAAGTAGGTCAAGGTCGAGCTCTTAGCTCGGATAATAGAAAGAAATGCTTGGGATTTCATCTAGAAATCAATCATTTCTAGGTTTGGCATTCCTCGGACGATCATCACCAATGATGGCCGGACGCCCCTTGATGACTACCGACCTTCAAAAAAAGGGACAATCCAAAAATGTTTGGGACCCCTAACCTACGAGCCTATAAGGCTAGGGAGCTAAAACCTGTAGAGCCAAACTCTGGGAATTCCTATGGAGACTCCAAGATCGTCTGGGACCTCCATTCAATAGGCCTACGAGGCTATGGAGAATCTGATGAAAGAACTAGTTCATTCTGCGGAGGCAACTTGGAAATAACTAGGACCTCTATCCTACTGACTTATGAGTCAATGAAATGACCTAGCAAGGAGCTAGGCTCAAATGGGAAGGAACATGCTCGCTCTGATCACTTGAGCATAAGCTATCTAAAAACCCAACCAATTAAAGGTCGGATGACATCCAAATTGACCTCTTCAGGTCGGAAATGCTGAGGTAACACCCAACGAGGAGGGGAAAAAAGGCCTAGCCGATTAGAGATGCTCATGAATACCTCAACTAGTCTCTACCAACGCAACTGATTTTGCTACGATCTTGCGATCAGAGATGTATTGACCAAGCTACAAGCTATGTGTATTGTCCGAAGTAAAACACTCGGCAGAGAATAAAAGGAAAAGACCAGCTATTAGAGCTCGAGGGAGCAGCGTCGTCATTGTTGTTGCCTACTGCTGGTCGGAGGCTGCTGAGATTAGTTTCCAGGAGAAGTTTTTCCACTTGAGCTTGGTAGTCCTGGAAACCTTGCATGAAAGAATCTGCAGTTCCTTCGGCGATCTTATGCTTGAGCTCTGCCTAGGTGAGGTAAGCCTCTACGGCTCAGGCGGCTTTTTCTTCAGCTTGAGCTGCATTTTCCTTACCTTCAACTGCTTGCTGCTCAGTCGTCCGAATTCTCTTATTGGCCATGGTTAAATAGAGTTCTGCCGCATCAACCATGGACTCCGCTGCTGTAGCCCATGCCTTCACCGCCTCTAGCTTCTCTGCCGCCATCTTCAGTTTCTCCTCTGTCTCCTGCTGGCCGGCCTTCAGTGTTGCCTCGGTTTTGGCCAACCTATGCTCAGCATCTTTAAGTTTCTCCTCCTCTGATACGAGGTGCCTTAACGCCTTAGTGCATCATGCAAAAGTAAATGGTCTCAGCATGCTCTAAGAGAAGAAAACAGTTACTTTTGAGCAAAAGACATGGAATTTGAATTAATGATATGTTAGTTCGATACTCATCCAGATGACCGACTTGTAGGTGTCCTCAAAGGTCTCATCGACTGGGACTTTCTAAATGAATTTTTATCCTCGGGAAGCACACCATGGCTCGAGTTAATTCCTTGGCCATCCGGGTGATGTTCAAGCTCGAGTTGGTAGTCTTGATCAACCACCTTGGGAATGTATCTTCGGCTCGGGTGCGGGGGAAGCTGGAATAGATGATGTGGGCTGAGGAGAGGTGGTGATGGGCGGCGATGGCTGAGAAGTGGTGTCTGGTGGAGGCAGGAGTGGATTGGTGAAATAATTTCCACCAGCCTAGAGGAGACAGGAGCACATTGGCGAAATAATTTGCACCTTAGGCTGGATCTCAGCCCGAGGAGCATCTTCTGAGCTTGGCCCTCTGATGGGGCCGAGGTGACTCTGGTCGGAGGCTTTGGAGGAGCCAAAGTCGGAGTTGTTTGAGCCCTCTTTGCTGGGGGCTTGCCTTCAGTGGCCGCCCTCTTCCAGACAACCTTCCTTAATAGCACAAGGCATTCATTCATGCAATACTGAGAAGAAAGTGATCAAAAACTATCACCATTAATGCATGAAATCGAGAGAAGGCAGATTTTTACCTTGAGGGTTAGCCGAGCTCAGGTCGATGTTAATCAGAGTCTACTCGGCCAGAAGCTCCTGCATGGGGGGCACCTTGGATCCGAGCAGAAGATTGAGTGACTTCTGGTCTTCCTCTAACAGCTTGGAGCTCGGTTCAATGGCCTTCGATGTAAACCCCAGAGGGTGTTGAAGGCCCAACCTTGCTCGGAGGTAATAAAAAAAAATCTTTCTTTCCACCTGTGAATGGAGGAAGGCATACCTCGAATCAACTGGCGGCCTTTTCAAGGTGAAAATTACCATTAGTTTCTTTTCTGAGGATGCTTTTTCAAATTAAGGCATCTTTAGAAAAGTTTGATGGTGGGCCAAACTTCGAGAAGACGGCAAATGGAAAGAAATCCTACTATAATCTGCTAGGAGTTGGGGACCAAGTGGGTTGGGACTAATGAATAGGAAATTAGGAGATGGTTGATGAAAGGGTGAAGAGGAAGCCTCAACCTGACTTTGAGACTCTCTTTGTATAAACCAAGTTGTCAGTGGAAGTGTTGGTTACCTGGTTATCAGGGCCAGACAATTCCAAAGAAAATTAAGGAGGAATATAGCATAAAACCCTAATTCAGTCTAGGTCCTCGTAGACCAAGAGTAGTTCCTTATCCTCGGGTCTAAAGAAAACTTCAAACCCTCCCTTTGAGCTATTAGAAGCCGAACGAGGAGCTTGAAGAGAGGGAGGATTAATCGACTAGCTCCTGAAGAGATCAATCATTTTTGAGCGTATCTAATGTAAGAAGATCGAAAAAAGAAGGAAAAAAGAAGAAGACAAGCAGAACAAGGAGAAAGAACAAGAAGAGGAATAGGAAGAAGGAATACCTACTCTAATAGACCAGGAGGAATTGAAGGGAGAAATCCCCGAGTTGTTGGCGGGATCAAAGCGTCTATACAACTACTTGAATTGATCGCAGCCACATGTTAGCTTGGTATTTGCCATGTAATGGTCATCCGATTGCCACTTCAAATCCTCTTGAAGAGTCTAATTGTCATCTAGGGAATCCCGCCAAAATGATGATGCTTTGGGGATGTCAATAGATGCTGCCAAGCATTTAGTGCCACCTCCCAAACCTTCGAGAAGTTCCAGAAATGACAAGGGTGTAACCTTGGCTAAGGTTAATGAGTTAGCTCGGTGAAGTTGGCGCAACTACTTCCTTCATCCGAGTTGAGAAATAGCTTGGACTCAGATGTGGGGGGCAATTGATATGGCATGTATTCATCAACTTGACCTTGGCAATTGACCGAAGTGATAATCTCGACATCAACCAAGCTGCTAGTCTTAGCAGCCAACCGAGCTAGCAGCCACGATGGTCAACCAAATTATTAACTTCGGTATTGGCTGAGGTGCTGAGTTAGAGTAGGCTGACCGACCAATGGTAATAAGCCACGTGTCTCCAATTCAAGTATAATTAACAACCATTAAAGGAACAATCACGATCCCGCAATTGAGGGGCGGTTACATCTTATCCCGAGCAAATAAGCCATTACTGTACGATCAATGAGATTAAGATTCCCTATGTGCACAACATGGGGACTGTTACTAAGTAGTTAAGGCCTACTTCTGCCTTACTCAGTAACAGACATCAACCTCTTTCTATATAAGGGGTTATATGGGGACCTCTAGGTAAGTTTTCGTAAGCTCTCGCACTCTCTCACAGTCTGCAACTCTCTCAAATTTCTTCTATTCCTTCAGAAACCGGCTGACTTAAACATTGGAGGGTTTCCGCCGGACAAACTCTGGCAAGTGGACTTCCCTTTCTAGTTTTAGGTTGGATAGTTCATGCTAGGCGAGCTTTTTCATTCAAGTTCAAGTTCAATCATTGTCCTAGCCTTTAATTGTTCAGCTCGGAGCTCTATCTGCCGACCTCACTGCTTCACTTCGGATTTTGTCCGACCTCAGCGGTTCAGTTTGGATTCTTGGTAGGTTTCTGAATTAAGTGCAATTGGTGACACTATATGCATGTACCATAATGTAGCCTTTTGTTGTCAAACTTTATTTTTTTGGTTTCTTTGCCTGTTTTATGATGAGAAAATTGTTTTTGGTCGAGAAGCTACCAACTCCGTGCATTTAGATCCTAGATTTTCATCTTGTGTGTTCATCCAATTGAAATCCCATGTTTTTTGACTTCATGTCTCCTTTCTGCCTCCAAGCATGGACGGAAGAGGGGTGTTGCAAATATCGAAAACATGGAATTTTGACACTTTGACTTTAGCAGAATGAAATTATGAATATCTCAAAATTCTGAAATTTTGACACTTTGACTCAGATGTGGGGGGCAATTGATATGGCATGTATTCATCAACTTGACCTTGGCAATTGATCGAAGTGATGATCTCGACATCAACCAAGCTGCTAGTCTTAGCAGCCAACCGAGCTAGCAGCCATGATAGTCAACCAAATTTTTATCTTCGGTATTGGCTGAGGTGCTGACTTGAACCAGCAAGCCAATTAGAGTGGGCTGACTGACCAACGACAATAAGCCACGTGTCTCCAATTCAAGTATATTTAAAGCAATTAACAACCATTAAAGGAACAATCATAATCCTGCAATTGAGGGGTGGTTACATCTTATCCCGAGAAAATAAGCCATTACTGTACGATCAATGAGATTAAGATTCCCCATGTGCACAACATGGGGACTGTTACCAAGTAGTTAAGGCCCACTTCTGCCTTACTCGGTAACAAACATCAACCTCTTTCTATATAAGGGGTTATATGGGGACCTCTAGGTACGCTTTCGTAAGCTCTCGCACTCTCCCACAGT
>JAOXJJ010000854.1:6841-29973 GCA_025769935.1 Phoenix roebelenii
AATTTAAACTTTGTTCGTCGGTTCTAACAACGATCTGTTTAGCATATTTTTAGGTAAACAGGAATCGGACGAACATAAGTCTCAAGAGAGACGTGGCCAAAGTTGTCAGTCAATGTCGTACCTGTCACCTAGCCAAACAACGCAAGCAGAACATTGGTCTATACACTCCACTACCCATTCTTGAGTGTCCCTAACAAAATGTCAATATAGATTTCGTGTTGGGGCTTCCACGTACTTCTTCCAAGCACGATTCTATTTTTATAGTTGTGGACCGATTTTTCAAGATGGCCCATTTTTTCTCCTGTTTTGAGACTTCTGATGCTTTTAGGATTGCAAA
Source organism: Phoenix roebelenii (assembly GCA_025769935.1). Classification (NCBI taxonomy): domain Eukaryota; kingdom Viridiplantae; phylum Streptophyta; class Magnoliopsida; order Arecales; family Arecaceae; genus Phoenix; species Phoenix roebelenii. Next base: position 7,179 of record JAOXJJ010000854.1, read on the forward strand.
ACTTTATTTTGACGAAGTCGTTAGACTTCATGGCCTTCCAAAATCTATTATGTTTGATAGGGATGTTAAATTTATGAGTGACTTTTGGAAGACCCTTTAGCACATGATGGGCACCAAATTGAGATTTTCTTCTGCCTATTATCCGTAAACTAACGGTCAGACAGAAGTTGTTAACCATAGTCAAGAAAATCTTTTAAGCTGTCTAGTAGGTGAACATACGATGACTTGGGATTTAGTGTTACCGACAGCTAAGTTTGCATATAATAGTTCAGTCAATAGGCCTTAGGCATGAGTCCCTTCGAAGTGGTGAATGGTTATAAACCTAGGCAGCCCATAGACCTGATTTCCACATCTCATCAACATAGAGTCTTTGAGTCTTCACAATTATTTGCATCACATCTGCATTCATTACATCGAAAAATCAGCAAACATATTAATGCTAATAACTTAAAATATAAGTCCTTTGCTGATTTGCATAGACGTTATAAAGAGTTGAATGTAGGAGATTATATCATGGTGAGAATTAGACCTGAACGACTTCCTTCAAAAATATTCAAAAAGTTGCAAGCTCATAGTGTGGGACCATTCAAAGTCCTAAAGAAAATTAGTTCGAATGCTTATGTTGTGGATCTTTCTGAGAACTATGGGATTAGTGCAACATTTAATATTGAAGATTTAATCCCTACAAAAAGACAGCAATTATTCCTTTTGACCCCTTTGTTGACACCCCTGCCCTTGTTGATCACTCTGACCCATTACCTATTGTTGACCCACCACCTTTGAAATTTAATGCATGCAGAGAACAAATAGAATATACATTAGATAAGCAGGTTATGTCAACCAGGAACAGCGGTTACCAACGTTACCTTATTCGGTGGAAAGGCCAACCAGAGTCTGACATGACACGAATTTTTAGAGCCGAGTTGCAGCGCCTTGATCCTGATCTTTTGGAGTAGTACGACAGCCGACCAAACCTACACTCGATGAGGTCGAGTTTTTTCCATCTGAGAGGAGTTGATAGGGACATTAGAGCCACTCGTTCGCGTTCTCACCGGGAATTGACATCGTTATGGCTTGAAGATGATCTTGAGTCTCCGATTTGAGTCAGGCGCATATTAGGTCCACTGGAGTCTGTTTTATTTTTATTTTCTGCATTTTTTGCTTTAGTTTAAGTCGTCAATTTGGTCAGTTATTTTGTTAGTAGACAAGTCAATTGAGTTCATGTAATTGGATCAATTGAGGGGACCAATTTTGGTAAGGAGTAAGGGTCCAAATTTGGTCGGCGTTAATTGATTGACTTGTTTAATTGATTAACTTGACTTGGTCATGATGTAAGGCCTATTTAAAGGCCAGCCCTCTCATGTATTAGGCATTGAATGATTGAATAAAAAATACCCTAGCCTCCTTTTTTCTCTTCTTCTTCTTCCTCCTCCTCTATTTCACTTCTTCTTTCTCCTTTCCTCTCTTCCCTTGCAGTGGTCCTTCATCACTTGCTAGTGAGAATTATGTGCTGGTGTATTGATACCCTACCAGTGGAGGTTGTATGTTGGCACTTTAACTATTTCCGAGCTTGTTATTTGGCCTAGCCATAGGATATAAGTATGATCATAATCCATGGCTGGGGAGATGAATTTGATATTTTGAAAAAAAATGGATTTATGGATGAAATTTGAATTGTAAGAAATATTGGATTAGCATGCTTATTGTTTTAATAATGTTGCATTTTTGGATTTAAATTTTTAGCTGATGCATTCCATTTACTTATTTTTTATAAAATTATTAATATTGCATGATTTTATTTAGTTAAAGTATTCATTATTTATTGAGCTGTCGAGCTCATTATCTCTTTTGTCTTTACAAATTTAAGTACTTATATATAGATGTGGGTATTGCTATGGGATTGAGACTAAAAGAAGATACGATAATATCGATATAGTTTAGATTTAGTATTATTATATTCTTGTATAGGTCTATTATTGGATGTTTAATTCATGTAAGACTCTTGAACTTTAATTATTTGTTAGTTGGATTTATGAATTATTGACTTTTGGATTTTATTTAATTAAATTCTTTCTGCTGCATTGCATTTGATATCATGTTGGTATGCCATGCATGCTTGTAGGGTGAATTTCTTATGAGTATGTGGCAGTTGCTGCATTCCTGGCTCATGATTTCGGATCGGGGGCACGGCATAAATATTACATGATATGGATAATGAAACTGTACATACGAAGATTATATAAAGTGTTTGTTGAGTCCTAGATCATGGATTGTGTGAGCAGTACTTATATTTAGATTTTTCAATTGTGGGCTGCATACATTATGACACTAGGAAATGCATCTCCAAGAACGTCTGCTCTTTCACTTTGCACATCATCATGGACCCAAGTATTGGAGCTATGGGTAATGAGATTTTTAAATGCAGTGAGCATTCATCTGAGGTCGTGACTTAAATTTCATGCAATTGTGATAAAATTCACATTTTCTCTGTTAATTTCTTATATGCACTGGTTCGTGTTTTAAGATATCATCAAGATCCATGCCTGCCATATCCAATGGTAGCTTTAGCTTCTTGTTTTCAAAATCATGCCATACTGAATATCATGGTAGGTGATAAACTGGGTCTGTTTGTTCTTCTGAAAAGTTGAAGTTGATAGGTTTTAGTTATTATAACTGCTCAAAACTCAAAATTAATTGTCTTTGTTTTGTTCATCAATTGTCATTGCAGCAGTAGAATGTCAATTGTCCAAAGGCATATTGTTCTAAACCATTGGCATTAATGTCTCAATGATCTTCCAAGCTTCTTGTGATTGACAATGAAATATAAGTAAAGTTACTTTCTACTATATCCCTTAAAATTTCATCCCAAGTCTGTGGCACCATTCGTTTTTAGCCATGCTGTCTAATGCTGTTTTGCTTTAATTGTGGAAAGAAATCCCTGCAACTTTAGCTCATGAAAAATGTGCTAGAATGTCGAGTGGAGAAAGCTTGTTTTAATACGACCATGAATAATGGAGGAATATGCAATTGAAAATGATGGTGAATTTTGTGCAGCAGTGGTATTGGATAGCCAGAAAGAAAAATATATTGGAGAGCCATGATAGGTAGCTTGGTTGTCACTGATAGGAGCTGACAAGAGACTCTCACCATAAAATGAAGAGAGGGGATTTGTTATACAGTTTACAGGTTACTTATGAGTTGTTGGTAATAAGGTAAAGGAATACTTCGATGATTTCAGTAGAACATCTGTTACTTACTATCACATAGGAAGAAGAAAAAATTAGGGTTAACCATATAAAAAATTGACGGAGAAATTGAGGAGGATTAGCTGGCCACAATCTCTTGCTGCAGCGCTGTGGAAGGTCCAACAAAGGCTGGTGTTACAAGGCCTTGTACTTTGGGGGACAAAGATCCTATGTTTTATTGATAAATTAGCTGGTATGCTTGTGGTTTAGCTCCGAGTTCGGATAACTAGCCAATTTTAGAGTATTTGGTCATGCAGCATTGGCCTTCCATCAAGCACAACCGGAAATACTATGAGCATCATTGATTATGTATTAACTTGCTCTCGTAAAAAGCCTATTTGTTACAGCTATATGGATGTCATTCTATAGTCGAAACTAGCTATATAACAAGACCATTACATCATATTGTGAATCTCTCGAAACAATTGACTACAGAAGGCTACTGCACTAAATACAAAATGACCCTGCTTCTTGGGGACTTGAGGAAAGTATTTTAGTTTCTTATCTTTCCACTATAGCTTGGAATTTTTCCTTTGCTATTTCACCATTTTAGATCAACTGCAAAAATCCAAGTCCCATGGAAGATTGTTTGATAATGCATCATATAATATTTCGTGAACAAGTAAGTGGAGGTGTGATGATAAAAGAATGTAAGGATGACCAAGTACATTTGGTGAACGGTTGTTTTGAAATCCAGAAGCGAGAGTACCATAGTTGATATGACTTCAAGCAATATGTTGGAGATTGTTAGAGTTAATAACCTAAGAATGATATGATTGTAATATGTTGATTTATTTTTTGATCCATGCATATTTAATTATAATTCTATCAGTAGGAGATGCCAGAAAAGAGATAAGAAACCTAGCCTATAGATAAGTTGAGATGACCTAATTCGTAAAATCCTCAAAAGTCTATGTGAATTTGCAGGACCGTACCTTGATTGCACGAGTGCAACTGTTCCTACCCATATTTATGCTTTATCGTAGGTGCTTTGCTTGTCAAATTTTTTCTTGAATAGGAATTTGGCACTAATTCTATAGGATTGAAAATTGAATTGATGGTGGGTTATGAAGACTAATCAATTCTTTCATGAATAGAAGATTCATTTCTTAGATGCTTCTATATTTCTCCAATTCAGCATCACTTAAGCTTAATTCTGTTACTCTTCCTTCAATTATTTACAAAAATCATTGGAGGCTGAATCACTCGGTGGTGAGTGATGTTTAGGAAGGTGTTGCTGCCAAAATCAAAGCTAAGAGGACTGGATGAGTTGGTGAATGGAGAGTAGTTGGTTGTGCTCAGACGAAATGGTCTGCTTGGAGCTAGGAGCCCAATCTGAGAATAAAAGAGAAAACACCAAAGGTTGCTAGATTTTGTCTGCAAGGGAGCTTTTGATTCCTATGTCAGACAGAAATTTTTGAGAAGAGTGGAGGCTTGAGAGAACAAAAGTAGCGTCAGCATAAGAGTGATGGTTAGCGTGCTTGGAGGTCCCTTCGAGTCTGATATTTATAGGGATGAGAGCATAGAGCCGTTATCCAAAAAATCAAACATATCTTAACCATTGAACATGCAATAACTGTATGATCATACATGCAATTATGGTCTAACATGCAGGACGAGTTGTAACCATTCCGTAACGTATCTTATAAGTGCGTAGAACTATAACCATCTTTTTAATGGACTTTAATCGTTTTAAATATATTCTGAATCAGAAATACATGACTAGTTGCTACTAGTCGTCTGACTGGCCAATTTGGTCAAATGCTCAAGTTGGCAGCTTGGTCTATTGCTCAGATCAGCGGCTCGGTTAATGAATTCATGCCATATGAGGAGGCAAGAGTATCCATGACCTATTTAATGGGTTTCTTTGACTTTTTGCTTTATGGCATCTTATGTAATTTTTTGGTTGCTTAGTGTACTTAATGGTCCTTTGTTTAAGTCCTACTTTATATTAAAAAAAATAAAAACCATCCTATGAGTTTTATAATATGAGGGTGTGTCTTTTGAGTTCCTCTTTGAAAGACAAGAAGAGGATGGTGAAGATTGGTAAGAGAAATTTCTTGAGTAGATTTTGTGGTAAAAGAAAAAAGACTACAAGTAAGAAAGGCATCTTTCTAATTACTGATTTTCTGCATATTTGTAAATTATATTTTTAGTTTTTTATAGTTAAAATGAAAAGTTTTTTGAAGTGGATTTGAGTCTATCTTGTACCCCATTGTTCAGCTCTATTTTTCATTGTTATCGGATGCCATTTGCATGTTATTGGCTCTATTTTGCTCTAACAAAATTAGTATCAGAGCTTGGTGTGGTGATTTGGTGGTTGCCTTGTGTCTTGCTTGCATCTCGAGTTTGAATTGGGGCTTTTGGAAGAGTGTTGAGATTGAGCTTGATATTGGTGTAATTTTTAATTAGAGTAATATGCTTTCTATTCAACTTTCTAAATTAACTAAAGGGGGCTATGATCGTTGGAGTATTCAAATCAAAGTTTTGTTGGAATTTCAAGATTTATGGGAGATAGATGAAAAAGGGTTTAAAGAACGTAGCTCACCATAAGAAGAAGAGAGGCTCCTCGAAGGTCAAAGACATATTTTCAAAGAGTCAAAGAAGAGACATAAAAAAGATTTATTTGCCCTCTACCAAGTCATTCATGAGGCTAATTTTGAGACAATTTCTAATGCCAAAACTTCAAAGAAGTCATGAAAAATTTTCAAGAATGCTCATAGGGGTATTGATAAAGTTATAAACGTGAGGCTCCAAATTTTGAGAAGAGAATTTGAGGAGTTAAGCATGAATGAGTCGGAGTCCATTTCGGATTATTTTTCAAGAGCATTGTCAATTGTGAATGAAATAAAAAAAAATGGTGAGGAGATTGATGATGTTAGGGTGATAGAGAAAATTTTACGCTCTTTGACCCCAAAATTTGAGCATGTGGTGATAGTCATTGAAGAGGCAAAAGACTTGAGCATCATGACAATTGATCATTCGATGGGAATGCTGTAAGTTTATGAGCATAGATTGAGCAAGAACTCTTCTAGTTCTTTAGAACAAACTCTCTAATCCAAGCTCTTTTTGCAAGATGTCAAGAAAGAATGCCATGTTACTAGTACTCAAAGAGGCCAAGGTAGAAGCTATGAGAATGGCAATCATGATTTTATTTTCGATGTCTATTATGTTCCAAATTTGCACAGAAATTTTTTGAGCTTGGGTCAATTTTTGGAGAAAAATTATAGTGTTAATATGAAAAACTACTCTCTTATTTTGTGGGATAGTCATTGTAATTTAATTACTCATGTAAAAATGTATCATGATAGAATGTTTTCTTTGCATGTTTAACATGATGTACTCAAATCTCTTAGCTTTATTACACATGACAATTTTTGGTTGTGGCATTTGAGATTTGGGCATCATAATTTTAGAGACTTGAAGCTCTTGGCTCCAAAGAACATGGTGAAAGGGTTACCACTCATTGATCATCAAAATTAAGTGTGTGAAGGGTGCATTCTTGGCAAGCATCAAAGATCAAGATTCGCTAAAGAAATGAGGTGGAGAGCATTAATAATATTCGATCTTGTGCACACCAATATTTGTGGCCCTTTGAAGCCTATGTCAAATGGCAAGAATCGGTACTTTGTTACTTTCATTGATGATTTTAGACAGAAGACATTGGTGTATCTCTTGAAAAGAAAATCCGATGTATTAGATATTTTCAATAAGTTTAAAGCTTTTGTTGAGAAACAAAGTGGTTACCAATTGAAGGTTTTGAAATCCGATAGAGGTGGAGAGTATACTTCCAATCTTTTTAAAGATTATTATAAGAAGTATGGAATTATGCATCAAGTGACTCTATCCTACACGCTTCAACTTTATGGTATTGCCAAAAGGAGGAATCGTATAATCTTGGATATGACAAGGAGTATGCTGAAAGAAAAAAAGATGCCTAGAGATTTTTGGGCCAAAGCAGTTGCATGTTCCGTCTACTTATTAAATAAATGTCCTACAAAGAGGGTTCACTTGAAGACACTGGAAGAAGCTTGGAGCTCTTTCAAACCAAAGGTCTCTCACTTTAGAGTTTTTGGGTGCATTGCATATGCTAAAATTTCGGAGGCTAGAACGATAAAGCTTGATGATAAGGGCAAAAAGTACATCTTTCTTGATTATGGTGGACAAGCAGTGGGCTATAAGTTGTATAATCCAATTACAAAGAATGTGTTCATGAGTAGAGATGTTGTGTTTGAAGAAGAACACATGTAGGATTGGAACGAATATGAGACTACTCTAGTTGAGCTACAAGTCGAACAAGAGGAAGTACCAAGACAAGTTGAGAATGAGCCACAATTACCTCTTCAAGAATTTCCTTTTTCATCATCATCCTTATCATCGGAAGAAAGTTCTAATGAAATGACGCTCAAAATGAGAAGCTTGAGAGAAGTTTATGAAGTGATGAATAATCAAGATGGTAATCTAAATTTGTATTGTTTCTTCATGGATTGTGATCTTATGTGCTTTGAAAAGGCTATTCAAAAAGATAAGTGGAAGAAAGAAATAAATGAAGAGATCAAGACAATTGAAAAGAATGATACTTGGGCTTTGACAAGCTTACCATAAGGAAAAAAATCAATTGGTGTGAAGTGGGTGTACAAGACAAAGAAAGATGCAAAGAAAGAAGTTCACATATACAAAGCAGGTTCGTAGCAAAAGATTACAAGTAACAACCCATAGTTGATTTTGGTAAAGTATTTGCTCCTGTTACTCGATTGGAGATTATTAGATTGGTTCTCTCTTTGGCCGCTTAACACAAATGGAAAATCTATCAACTTGATGTGAAAATGATTTTTTTGAATAGTTTTCTTGAAGTGGAGATTTATGTAGAACAACCTTTGGGGTATGTTAAAGTAGGTCATGAAGACAAAGAATACAAGTTGAAGAAGGCTCTTTATAACAAAGAATACAAGTTGAAGAAGGCTCTTTATAGGTTGAAGCAAGCACTAAGAGCATGGAATATAAGAATTGATAATTATTTTCATGATAATGGTTTGAGAAGTGTGCTTATGAGCATGCTTTGTATAAGAAGATGACTACTAATGGAGATGTATTGATTGTGTGTCTTTATGTTGATGACTTTATCTTCACCAGTAACAATCCAACTTTGTTTAATACATTCAAGAAGTGCATGATCCAAGAATTTGAAATGATAGATATGGGCTTGGTGGCTCATTTTCTTAGTATTGAAGTGGTGTTAATGGAAGATGGAATTTTTATCTCTCAAATTGGCTATGCAAAGTAGATTCCCAAGATGTTTAGAATGGAGTGTTGCAATCCGGTTAATACCCCTCTTAAATACAGCTTGGAGTTAAGAAAGAGCATCGGAAGTGGCAATATTGATTCTACTTACTTCAAAAGCTTGGTTGGAAGCCTCCGATATCTTACTTATATAAGACTAAATATTCTTTATGGTATTGGGTTGATTGGTAGATATATGGAAACACCAGATCATTCACATCTTAATGCTACAAAAGGATCCTACATTATATTAAAGATACACTCAATGATGGTTTATTCTATTCTCATTTATATGATCTTAGACTTGTGGGTTATTTCGATAATGATTGGGGTAGAGATCTGGATGAAAGGAAGAGCACCTCCGGCTATGTCTTCTTTATAAAAAATGGTGCATTCATTAGTCCTCTAAGGAGCAACCAATTGTAACTTTGTCAACTTGTGAGGCAGAGTATGTGGCAACAAATTCTACCATTTGTTATATTATTTGGTTGAGAAATTTGTTAAACTATTTGGATTTTTTTCAAGAAAATGTCATGAAGAATTTTATTGATAATCAATGGATAGTTACTTTGGCCAAGAACTCGGTATTTCATGAGAGAAGTAAGCAAATTGACATTCGCTATCATGTTATCCGAGAGCATGTAAAGGAGAAAAGACTGCAATTGGTGCATCGTAAGTCTCAAGACCAAGTGGCGGATATCTTCACTAAGCTATTGAAACATAATGTATTTAGAAGATTGAAGAACATGTTGGGCATGAAGACTTTTGAAAATTAGGTTTAAGGGGGATGTTAGAATGTAAACCCAATTTAATGGGTTTTTTTGACTTTTTGCTTTATGGCATCTTATGTAATTTTCTGATTTCTTACTGTACTTAATAGTCTCTTTGTTTAAGTCTCATTTTATATTAAAAAAAAAGAAAAACCAGCCCATGGGTTTTATGGTATGAGGGTGTCTTTTGAGTTTCTCTTTGAAATAGAAGAAGAGGATGGTAAGAGCTTAGTAGGAGAAATCTTTTGAGCAAATTTTGTGTAAAAAGTAAGAAGACTACAAGAAGTAAATGCATCTTTCTAGTTGCTGATTTTTTTCATATTTGTAAGTTATATTTTTAGTTTTTTATGGTTGAAATGAAGAGTTTTTTGAAGTGGATTTGGGCCTATCTTGTGCCCCATTGCTCAATTCTATTTTTTATTATTGTTTGATATTATTTATATATTATTGGCATCTATTTTGCTTCAATAAAAACAAAAGTATCCATGACCTATTTCTGAAAAACAAAAAAAAAAAAAGGATAGCTAATGCAGCAAAGCCTAATTAAAAAAACAGCAGCTCCTTTGATTCTGTTCCTATTACAATGCCCAGCAGGCCCCTTCCGGAAGTACCCATGCAAGTTGCAAACACTTCATATATTTCTTTCCACCATCACCTCGCTGCTTCTCCTCTCGATCCCTCCCATCCCCATCCTCCACCCTTGTCCAAATCCTCACACTCCCCCAACTCCTTGCAATTCCCAAAATCCCTCGCTTGTACTCGTAATAATACTACTAAGCCTTCTAATCGAACGAGATCCATCTCAGTGAGAATTCGAGGCTCAAAGACTCCACCTTTGAACTCCTCTTCCTCTGCTCTCGCCGCCACCCACACTCCCTCCCCGTCCCCTCCATCAAATTCCTCTGCTTCGAATGATACCTCCTCCCGCTGCGAAGGCCTCGATCTCTTGGTGCTGGCCGTGATCGAAGTCAATGGAGACAGAGTTCTGCATACCGAGAGGAATGCAATTAACGGAGTTAAAGAGGAAGAAGATAGATCTGGGAAGAGAAAAGAGGAAAAGGGCAGCGAATTCGAAGTGGGTTCAAAGCCAAATAAGCGGAAGAGGCAGTTGGCAATGCCCTCCAGGTACCAGGATTCCGTGCTCCAGCCGTGGAAGCGGCGAAGCCGCCGTCGACCAATTGGGGCCAAGCGATCAGGATAAGAGAAAAGGTCGGATTTTGATGCGTTGATTCTGCTTCTTGGGCTTCAATTCGATCTTTTTTGCATGAAAATTTTGTAGAGATCAAAACATATGGATACCAGCAATCTGTATTTAACTTCTTTCTTCTTTTCTTTCCTATACTGAACATATACATTGAATGATGCGTAGGATTTGGTTTATGGGGTCGTATCTATCCAGTTTCAATTTGAATTGGAATTATTGGTTTCTCTTTGAGGTCATTTTGTTTCTCCTACTTGAAAATGTTTGAAATTGGGGGTTTTGGATTTTTATAATTGATTGCGTTTGAGCTTTGTTGCTGCTTCCATTATCCTATTTTTCATTAGAAGTTCAGCTTTGGATAGAAAGATAAGACCTTTTGCTTCCATTATCCTGCTTTGATTGTTTCACTTGTTTATTACAATGTTATTTGGTTGGAGTGAAATTCCTTAGTGAATTTGTGCTTCTTAGCTGCTGTTTTGCTTTCCAATCCTATCACACAAAAGGATTGAAGATTCTTTCTTTCTTTCTTTTGTTCTAATTCAAGAAATTTTGATTGATTTGTGCTTCAATTAATACTTAGAAAGTAAAATCTAAGATCACTTCTTTGATTCTTCTTTTCAGCATACGTATTATGGATCTAATATGTAAATTATTAGTTTCTTGCAAAATTTAGCATAGATTGAAATCCATGAATGTGTTATTCGTTTGATTATTTTGAGTGAAGAAAAGGGAGCATGTATCTCTTTCTGTTGTGAGGGTGGGTTGGGGATCTTGCTGTTTGTCTTGGCCAGCCTTTGGGCCTTGCTGTTTGCCCCCTCCCTTGTTCCATTCTCTTTGGTTTTGCTTTCTTTCTCATTTTATTTTCCCTTTCACTTCCTTGTATTTCTCCTATTTCATCTTCTTAATGGAATGCGAGGTGGGATTGGAGGTATCTCAGGGAAATGTTATAGTCATATAAAAGAATCCCTTTCAGTGAATTCTATTATCTTACAGAAGAACTAATGCAATTTGCGTGTTTGTTTTTATGTGATTGCTAATGCTGGTCAAATGCTTGATCTTGTGCACTGCCATTGAAAATTCTGCACTTCCTTCAAAAAAAGAAAAAAAAAATCTCCATGTAGTGATTGAACAAGTATCTTTGCATAACATTTAAATCAAATGCAAGGACCATGAACGCCTGTCACTTCTCCTCTCCTGCATTCTTCTCGTATATCCTCGAAAGCTATTTGATAAACGGCTATACTCAATTATATATTGAGATTTGGGTTTTTCGGATATAAACACTTCATGAAAGATAATATGGCCATGACAACTGCATGACAGGAAATATCCCTTCAAGAATGTCTGATATTTCAAGATGCGCATAAATGCACAAGACACAGTGTCAGAAATATAGTGGATGAGTGTTTTATCCAAGTGAGCATTCGTACGCAGGTTCTTAATATAGTGATGAATTCCACTTTCTTTTCAACTAGTCTCTTAATATACACCTACTCCTGTTTTGAGGTATCTTCAAGTATCCATGCTTTCTATATCCAGCAGTAGCTTTAGCTTCTTGTCTGTAAATTAAATCTACTTTTTCTGAATATCAAGGTCAGTGACAAATTAAGTCCATTCATTGTCCGTCAGAAGGTAAAGTTCAATAGTTTTAGTTTTTGAACAGTTCAAAATCTCAAAATCAGCTTTGGCATTGTTTGGACAATTATGAGACTTGCTGTTCTAAATGATTGATGTTAAAGTTTGATTTTCTAAGCTTATATGTTATTGATCCTGAAACATAAGTATAGTTCTTCCCATTTCAAACTCCCTCAACATTTCATCAGAAATTCCTAGTATTGTTCTTTTCTGATGCAATCTGACTTAATATCAATTTACAGGAATAATTCGTTGTTGCAAATTTAGGTCATCAAACACATATTAAATGTCAATAGGAGAGAGCTTCTTTTAATGTACTAGAAATGATAGAAGAAGAAATGAAAATGATTGTGCTTTCATGCAGCAAGGTTCAGTGCTGATGCCGGATCGCCACAAGAGGTTGCTTGTTCTATTTGCTGATAGTAGCTGACAAGAGACTTAAGTCTATGAAATATAAGAAAAATTGTTTTATTTTTGAGGAAAATGTGTGAAGATATGAAATAAAGGTCATAACTTCTTGGGAGTTGATGGTAACAAGTAACAAGATGTGCATAAGATGAGAATGAATATACCATAAGGATCCCAGTAGATCATCTGATTAGTAGTATGACACGGACAGATCAAAGAAAAATGGTGAAAGAGATGTAATAGATGGAAAATTTGGGAAGCATTAGCTGGTAAAAATCTCTTGCCCCAGGTCTGTGGAAAGGCCAACGTAGCCTAGGATGCTATTTCCAGGCTCTATACAGGGTGGGACAAACAATTTTGTACACATCCACTGATCCTAACTAAGCGAGGCTCAAGGCGTTGTAAAATGTTTAGGTTGTAGCCAGTCCAATTATGAAAGGACAAGTAGGGAAATATATGAACTTTTAGTCAGATTAGGGTTGATCAAGTGCCGGCCTTTGAGCATAAACTATAATTTTTAGTCAGACTTTGAGATGAGTTTATTTAAAATTTAATATTTTCTGTGTCCAAGTCTGGCCCATGATCAGCTCTAAGTCGGATGCTTTATACTGTCATAGTAGTTTTCGAGTATCTCCTACTATTAATTTTTTTTTTTTTTTTTGAGAATTATGGTGGAGATGCTACCACTCAAGTTCGAACACTAAACCTCTCCCCAGTGGAGAGTGTTTAGAATTCAGAGCTTTTAGTGTTTTAGAAAAGAAAAGTGAAACTTGTTGAATGGATTAACATTTTTATATAATAGGAATTAATTTTCATAGGTTTTTCAAAAATATCATGATATTATCACAAAAAAGTTGAACATATAATTTTTGGAATAGTTTTTTTTTTCTGAATTTGAGTTAAGATGGCTGTGAACATATTTTTTTCATTTATTATATGCGGTTGTAGAATTTCTACATAATTTTACTTTGAAAAACTGCTATTTATAAATCGAAACGAAGCAAAATCTTGAATTTCTTTGATTTTTTTTGCCCATAAAATCCAAGAACAAGATTTGTTGCTACAACTCTGTGTCAGTTTCTGTCTATTTCCTCAAACAAGAAAGAAAAAAGAAAAACGGGAAAAGAGCACTTTGGGTTAGTTTCCACATGGGATGGTGTCAACTCAAAACACAGACCATACACATAACAACCTGACTCAGCCTTAAGTACGACCCAAACCAACCCAAGCTAACCCAACAAGGACCAACTCAAATTGTACTTGGAAAGTTGGAATGCAAATTTTTTGAGACGGCTTGGTTTCGGGTTCGTTCAGGCTGAGCCTGGATTAGGCCTTAACCCAACCTAGGCATTGCGATCAAAGGCTCGTCTCTTCTCTCCTCATGCTCTCCAACAGATGGCGGGATAAACAAGTTCCCACCTAACCAAGGACCACGGAAGATAATTTTGAAGTCCAATATCTTCTAATAAATAGCTAAGCATGTACCCTCTCGAAAATAAAATAATCAAGCATATAATAGTAGTCATATTCCTTTCCTACACCCGTTCTCTCTCCACCGGAAGAGAATTAAGGAGAAAAAAATATTTTGACCCTCTCTTGAGTTTGAAAACTTTCAATTGGATCTTTTAGGTTACCCAAGGGATCCAAATGTGATCCTTTGTCCCCATCCAACGTTGATTGCTCAACATGATAATAGAGCTTAGGTTTGCTAAAGATTGTGAGTTCTAATTGGCTGTAAATGGGTTGGGTTGACTCGTGGCTCGATCCATTTAGACCCGACCCAATTTATTTTAGAGGACCTATGGGGCCGAATCAAATTCTAAAATTAGACCATTTTCATTTTTTCGGTCGGGTCTGGTTTATTGAATTCAAATACGACCCGATCTGACTTATTTAAATTTTGGATAATTTTGGGTTTCAATTTTGGATAATTTTAGGTTTCTAATTCTAGGACCCGATCTGACCCAAATCTATAAAATTATTTAGGCCCGTAGGCCGCAGGGGTGCAAACTAAACAACTGAAGTTATTTGGGCTCGACACCTTCTCCAACAACAGGAGGCCCTCGAAGGAGATGAATAGAGAGAAAGAACCCATCTGTAGGTAGGGGAATCCGATCAGCACGATTGAATCTTGGGACAAGATTTCAAAGGAGACCACCTGGGAATGTAGAATGAATTGGATTCAGCTAAGTGCTATCTCACGATTTGGGGTTTGGGATTCAGAGCCAAAGAAGGGAGGAATATTGGGACAGGTTGTAGGAAAGCGGAGGATGGGAGATGGGTTTGAATCAAGAAAAGCAAGAATGAGAGTGAGAGTACAAGAGATTCTTTAATATTTACCGGGAATAAAATGACACAAGGAGACAAGACAAAATTCGTAAGAAATTTAAAAGATAATCCAATTTTCACTGACATGTTTGATTCTCCACCACCCACCGCGCTGGCAGTCTCGGCACTCGTTGCAAGCAAGCCAAGGTGAGAGAGGACGTCGAGCTCATGATCCTACACACCTCGCCGATTCCCCAACCTTCTTTCTGAGCACTTGAGGAAATCCAAGTATTTTTTATGCTTGTTGCATGTTTGACAAAATGGCTAAACGAAAAAGGTATCTACATTTTAGTTCCGATGGTCACGAAGGTATTTGAGCTGATGAGACAATGCAGGTTGTTATCCAATACCCAGAGAGAGCCAAGGTTGTCAAAGGATTCATGAATAAAGACTAGAGAATTAGCCTATGAAGTCATATGGGCCTTTTGAAATTAATTATGGACCATTGCCATAAGGAGAAAAGCACGCGCTGTTTATGTGGATCATATTGGTTTTGGGACTTAATAATTTTTTTAAAAAATAGATGAGCTGAACCTAAACAAACAGACCTAACCCAGACCCGAACTGGACCCAAATATTTTAGGTTGGGACCAGGTTATACATAGACCCAACTTGATCCGAATGATCCATTAGGTCAAAAATTATAGTTCTGAACCCGACCCAACCCGACCCGACCTGACCCGATCTTTTATTGAGTTAGGTTTGAGTCCAAATTAGGACTCAAAGAAACTGGGTGGGGTTGGAGCCGCCCTGGTTCGACCCGACCCATTTGTATTCCCATCTATGCTAGAGGTGTTAAGCATGATATATATATTTGGCCTTTACCTACTATGTTAAAATTTTGGGATCCGATGGTTAATAGCCGAAACTCATTCATTGTTATCCTTCCATATGCATAGTTAGAACCATCCATGAGAAGGGGTATGTGAGACCTGCACGAGCGTGTATACAATCGCATATTGGCTCTGTACTATATAAATCTTAAGTACTTATACAGGATCAAAAAACTCAAAAAACATCTTCTAGCTAGTTTTTTTTGGAATGAAATCCTGAGTTGTGACAAAATGATATAAGAGTAGAGCTGACTTATGACCTATGTAGATTAGAGGATACTATGGCACAGGGTTAGGAGAGTTGACCATGGACCGATTGCGGTGCTTGTAATTAGATTTGAATGGATTTGGATTCTTAGCCCGGTAAGGACATCGAGACTTAAACAAAAAAAGCATATACAGACCCATGCAAGTGTGTGTTCAATCCTATATCAGCTATGCATTGAGTAGATCGATTTTGGATACTTATACTGCATCAAAGAACTCAAATAATATCTTCTAACTAGTTTTTTTTGAAATAAGGTCTTAGGTTGTGACTGGTACTAAATTTAATATATATTATTGATCCTTTCTCTCTTATCTTGGGCTTCTGCGGTCTAGTGGGGCATTAAGGTTGGTTTGCACCGCTTCTTGAACTCGTCGAAGAAGCTCTTAGTTGGGAATCCTCAGGGCCTTTCACGTCCAGAGCTATGGTTTCGGAGAAGGTAAGGAAATGATTGCCATGAGATGATCATGTTACCGGCCGGAATGAGGACCCCGGGAAAGGCTTCGAGTGTGTTAACGTTTGTGAACAGCCTGAGCCCGTCGAGTCTGCTGGTTAGACCCTGGGCCGAGCCTTTCGATCCAAAGACCGTCTTTGGTGGATGAGATCGGGTCGAGCCTTGAGAGGAAGCTGACGCAATCGCCGTCTTGCAAGTACTCTCTTGCAAGGAAGACCATGGACCAATAAACTATAAGAGAATCGACTGCTTCACTCTGTTTAATGTGCCGGGTCTGGAAATGGATTCTTGCATTTGGAACAGCAGCCAAGGAAGTTGCTTACGTATGTTGTCGATTTCCTCATCTGTAATCTAGTGCATTAGCCATCACGGAGCTGAGGCTCTTACAGCTCCAGCCCGAGACCTCCCATGTCCTTCAGCGCCGTCACTGGGACTTCTTTCTTGGCTGCTTCCATCCGAGACGATCGTTCTAATCAGCAACTTTCCTGACACCACTTTAATCCCGTCAGAAACCACACCCTCGCCGGAGCTGAGTCCACTCTTCCGCGGTTCACTCATCGCAAGGGAGCCAATGTCAAACCGCTTGCAAATCTGATGGTAGATGGATTCTAGACCGACATATGCAGCGTTGCAGCTTCTTCTTCTTCTTCTTCTTCTTCTTCTTCTTCTTCTTCTTCTTCTTCTTTTTTTTGCTGAAAAAAGGAGGTAGAGGGGGAGGGACAAGCCCACCCCGTGTAGCAGCCCCCACTGGGCCCCCACCCCACGTAGCAGTCCCCACTGGCCCCCCACCCCGCCAAGAGAATGTTCGATGCGGGTAGATACACCGTGTGTTGGGCACCCCGGCCATTTTACTCATACCCTCCCCACCCGTGGGCCGGCCCGGTTGCCTGGCCCGACCCTCCGTGTGAGTACGTCACACCTGGCACCCCGAGGCTACCAGCCGACCAGTAGCACTTCCAGACCCCGTGTCCAGGCTAGGGGCATCCGGTCCCCACATTTAATCGAGGCCCGTGCGTTTCGAACCTGGAACCACTTGGTTGGAAGCAAGCGTCCCGTTCCAACTGGGCTACCACCTCAGTGGCAGCGTTGCAGCTTCTTCTCCATTTAAAACGTGAGCCTGATAGTGCTTTTTCCCGACCTAAAGTTGGAACAGACTAACCCGAGTTCCACATGCAACTGGGTGCTGCCCGGTTATTTACAGGAAGGAGAGGGAGCCCATTCTGCTTGACCGATTGCTTTCTTCTTAGATAGGCCTTTAATAGCTCGGAATATCTGGAGTTTCCATTCAGCCTTAGCAGAAAGGAGAGGGAACGCTCACCCCAAGCTTCCTCAAAGTCAACTTCGATGGGTCAGTGCTGGATGGAGGCACAAAGGGAGGAGCAGGTTTCGTTATTAGGGATCCGAACTCCAGGATTATGGCAGCGGGTGTCAGTCAATTATTCGACTGCACGATCCCCGGTGCAGAGCTAAGGGCTGTCTGGGCAGGCCTTCGACATGCTCGGCGGGTGCTACTATCTAGCTCAGCATCCTGGAGGGTGACTCGGTTACGGTCATTAGCTAGATTCGGGAGGGTCTGAGGGTTGCTGTCGGCGACCCTCCATTGCTTTGAGACATCTGGATGATGGTAAGGGATGAAAGAGTTGTCCAGGCTAAGCATGTGTTTAGAGAAGCCAATAGGGCTGCAGACTAGGTGGCCACCCACATGGCCAACCACACCAGCAGCACCGTGTGGGCTGGGGATGGGGTGCTGCCTCGGGAGCTCCATGATATTCTGTTTTCCGACTTGTATCCGTACACGTGTTGTATGAATTACCCATCTTAGCAAAAAAAAAAAAAAGAGAGGGAGCTAACTAGCTTAATAGGGCCCGGACGTTAAGAAAGTTGTGGGTGCTTAGTTTGGGATGGTTGTGCTACGGAGTCATCTTTAGGGCCTATCGAGTCCACCCTTTATGTCACCTTTATGAAATAAATAAAAGAAAATAGAGACATCCCTCCAAATTTGAACTGTTTATATTTAGATCCTAAATATTTAAAAAATATCAATTAGCTATTTAACTTTAAATTCATTACAATCTATCTCCGCCGTCATGTGAGAATCACATGATAAGATAACTAAGTTTTTATAAAATTCCGGAATTGCCTTTCCTACTAACTTAGCAAGAAGCTCTTATTTTGCCAGATATTAAAGGGAAGAGGAGGAAGAATGCCAATAGATGAATGATAAAGAATAGAGTGCTTTGAGATCTATGCATGCGAATGGATGATAGAGTGCTTCGAGATCGATGCAGATGGATGGATGATAGAGGAGGGAGTGCTTTGATCTATGCAAGCAGATAGAAGATAGAGGACGGACCACTATGAGCTTTGTGCAAGCGAATCGATGAAAAAAGGAGCACTTCGAAATCTATGTAGACGGATAAATAATAGAGGATGGAGTGCTTTGAGATCTGTGTAGGTAGATGAATGAGAGATGACGTAGTGCTTTCAGATAAGTATAAGCAGATGGACGATAGATGATGGAGTGCTTTGAGATTTGTGAAGAAAATGGATGATAGAGGACGGATCACTAAGATCTATGTAGATGAATAGATTACAAATGAAGCGCTTTGAGACATGTGCAAGTGAATGGATAATAAAGAATAAAGTCTTTTGAGATATGTGCATACGGATGGATAATTAAAGCTGGAGCACTTTAAGATCTATGTTGGCAAATGGATGATAAGTGATAAAGGATGAAGCGTTTTAAGACTTGTGTGGATGGATAAATAATAGAGAATGAAGTGCTTTGAAATCTGTGTATGTGGATGGATTATAAAAGATGGAGTGCTTTGAGATCTATGTGGGTGGATGGATTTTAGACAAAGGAGCATTTTAAGATCTATGCAGATGGATAAATGGTGGAATGCAGCCTCTCTAAATTAGGGATGTTTTTGTCTGTATTCTCACTTAATTGACAGTGTTAGGATCCAAATAGACAACTGGCCATATCGCAAAAATTTGAAGTTCTGATGGCTAAATGATATTTTTTAATCTTCTGGAGACTTAGTGTAAATGGCCTAAACTAAAAAGATGTCTTTTTTATTTTTTAATAAATAATTATGATATTCTAAAAAATATATCATAATATTTTTTATCCGAAAAAAGAATAAAAAACAGCATCCATATATAATTCATATTTTTCTTATTACTAGTAAACTTATACATGAAAATGGATGGGTACAAGGAAGACATATATATATATAACGAAAGTTTTAATTGAATGCAACTTAATTATGAAAACTTATCAAAATTATAGTAGAATATTATCTGGGTCATTTATGTTAGAATTATAGCTTTGGAAACAAAAATATCTGACTAGACTATTTGAATGTATTATATTAGAATTATTATTTAATATAGTTATATCATAATTAAATTACAATTTATTTTAGAATAAAGATCAATCTATTGAAGTCTACTAGAGTCTACACGGAACCAACTATCTCTCGAGAAAATATCATATTTCAGAGATATTGGACATACTGGAAAGATAAATTTGAGATTTACATTTGATATCTCATAGCCCTTAGTAAATTTACAATGATTTCTAGGTCACAAAAGATAGGAAGTTATAATATTAGAAGTATCAAATTTCAATGATTTAGACTTGTTGAAGAGGACTCTTCAAGATCTACAGTTGATGCATCTCAGTCCTTGATAAAATTTCAATATTTTATTAGTCAAAATGACAAAAATTTTAAAATTATAGAATCTAGTAACGATTTTCTTCTAATTTTTGGAATTTTAATCATATTAGTAAAGTTGGGCACCATAATGCAAGTTCAAAAGGATATGGAATACTATTCAACATTCAACCTACCTTCATTTTTTTTTTATTCCGTTCAACATGCAGAGAAAGTTTAAAGAGGTTTGCTCTTAAATAACTGAAACTGCATAACCAAGAAGGTAAGAGAGTCATGTGCCTAGACTAAAAATTTGGAACTAACTTGGGATATAAATGCATGTCAAAATAAGAGTAAGCCTTTCTCAAGTTCTATCTGTTCACAACTAAGTACTTCAAGCTAATCCCGTATTAATTCGATAAAATTTGTTGACTAAAGTATAAATACTTCAAGCACACTCAAATTTATCATGTTTGATTGCAACGAATATGTCTCCTACATTGGTAGAGATTTTATGTGCTTCAACGAAAACAATTTATTAATGGCCATGTTGCGATATATTAAATCTAAGAGTTGTAGATGCTTGAGTTTCCAAGGGATTAATTATTGTACTTCTAATCAAGAATCAATCTTTACAGGACTTTGTAACTAGTGGAATTAACAAGGGAAGGCATTAGATTTGAAGAAAAAGACAGGATTCTACATGTAGATATGGGATTTTGTACATGAGTTTTCATGAGATGAACCAAAAGAGCTCGCTCATGTAGTTATGATCGATGTTACATACGAAATCTATGCATGTGTGGACTTTACACCTATTATAAATTATAATACTGGAGATTGGAACATGAAAATATAAATCTAAATTATTGAACACAATCTAGAAAACCTAAACTATTTATATTTAAAATTCATATATTTTAGAGTTATCTTTGCTTATGTATATTTATACATGATCTATAAAGACCAAAATGTTAGTGTGCATGTATATGTATATTAAATACCTGCATAGATATACATACATACACATGCATATATTTATACATACATAAAGACATATGCCACATGTATTAGATGTTTCTTGTCCATTCATTAAGTGGTCCAAAATCATCAAATTATATTGTACCTTTTAAAACTACATTTATGAGAGGTCTTGATGCGCAAGCAACAGTTCTCTGAAATATATGAATTTTTATATGTAGCTAATTTTGGTTTTGTAGGATCCATCCAACATTTTATCACAGTCCAAATTTTATCCATCGCACGGTCCCCGTGTTCGTAGTCAGTGGTGAGTTTAACCATGTCCTCCACTTTAAGCCTGTTGTACAATTGAACTCAAGTTTCTCTAATGAAGTCATGTCTTTATTTCTTTTTACGTGTTGGGCACTGGGTTTTTGTGAATCTAATTTCTCTGTAAATTGGGTTTTCTACCCCATCTTAATGGCCAAAATAAAATGAAACTGTACACTGAACAGGGATTGAGTGTGCCACATACGATAAAACAAGGTTACATTCTAGCTTAAAGATCTTTCGTTAGATATGGCTCACTTGATGAATTAGGGCTAGCCCCATTTCATCATCTTATTCTCTAAATTTCTTGTTCCATTATAGTTATCATAAACACATGCGCCCTAGCAAAAGTACTAATTAACATATACACTTGCCTGCTAACAACTAAATTACAATTCGAGATGCAATGCAGCACAAGATAGTGCTCAAATAATATTGCTTCAATGAATACTTCACTGTTTTACTTTAAGGATATCCTAATGTGATAATAGCAGTAGAATACGTTTCCAGGCTTCAAGTCTTATGTCAACATGGTATGGCAGCTTGACAACCCTTCAGAAACTCAATGCTCTTGACATATTCGAAGGAATCGAATCGGGCAACTTGAAAACTTAGATCAACTTTCCAACGAGTCTTGAAATATAAGACTCCATGGTAATTAGGAAATTAAAATGTGTAATTCGTTATAAAAGGTTAATTATATATTTTATGTGTACAAATTCAAACATATAACATTATTAAACATAGAGTTCTACAGCACTGCATGGAGTTCTAAAGGGTCATCGAGGTTCAGGGTACTGCAATTACTCTAGAAGACATGGCACCCGTCGCCTGGGAAGCCTTGGCCATCTCCCCCAATGTCGGCATGGATGTGAAGATACCAACAAGCCTTGTTCTATTGCTCAATAGCTATCAGACATGAGAGGCTACGAACACTATTTCCTCCCTATGCTCCTCTAAGAGGTTTCACATGTTCATCCATTTGCCTTGCATTTTGTCACGGCCCGAACCCAGCACCTAGTGAAAGAGTAGATGCCCTACAAGCCAATCGCAGTATGTATTGTGAAAGATTTTCTTTTGATTTTCCAAATCATGTACATGATATTTAATATAAATAAAGGTATTGTGTTTCATCATATGCTATTGATTATATTTGTGATGAACCCTTAGATTAATGCAATGATTTTGAGGCTATGATGAGATCATACTAGTGAGACCTAAAATCCTAAAACCTTAATCTTAAATATTCTCAGTCATTGGTACATTGAGTCGGGAATCAATGTTTACCGGAAAGACTGGCACATCTTATGTATGCTCGATGCAGAGGGTGATTGATCTCACAATCATTTGTGTGGAGACACTAATACAAAGATGTGGGTGCTCATTAGAGAAATGAGTTCACTGAATTGACCTACAAAGAGAAA
>JAOXJJ010000858.1:0-40161 GCA_025769935.1 Phoenix roebelenii
ATGTAAAATAAGAAACGATTACAGGATCGACTTGCCTGATAGAGCAGAGGATGTCAACACAAACATGCCGACGTCAAAACCAAAGTGATCCTCAGCTATCTGCAGTTATACCGATACAAGATCTGGATGGAATGGGTCAAGGGCCTGAAGACAAATCGGGATCCTCTCAATTCTCATAAAAAAATCGCACAGCCTAAACTTTAAAAAGGCAAAAAAAATTAATTGTATTGCCGAAAAGAACCGCATTCAGAATTTTGCATCCTTTGTTGCTCCTCTTCTCTGGTGCTAAAATTCTCATGTCTGTTAATATGGTACGACACATTTTTGCAGACGTGTGCTCCTCGCATAACGATAACTGGTCTTTTTTTCATTGCACATTTCATAAACTGCAACCTGACGAACTAATAGAGCCCTTGCAACCAATACAAGAGCCAACTAACTTGATCGCCTACTTGCAAACAAGGAGAAAGGAGAAGAAATGGTTAAGAGAGAGCACTTTATTCTGTCCAAATAATCATATTATTCCTATAAGATTGTAACAGATTCATGAAGCAGAAAATTCAGCAATACCCTTTGCAGGATGTGGGACTTCTGGTACAGAGAGAAACTCCGGTTGTCGACAGTAGTAACAAATGTCGGACTTCAACAATGCGTGGAAACTGAATCTTCTTGTTGAGCACATGATCGATATCCTCCATCTACAAAGAAGAACGCTAATGGCAGATACAGTTTCCTTCCTCTTCCAGACCAGATCCTAAAGCTTTTTTATTTCATAAAAGAGAACAATGGATCATACAACCGAGTCAGAATTGCCAAATGCCAATAGTACATAACAGGAAAAAAGGAAATCAACTGGCGTTTCTCTAATCAATGTTAGTTCAAATGCCTTGGATGAGCGGCTTCTGAATAGCCCAAGACACACTTAACACTAAACTGGATAGCTGCACCATTAATGCAAACCACAACAAGCATAAAAGGAAGTTTCTATTGAGTCTTCTTTAATCACTGTTCTGTTTGCCTACATATTCCTTTTCTCCTTCTAAATTCTCGGACATACAAAACTTATGCAAATTATAGTGAAACCTGTTGTACAGTTGCAGCTGCAAATTCGAGTCCGGTGCAAGCAGTGTGACTCGCCAACTGAAAACGGAGTGATTCTGTCAAGCCAGACAAACAGCAGACACAAATGAAGACTGCAAATCAGTTGGCCAAGATCAGGTTTTAACTAAATTTCCTTGTCCTGATAATCAAACATTGTTCACCACCAATTCCAGCCCCATATCCCACCAAAAAGGAACAAAGAAAGCCCCATAAAACCATAAATCATCTACTCTGAAAAATGGAGTTGTTTATGCATGTTGAAGATATGGTCTCCCTAAAAAAAACCAATCCGATAAACAGTGATGGATACTTAAAAGTGCTGAATCTTTCAACAAATAGAACATTTTTTTTGCAGAATAACTATATCAATTTAGAATGTAAAGAAGGATAAAATAAAAGATTTTCTGCAAGGATATTAAGCATTACGGTTTGATGGTTTTCTTGTCAAACAATCATATAATTTTATTTGGATAAGACAAGCCTTCATTATAGATAAGCAAGACAAAGTTGGTATATCATCTTGCAGCAGACCCTGAGAGAGACCACATCATGTTATCATGCTTACCATCGGTACGGGATGAATATCAACTAGAACAAGGTTGAATCACCTAGGAACTTGAATCAAATATAGGCTAAATCATAAATGAGGTCCAACAATTCACAAATCCAAGTATTCCAGATTCATGCACCATTCCTTTTATTCTCTTCCTGTAGGTATCTAATCACTTACCGATTTCAAAACAAATCATAATATGTCTGACATCAATGTACCTATATACTCTCCCTCACCTTTACCAAGAATTTACTGAGCCAACATCTTTCATCATCTTCACCTTTAATGCGATACAATATTATATTTTAATATCTTCACTACTTCTTACTAGATTTCATTTTCATAGTCTCAGACTATCAATTGGGAAATACCAAAATCAGAAAAAAAACAAAGTTTTGAAACAAATATAACATGCTCTAAAATTATATGACATAAATTATTTGTGTTATCATTTTTCTCCCATTTCTGTTTTCCATTTTTCCTAGCTGAAACTCTGAAATTCAAGCTGAAAAATACTAGAGCCACCAAAAATTGCCAAGAACCAACACTTGGCAAGCCTGTCAAGCCAACCGAAATAGAGACTGAGTTTTTAAACATTTGTTGCTTGTATATTAATTCTTTCCTTCGACTCTGCTACATGATTGCTAGCAAAAATAGTCAGTTTCCAAATTCTGCCCTAAAAATACTTCACAGAAATGATTTTAGTTCTGGAGCTTTGCCAACACTATCATATCATCCACACCATAACATGTCGTTAGCATTACGCCATATAATGGTTTGCGTGGCTTATTGTAAACTTGCATTCATTACTATTTATGATTTTTTTTCAAATTATGCATTGAATATTTGTTTTCAAGTCCATAAGTAGATTTCTTTGCCTCGAAAATTTTCTTTCGCTTGAAAGATGAAGTGCAAAGGTTGCTTCATATAACTTCAGGAAGTCTCCATCTAAGAAAAAAACATTCAACCAAAGCAAAGGTGACTTTAAGTTGTAGAGTAGAGAAAAGGTCTTAAAAGAGGATTTAGGTGCTGGTGGCACAAGATATGCCAGCCAACAGCAAGCACAGCAGTTGCCTTGCCATGCTGGCACTTTCCTCATACACTGTTTCAACAAAGAATTAAGGAAAAGACTTTAAAGTCCCTGTCTTAATTTAAAAAATATTAAGAATATTAAACAGATGTCATGTTCACCCATGCAAGTGCCAGTACTAGCAACGCATAGTATGCGATGCCTGACATGGACCAGTACTGGCTAGGGGTGAAAATTGACTAGATAATATCAATTCGAATTTGTTTCTAGATCTGAATCTATCCCATATATGGATACAAATTTCAGCATCCAACTATATTTGTATCCATATCCATATACATAAAAAAAAAAAAACACGTATATGGATAGACAACTATCCAACCCATATTTGAATATCCAGTTATTTTTGCAATCTATTTATAGCTCTCATAAATTTTGAAGGAAACCAAGTAACAATATTAACACGTCTTTAACTCAATTTACCTTCCATAAAGTGATATATTTAATTTGGAAATTCATAAAGTTCAACTATTGATTTATATCCACATTTATATCTGTACTGCAAATAATCTGATTTATATTCTCGCTTAAAACAAAATATAAATTTCAGTATCCAATTAATATCCCTGTCTATTTTTATATTCGTAAGCTAAAAACAAATATAAATATGGATATGCTGATATTTGATCTGTTGTCAGCCCTGATCAAGCCCACACAAAATATCATGGTCTTAAAGTAGTCTACACAATATTTTTGGGCAGAAAAGTTTTAAAGTAGTCGACACACCATATGCTTGCGCCCAAGACTCTAATGCCAATATAGCTTTCAATCTTCCAACAGAACCATCTAGAAAGTATTCAATAGTGGATACCCACCTCCATTTTCTAGCTGCTTCCATTTTCATGAAGATACCAAGTCCCATGTATTACTCAAGTGAAGAGCATTTGGCTCTTATCAAATAGCAAGCAACCAAATAGTCTATGAGAATATTTCAAAAAGGTTCTGGAAATCGAGACAGAAGAATATGAAGTGCCAAACTACAATTTGGCAACAAACATATTTGAGATGGGTTGTGAAGTACCGCAACTATTCCCTTGAGAAATGAGAAGATCAAGATCTTCATGGCCTGTAGAATATCATTGTTGGAACTCCTTATGCTCTTCTGTATATTACTATGATTTACTCTAGCAGATTGAGAACTAGGCGAAAAATCAAATTGGAAAAGTGGGAACATATGATGCTATATGGAAAGAATAATGGTGGGTATAAAGGTGCTGTCCATACAAGGAAATAGAAGGAATAGGTTTGAACAAGTTAATGCCAGAACTCAGCAAGGTTGGGGAATGACAAGCCATATATCCTTTCTAGGTCCCTAAACATTCAAGTTAGATGCATTTAGTGAAGCATGAACCATGTTACCTTCAAAACCAAGATCATACAGTAGCAAATCCAAACAAGAGAAAATGAGAATGTATTAGCAAAAACACTTTATGGAGAAATAATATCAAGAACACAATAATCCACAACTTTAGCATGTCTGCAGAAAAGCATCTTCTTCAATATGATTTATGAAAAATTTTCACTAAACCACTCCTTCCAATCTTATATAAAATTGCAGCAGATGTTTTGAAGGGTTTCTAGCTGCTTACAAAAGCTTTAAAGTACAAAACAAGTTTATTTCTCCGCATTCTTATAGTTGAATATTATATTTGTATATTGATCCATTTAGAAGGAAAGTTTTGAAATCTATCAAAACGTTTAAAACAATCCTTCATCAAGTATAACCAAACTCATGCATAAGTAATTATCCAAAGAAGTAACATAGTATTGAAACATTGAATATTTGAAACTTGTGAAGATTCCTGAAAGTAGAATAACCTAACAATGAAAGAAACTACTATGGAGTTCCATTTAGAAGAAAAGAAAAGCCTATGATGCTTTCCTAATTCTAGAGATTCACCTTCTAGTGAATAAAGCAACAGCACCAACAGCATCAAACTGTAATTGATGCATGCCTCTCATTTCACAACCTTCGCCGATTATCCTATCATCTTTATCCTGAAACATGAATAATGGAGGGGTTACTAAGCTACTTAATGGTTCTCTTTTAGCTGAAAGCAAATTTGAAACTTGAAAGAGACTTAAAAATGTATAAGGTAGATGACAAGGACAAGAATGCTTTATAGAATCCAATTCCTGACATGCAAGCAGAGCAATATAATTTTTTGATAAGAAAAGGCTAGTTTTGCTGATAAATATTACCTAGAAATGGATAGAACAATAGAGAACATGGAAGAGGATGTAGACTTGTTGCAAAGCAACTATTGGAGTTCACATAATTGAATTATTTGATGTAGAAAGTAAGGGTTAAAGTGCCCATCTATATCTCACTGTATTCGCATATGCATAGGGCTGGCAAGTTATTGGCAAAAGGGTGCAATTATCTCTATATTGTGCACCAATCAAGATGAATATCGCTTTGATATGCACTATTACAACTGACGCATACTGATAGGGGTTAATTACCAAATAATATCAGGGGGTAGACGGCATACGACACTAACCTATTACTGTATTGGTATAAATATATAAGGGCTCGATACACCCCCTAATGGACACATGGTATAGGTTTTGTGTTGACTCCAAAAGCATGCAATGTGATCACCATAAGGGTGTATCAATAAGGTATGGATATAGGGCTTAGTATGAATATTTAAAATATTTACTATACATTTGAGTTTACTAGAACACTAGTAGTGTTTAAAAAACACTTAAAATTTGTTGCAACTTAACACCATTATACATCCATATAAATTTATCACAAATTGAAAACTTGAGTAGCATGGGTTCAAGTCCTAAGGCAGCCATTTGGTGCAAAAAGACCAAATGTTAGGAGTTAGGACTCTCCCCTAGTCCATGATGCCCTAGGCCATTTTAGGCCCATCACCTTGGCAAACCAGCCTAGACCATTGTACCGAGTCCTGGTCTGATTCCATCCGGTTCGGCCTTATACGTTTTTTGTGGCCGAACCTGACCGATCGGCGCCAGTACCGGTTCGGTACGGGCCGGTTCAGCATATTTTGGCTGCAACAGATGCAGATTAAGATGGCAGGTTTTTACAGCAAGATTGGTCCCAATATATTGTTAGATCATATTGTTACTACTGAGAAGTTCATTTATCATTTGTCAGGTGGGTGTAGTCTGCTCCAGCAGAAGCAAATTGAAAGCAACCTATACGTTGAGTAAGGTAGAGAGCATAGCGAAAGAGGTAGATGAAGAGAGGTTGCAGCTTGGAACGGGTTGGGCATTCATTTATGGATAACTATCAAACAATATTGATTAGAAGTTCATAAAGTTTATATTATGCAAATAATGGCAATGACATGTAAAAAACAAAATACTATGTTAGTA
The DNA here is from genome assembly GCA_025769935.1 of Phoenix roebelenii. Classification (NCBI taxonomy): domain Eukaryota; kingdom Viridiplantae; phylum Streptophyta; class Magnoliopsida; order Arecales; family Arecaceae; genus Phoenix; species Phoenix roebelenii. Next base: position 6,096 of record JAOXJJ010000858.1, read on the forward strand.
AATAGGGGATGGGTGTAAAAATCAAGTTTTGGATGTTAAGTATAACAAAGGACCCTAAAATGTAGTGGATAATGATCATGGTTTTAGTTTATGGGCTAAATACTCTTAGCACGTAAGACTGCAGGCAAACAGGAATATGAGCAGTGCCCTGCTATTCACAAGTGTCTTCTACTAACATTATTTTCTCAATCTAAACTACAAAGACAGCCGTGCAACCTACTTAAGAGTAACCTAAGTGAGATGGAACAGAAGAAGAAGAGTTAATAGTTGGAATGTTCTAGAATGTGGGCAGGAAGGAAAGTGTAGCTAGAGATCCTACAAGAAAGCTAGTATTCATGACAGCAAGAGGATGACCATGACAGCAAGAGGATGAACATGACAGCAAGAGGTTGAACATGCTAATAAACAAGAAGGCTTTTAGAGAGAACCAGACAAAGGAAACAAATTAAGTGTAGATTGGAAGTGAGATGACATTTTACCATTGCCATTTGTTATATAGGACATTGCACTTCAGTGATCAATAACATGTGCACTACTAACCATATTGCAAGTGAATTTGTTAAGTTGGGCCTCTAGAAAAAAGCATGGCCGAGGTAGCCGAGCAATGATGAAATAAGGAGAAAAACACACAGCATTCTTACAAATCATCCTAGTATTCTATTTGAAATATTAAGTGTGAGGCAGTACATATGATCATAGCTTGCAGCATATTATGGTGATACCATATTCGTAAAATTCAGTGTAGAATCGAGCTATTTGAAAAACATGCATCTTTACTATAATCAAAATTATATCTTTTTGCCACCAAAGAAATTGAAGATGATGCAATATTTAACTTCAATATAATTTGCATTTTTCTCAGATAGGAAGAGCTTTAATGATTTGACAGAGGTCAATTTTTAAAAAAGAAGGAAGAAAAACAACAAAAATAGGAAGACTCTAGTTCCTAGTCATTGAGATTCAGCAGCAACCTAAAGGGTTCATAAACCCTCTGAAGCAAAAGCAAAACTTTTCAACAGTTCTTGTTCCTACTTCAGTTTCAATCTGAAACTAAGTTAAAGTGTAAAGAACAATTTAAAATATAATCAGGAAAGTACAGTAAAAACTCAAGAAATGTTAAAGAATAAACCAAACATCATGTTAGGGTTATCAAGCATCTTACTCTATAAATGCAAAGACTTAGATCTAGGCCCTCTTTAAAAGTGGTCAAAACATAAATATATATAAGAAATACTTAAAGAAAATACCAACAAAGTGAAAAATAAATAAATAAATTCAACAATAGATCAAGCATCACGCTGGAGTACAATATATTATTTGTTGAGAATCTTATACACCAAAGACTTGCATTCGTAAAAAAATAATTTATATTTTTCTCACCAAATATAATATATAAATATATATATATATATTTGGTGTCGAGCTGCAAATGACCATGGTTACAGCTGCAAATGGGCCAGAACAAGTTTAAAATGACCCAAACCTAACTCATTCAAAACCAAGCCTTAAATTTGAACTTCAATTTAACCATTTTCCAATAAAGTAAGGTCAAATTGGATATAAGCAAAGGTCAAATACTCGGCGCATTTTGGACGGGTCTGGATCTGATTTTTCAGTTCGGCAAGCGAACCGAGCGACAAATTTGAGCTCATCCTTTAAACGGGTTGGGCTCAGGTTTGCATCGACCCAACCTGAGCCCGATTATTTACTTTAATAAATATATTATATAATTATATAAATATGGTACCCCTTAAGTACCCTTAGAGTTTTAAATATTACATCCCTAATCTAACCCTTACCCTAATCCCATCTTTTCTTGTTTGTTTTCTTTAAGCATGAATCCGCCGGCATCCTTGCCACTGCCAGGTCCTTGTTGTGGTAGGCGAACACGAAGCCCCCATGGCATGTGAGATCTATCCCGGCCATCTTATCCTCCAACGAGATCCTAAGCAGCCCCATGTAGTGCAGCGCGACATCATTGTACTCGCTGACTATGCCATGATTAACAAGGACTGGACCCACAAAATCCCCACAAACTCCGTTAAAGTACTTCTGATTTTTAAAGGAGACATCTTGAAAGAGAAAAAGGGAGGTGTGAAGAGGATGGGGAAGAGGAAGTGAGGTTTTTGTTTTGATCCCAAGGCCCGACCTGAAAGCATGAAGCCTAATAAGTAGCAGGCTCCGACCTAGGAAGTAGGCTTGAAGGCTGGGCTGTGTCAGGCTCGAGCCTGACAAAATGATGGATACCTTGGGCTGAGCCGAGCCCAAACTCAACCCAGCCCACATGACAAGAAGGTCTACTTAAAACCACCAAGCCAACTACAGTGGGCGATTCCAGCATGACCTAAAGCTGATCCATATGCTCGGGTCCATGTGAGTCAAGGTCAAACAAGGTCTATCTCTAGGTCCCCATGAAATCGAAGATGGGATAGGAGGGGAAGGGGAAATGAGGTCACGGCTAAGGGGGAAGAGGATAAGGAGATCTAAAAAGGGGAAGAAGAGGAGGTCAAAGGGAAGAAGGCAGTACATAGTGGAGAAAACGGAAGGGAAAGGGAAGAAGACAAGAAGATGAGAAGATGGGGACCAGAAATAGAGGCAAGGATATCACTCCCATATGGAAGGGAAGAAGAGGGAACGCCAACTGGATGGGATGTAAGCAAAGAGTGGCAACAAAACGGGAGGAATATGAGAAAAAAATCTAATATGAGGAAACATAAGCTGACTAGAGTGGTGCCCATATTGGAGGAAAAAAGAGGGCATGATGAGGATGCTAAATGATAAAAAGGGGAGAGGACAAAAAGACGGTGGATAAGGAATTTTTCATGGGTACATCATCAAGATTTGAAGTATTGATCAAATTGTACCACCTTGACCCTATATTAAGCATTGTATTGACCAATCATACATGGATCATCCAGTTTAGGGAATAATGAGTAGGTATGGGGAGCACCACAAGATTTCAAACCTTGAAACCAAGTCAAGCTAAGCTGGTACATGCCAGACCAAATCAAGTTAGGAAGAAAAATAACAACCCAATAGAGCAATTTTTTTCATATGGTCCAACTTTTAGTCCTAGGCCCAACATGTATGTCTGAAAAATTGGGATTATTTGAATTTGACCAGGTTGAATGGGTCAAGTAACAAGTTTGGCTTTGCCCATTTACTACCCTAGTGCTTGAGAAATCTGCTAAAAATCTCAAATTTTAAAGTATGTTTAGATACAAAGTTCAAGTCAATCTAATCATAAAACTAGATTTTAAAACACATGCAGCATAAGATATGCAATAACTAAGCAATAAACAATTGAAGCCACGAAAATTTGTTTAAAAAAAGGGTGGCCTAGTATATGAGGCTCCCACCATTGTAAGGTCTGCGGAGGCTAATATATACGCAGCCTTACCCCCCCCACGTGGGGAGAGGCTATTTCTATGTTTCAAACCCACGACCTCTAGGGCATAATTGAACAACATTATTATTGTGTGTCAAGGCTCACCCTCTCGAAAACTTGTTTAACAAACTGATATTACAAAGGCACCTATAGATACAACCTACGGCTTTCACAGTTTTGCATGTCAAAGTTTGAGAAACCCATAGCAATAAAATTCTTAATTTCAGTTCAGCAAGATAACAATGCTCATCTAATAGTTTATCTTATATTTATGTCAAATCCAGCATCTTATATGGAATCTTATCAATTTAACTTGAAAGATCACATCAATTAAAAAAAATCATGTTCAAAAAAAGAGTAATAAATGATAATCACCATGCAGAAATCTAAATAAAATAGAATAGTAAAGCACTAAAACAAGGTAATATAAATATTTTAAGGGAAGTCAAGAAACTATCATAAAACATCCTTGGTTACACCATAAGTATCACGATATTATGAAGACTTATGAAGAAACATAAAATGAAAATGCAAGTTGAAAAAAGAGAGTTGGATGATTGGTCAATTAAAGATTATGAAAAGAGATGACAGCACAGATCAACCAAAGATGAGAAAGTAATATAATGAAATAAACTCATCATGTGATGAATATGCTGCTAGGAAGGCAACAAATGTGAAATCCCATGCCTTCAAAAGAATGAACCAATCATTTGAATGCCTCAACCTACGGATCCAGTCACCAAAAATCAAGGAGTAACAAAAAGATGAAAGGAGAAAAAAGGGGAATGCCTCACATAATAAAGACCTTAGCAAATGGGGCCATTTTTCAGCCCTTGAGACTTTAGGCTTTAAGGCTTCCTAAGAAAATACAAGCCCAAAATACAGAAGCAAGAAAGAGATGTGGGGAATGTGTGAGAGAAACAAAAAGAGAACAAAACAGGCACTAAATGAAGTGCACGCATGAGAGAAGAGAGAGAGAGAGAAGGGGAAGGAGAGATAGAGGGGGGGAGAGAGAGAGAGGGATAGCCCACAGAAGAGATGGGCATGCCTAGAAAAGGAGAAGAAAAGGAAAGAAAGATGGGTTGGCCAATATGAAGACACATTGGCCTATGATTTAAGTGAAGCATTTATAACCCTTGAATCTCTTAAACTCCATTTACTCTTAAGTCTTGACCATCTATTCCTCTTCAAGTCCGGTGTTTCCATGATTCCATTACTTTATACTTGTTAGACCACCTAATTCAACATATAACAAGTATGGAACAAGTAGGTATTGGCATTCCCCACATCATAAGTGAAACTAGAATCAAACTAAATGAAAACAAGTCCAATCAGCACTAAGAAATGCACCCAAAAGCTCAAAAGGAGCAACCCAAGGCCCAAACTAGCAAGTAGGCCCCTCATATTGAGAAAGAAAGAAATTAATGCTGACCAAACTAAGTCAACTATAACGCCTGCCAAAGGATAGAGATACAGAAACATTTGTGAAGTTTTGATATAACCACAGTACAAATTTCCAGCATCAGCCAATGACTTAAAAACATTTTCTCCTTACAAAACAGTGCAACACAATCTTTAAATTATCACTGTTACACCAGCATTTCCACTCTAGTTAATAGCTCTCCCTAAAATCATTTTGAGGCAGGTCAAGGTGTTATTCAAGGCAACCCCTACTTCACCTTCACTCCTTTCTCTTAGATTTAACCACTGAATGCATCAGCAAATGCCCATGGCCTATTGCTTTAAAAAGACAGCCAATCATATCAGCCTTCTACTTCTTAAGAAGTTTGTCTCTTCAACATTAAGGTTAATATAAACAAACATATAGTGCCTAAGGACATCCAAACACATACTGTAAAGACTCCCAAGCAAAAAGCCAATGTCTCTAGATAAAGCCATTCTCCCCCTTATGCATTACATACATCATAAGTTCATATGCAAAATTACAAGCATCAAAGAGGCGAAGCAACCGTAGATTTAGATGGGCATTTAACTCTAGGCAATATTGTATGCATGTAAACTTCCAATGCATTATAGACAGAGCTAGCATTGCTAGGATGGCCAAAATATTGACTCTCTATCACCTATATTTATCAAACATCGAGTTCCTGTAAAAAAACCTTTAATATGCTGAACAAAATGTTTACTAACTGCCCCTAAGGCAAGAGAAAAGATAATCAAGTTCTAAATTCCTGGACTGGAACAAGTATCCAACCGAAGGAGAAAGGAGAGACAAGAATTTACCCACTCCTCCCCAATGTGGGGCCAAATTGAGTAAACAGGCTACGAAAAGGTTATCTTGCATTACCAACTATAATATTAAGTTCTCAAGAACTTGTGAGAGTGCACCTATAAAAGTGATGTACTATGGACCTTGGAGGCAACTGCGAATGATGGAACCAGTGTTTTAGAATGTGTTTTAGAATGTGGTGCATACTACTGCATATGCAGTCCCTTAACCACACCACATTGCATACATGCAGTTAGACTGCATATAGACCAAAAAGGTGGTCCACATAACATTATGTTGCCACATATATGGCCTACTTAGTATTGTTCTATTGCATATGGGAGCTCGCTTAGCATTCTAGAGCCAAAATTTACAGCTACTCTTGTGTGGTCCCATGCAGGGAAAGCGAGTTCAAGTTAACAGTTAGGTTTGATGTAGGTTTCCACTGTGCCTGATCTAGATATTAATAATTATGTTATAATTATTACTATAAGGTATTAAGTAGTAAGCAATAAGCACTAATTAATAGTAATCATTGTTATTGATATTGTTTTTTCTCCATCCAAACAATTACTACCATTATTGTCATTACTGTATTTAATATATTATACTTATTTTTAGGTAGCTAAAGCATAGTATCACATACGCACCCGCATATGCAATCCGCATACTGCATATGCGCTATGTGGTCCCCTGACCACCTACATAATGAAACCACCATTTAAAACACTTGATGGAATGGTTACTAATGGCAACTTTAAATCAAAATTTGGCAATGGCAAGCTTTTTTCCATCACAAGATACCCCTCGACTTTCCCCATACCTTTTGATAGAAAGGATTTCCATTTCAAAAAATGTCACAAACATACCTTTTAACAAAAAAAGAAAAAAAAAAGAAAATAGTGAAACATTGACCTCAATGCCTCACGTTTTCAATTTCCAATCTGCCTATGAGTAAAACAAATGCCTAACTAGATGTCGACCTAACACCTACAACATTTGATATTTAATGGATGATATCAATTGGACAGCCAAATGAATCTCTAACTGTCCCATTCTTCTCCCTATATCTCTCCAAATATGATAACTGCGGCAGCATCTATATCCCTTCACTCTACCACCTTCAACCTAAATCTTCTACCCAAATATCCACACTCTCACCAAGAAATTCAACATATGTCTTTCGCCTCTAGGCCCTAACTTCAATTGCATCTTTGTTCTCTCTATATTGGATCGAAGCCCCAAGGACAACAAACACTCAATATGGTAGAGTGGTAGGATCCTATATCTCTACCAGTAAAAAAGAAAAAAGGGAAAAAATGTTGAAGAAGGGATATTCCAATACTTCGAGGGGAAAAAAACCTACAAAAAATATTAAGCTGATTTCATTAAATTGATTACTTATATAGACAGCCCCTAGGGAACTACACATTTATGGGAAATGATTTGGGGTGCAAGTTAGTGCACATAAGGAGTTATAGAAGCCCACATACTGCCAGCTTCCCACTTAGCATTCAAATAACCACATGTACTGCACCAATTGCAAGTTTTACACCAATCCTCTTGTGCTGCATGGAATAGGGAACTTCTCACATGCACAAAGCATGTGTCCTATACCATCATTGCATATTTATATATTCATAATTACTTATCCTACAAGAATAAGGAATGCAAAATGGAAAAACAGTACTCATGAAATACTTTGGCAATCCATGACTCTTCAACTTACTAGAAAAGGAGAAATGAAATAAGAAACATATGATGGCCAATCCAAAATGGATTTAGACTCTCCCTATAACGGAACTTCTACCACAACTAAAACTAAATTAGAAAATCAGAATAATGTATGTATCAAGGTGCCACCCATTCAGTGGCTTGATAAGATTTCCATCAACTAGACATTCAACTTGCCATCGTCCAAGGTTTTAAAGATTGTGGGAAGGGGGATGCCCAGTTTTCCCATAGAATTTCCATGGAATGGGATGGCCGGCATCTCGATATTCAGATGGTGGATGTTCTTTCTCAACACTCAGGACAGTGCCCCACATTCAAGATGGTGGGACGCCCCACCATCCCACCAGTATCTAAAACCTTGGCATCCTCCTTCCGCTACAACCTTGCTACTTCAGCTGGTCCTCCACTTGGAAGCGCTTCAAAGCCAACATCTGGTTGCAAGACTAGAGAGAAGAAAGGTGAGAGATGAAGACATGGAGGAATTAAGGCAAAAATCCCGAAAATGGATAATTGAGCTGAGGCGAGCTGAGCTTGAGGTGGCTCGAAATTAAATGAGCTAAGATCAAGCTCAATGAACATGCTCATATTAGACTCATGTACCCCCTACAACTTAGCAGGACCTTAATTCCCTCCTTTAAAGGGGGTGCAGAGAGAAACAGCTTAAGGAAATAATTAAAACACCATAAAACATCTATGAAGAGCATAAATAAATATCCAGTACAGCATTTGTCAAAGTAATCATGAAGAATAGGGAATCTGCAAACTGAAATCATCTCCATATTAAACTTATTAAGAAGCATCAAGGACTATGGATACAGACTCTTGATGCTTCCTAAGAACGGAAAGATTGATAAATAACAGCCAAGTACTTATTGCCCCCATTGCTCATATGTCTGGCTGCATAATTGAACGTGATAAAGAGCAGGTGGAATGACAAGAAGTTTGAGGCTCATTCAAAAATGAACTGTATATAGGTTCATTTCAATTAAAATAGGGATTGCAATACAAGCATATGTTGGATCCATAAAGAAAGTTGTTCTTCTTGCATCCCCAATTGCGTTCATATCTATAACATCTTAATACAATATTAACATAGAATCCAAGAGCAGAGAAGCAGACATACCGACCATCCACCATGCTTCGATTCAACTGTCACAGCCCTACTGCTGCTTCATCCTCCTTGAAATGCGATCATAGGCATCCTCCTTTCCTACCTTGTAGAAGGCACTCTTCAGTCCCTCCATTGTGGACGAGCGCAGCACAATGCCCCTGTCAATCATATCCTCAGCATGCCTTCTCACCTCACTCAACCTGCCCAAGTCCCTTAGCCCAACGAGCAGCTCATCGGCACACTCCTCGTTCAGTTGCATGCATTCCTCCACCATGCAGTTCCACACCTCGATTGCAGCAGACGGGTCGTACTTGTCAAAGAACATCTTGATGGCGGCAGCGCAGTTGGACAGCGACGGCAGCTGCTCGTTCTTCCTCATCTCGGCGAGAAACCTCTCGGCCTCATGGGCCATCTTATTCCTGATCAAAGACTCAAAGATAGTGTTGTAGGTGAGAGAATCGGGGAAGACACCAAGGAAGGGCATATCGTCAAGCAACCGGTAGGCGGAGTTGATGTCGCCATTGTTAGCGAGGAGGGCGATCATGGCGTTGTACATGGAGAGGTTGGGAACAAGGCCGCTGTCACCGACCATGATGTCCCAGAGGGCGAGGGCGCTGGCGTGGTTATTCTGTTTGATGAGGATGTCAAGGGCGTTGGCGAAAAACTTGAGGCCGGGGAGGCAGTTTTTGGCCTTCATGACCTTGAGGAACTTGACGGCCTCCTCGGCCTGTGCGCCGCGGACGAGGGTGGCGAGGAATGCGTCGTAGGCCGACATGTTACCGGTGTTCCAGCCGACGCGGACGACCATCTCGCCGAAAGTGCTCTTGGCGCGGGCGACGTTGCCCTCCTTCTCCCAGCCCTCGAGGAGGATGGCGAAGGAGTCGGCGTCGGGGGCTATGCGAGACTTGACGCGGTCGAGGAAGTCGGCGGCGTCGGCGGTGCGGCCGTCTTGGCGGCAGATGGCGGAGATGACGGAATTGACGGCAACGATGTCGGGGGGGACGGCATAGCGGTCCATGACATCGAAGGTCATGACGGCCTCCTTGATGCGGCCTGCGGAGCAGTAGGCGGAGAAGACGGACGCGAAGGTGGCGAGGGAGAGGGCGCCCTCCTGCTTCATGGAGCGGATGGCGTCCCACATGGCGTCGAAAAGACCGTTCTTGCCAAGGATGTCGACCATGAGGTTCCAAGCGTAGGAAGAGTGGCGGAGGGAGAGGCCGGACCACCGGAAGAACTTGATGGCGGCGCCGGCGTTGGAGTAGGAACGGCGGAGGACGGCCTCCACGAGCTCGGGGAGGGGGGCGATGCCGGAGGCCGTGAGGACGGCCTCCACCTCGCCCAGGGACACGCGGGAGAGGATCGCGCAGAAGGTGTGAACTCGGGAGTCCACGATATCCTCCGCCGGCGGGGTATCCACGGGGGGCGGCATCGCCTTCGCCGACGCCGCGGCGGCGGAGGAAGTGTTCCTAGGGATTTCAGCGGACTTCGCCGCGATCATTCCAGTCTAGGGTTCCGGCGGCCGGGAAGGAAGGAAGGAAGGAAGGAAGAGTCGGAGGAGAATTAGTAAGAAGACGCAGGCTACCGCTCAAACCAAAAAAAAAAAAAAAAAAAGACGACCACCAGGCCTAGAAGTGGAACCTGCTCCAGTCGCATTAAGGAACACCGGAGCACGGAGGGTCGTTTTAAGCCGACCGATACCATCGCATTTCCGATAGACGTGAGAATTGAGAGAAACCAAAGACCGCTGCGGAATATCTTACCGAAGCCACAGATTTTTGTTTTTATTTTTATTTTTTTCCGCCTAACCATGTTATTGTTTGAAAGAAGCTAGAGAACGTCGAGGAGAACAAAATTTGGATTGATGGGATGGAAACAGCTTATTATGTTCACTCCGGATATAACTGTAGTACTTGCACAAATAAAATTCTCTCTACCAAAAAAAAAAAAAAAAATCCTACCTGTTATATAGTTTTCACATACAAATACAAGAATTGGCACGAAGTAGGAGAAATAAAGAATGAGACAAGAGATGAGATTCGATCACTACTTAAAATTCATTAATCCAAACTCAAGAATCATCCGATCAATAGGGTTCATGGTTAGGTCTCTCATTAGACCTCTCACATTCATGTAAACAATTCAATAGAAAACCGCAAGATCTAATTTAATGACAGCCAAGTTTCTAAGCAGATCAAGGATCTAACTCAATCAAATTTACAGAATTATCCCTATAAAAAGATGTTCCACATATATTGCCGCACTTAAATTTACATAATTAGTATTCAATACGCTATATTTCTATTTTTAAATTAGTTTATACTAATTTGTTATTATAATATATTTTTATTTTTCCTAAAGTTTGTGAATGTAAATATATTTATATTTATGTTGAATATGAATATATATATATATATATGTTACTATATATTTATATTAAATCTAAGTGCTATATTATATTATATTATAGTGATAAAGTTTATGTTTATAAAGTTTATGTTATTCCCTCCCTACGTACAGGTCTACAGCGATCTTGTCCCCAAGATACAACAACCCTACTTAACCCAATTTTTCTCTAACGAGCACAATTACTGAGGAGGCTTGACCCAAACAACTCTTTCATATGCTCAAAAAATACAAAAAAAAATATAAAATAGAAAGTTGAAGAGTGGAAAGATTCTCTGTCTGTTGAAGAAACTCTCGGAAGATATAGCACTAATGAGTGTGAGAGAGAGATTATATTATGTTGGATTAATTCTGGATGTTGGATCGAGAGCCTATTTATAGACTCTAACAGGATGATCGAGAAAACGTGATGGTTTCTGAATATATGTAATATTTCTGAAACACCGTATATTTTTGGAAACCAATATTTTCTTCTGAAGAGTCACAGCACTTCTGAAAAATGCGATGGTTTTCTAAAGATACATAATATTTTGGAAATACCATATCTTTTCAAACAAGAACATTTGTTTCAAAGAGTGGTAACTCTTCCGAATGAGACGTCCGACAAAAGAGTATTTTAAAGCATTTAGACCAACTAAAATTTTGAAGATAAGAAAAAATTAAATCTTTTTAAAATTTAAACTCTAACACTTACCCTACATCTCCAAGGACTGTAGCCTTATCTAACCATTGAAGTTTATCCAGCAGTTCCAAGAATAAGAAAATTTTCCTATGCATCTCTATTTCCATGTACCCTCTTTTCTTTTCTCATGCGATGATTTTATTTTTTCCTCTTATCAGCACCAAGTAGATTGGTTATATAAATAACACTTGTCTCATATAATTCTCATTATGTTTGGATCCTTTCCACTTTGTGCTTGAACTGGCAAAGTCCAGTTCACATATCACAACCATCAGTGCATCGTATAGGCTCCTTGAAATGCATGGCCTGTAATCCCCATATACTGCATGGGGCCATGCAGTGCTCATGCGATCATAAGATATCGAGAACCTTGAGGTTGGACAAAGGTCCCATGCAGTGCTCATGCGATCATAAGATATCGAGAACCCTGAGGTTGGACAAAGGTCAGCCCGGCCCAACTTTGTAATGGTCAAGCCTGGGCATGGTCTGGCTCGACCTGATCAATCCGAGGGCACAGGTCGATTCTCTTACACCCAAGGGTGGGAGGAGCTTCGGAAAGCAATGGCAGTGTCGCCACAGCTTAGCCAAGAGGGAGAGGAGGAGGAGCGCGGGTTCTTCATTGCATTAAGGGGAGAGAGGAGGTAGGGGTGGGGAGAGGAGGACCAGGGTGTCTCGTGTAGCAGCAGCAAGAGGGAAGGAAGAGGGGGTCAATAAGAAGGTGAGACGAAGGGGAGGAGAGAAGAAAGGGAGGAAGAGGAGAAGAGTGTGGGGGCTCTCTAGTAGCAGCAACGAGAAAGGAAAAGGAGTCAACTAGAGGTTGGGTAGCTACAAGGGGGAGAAGACAAGGAATGGAGGAGGAGGTGTAGGAGCAGTAGGTAGGGACTCGAGCAAAGGTGAAGTTGGACCACGTCAAGGAGGAACAAAAGAAGCAACGGGATATATTTGAGTACCTCAAAATATTGAAATTTGCATGGATACCCTTCTAAAAATTAATATTTACATATATATTTTTATAAAATATTTTTTATAAGTATATATATATTATGTACCCATGCCATCTATTGTTGTTAAGAATTAGACGTTTAAAATCAAAATAATTGAGATGAGATATGCACAAAAAAAATATATATATATAAGGGTATGCATGCACATAGTAGCTTTGTGAGCATATTCAAAATTTGAGATGATGGCATATTGATTATGGATTTACCCAAATTGTGCCATATGGATAGTCCAAATGGATTGAAGGGGGTGATTCAAAATAATTAAACTAGCACATGACATCTGATAAGATAAGTGAAAAGGATATTGTCCAAGTGAGGCCGAAAAATCATTAGAAGTGCGAATCAAGGGCATAGACTGAGCGAAGAGGATTTGTCCAAATGCTAAGTAACGAGCTTGAGGCCGATCAAATATGGTGTCCTATGGAGATCAAACTATCAACCTAGCAGAAGAATCATGATGCGGTATAAAATGTGGGCAATTACTAGAACATGGAAAGTGGAAAATGGCTGAAACTAACCGCTGAAATTGCTAGAGAAAAGTGGGGATCACGCAAAGATAGACACCAGTGAGAAAAGTAAGCAATTACTTGATTGTTAGAATGAACCGTGTAAATATTAGAATATAACTCTATAAATAGGCCATTTGCCAGTTAAACACTTATTAGTTTCTTTTATTTTATCTTTAGCTTCAGTTGCTTTAGTTTATCTTAGTTTACCTTTAGCCCGTACCTTAGTTTCATAGCCTTAGTTACCCCTTTTGCAAGAAGGCAGCATCTTAGTAGCGGAAGTCGTTGTAGCTCATGGTAGTAGGATTAACTTCCACTCCTACCTCTTTTTGGTTTAGATACCGATGGCATGCCCACACGATCGTGCAATCTTGTCCCACCCCGGACAAAAAAAAAAAAAAAAAAACTAATAAGCCTTTTTTTGGCATGCCCAATGGGACATGATAGTTATTGAGAATGCCGCTCAGTCAACAAGATATATTGGTAGGAAGTCTATTTCATAATGTTGCTAAAGAACCTCAGAGTTCTTAGACCAAGCTAAATGGATAAGGTCCTTGGGCTTAGCTGACATGTATGTTCATAGTGACTAGATCGACTTTACTCTTTCTTGAGATCTTAGCTTCGAAAGCCATAATCCTCAATTGAGAATGATACATTCATCAGTTGGTTCCTTGTAGGAAATGATCTCACGAATTAAATTCTATATGGATAACGACTAGAGAGACTTGTCGAAAGTTGCTACTAGCTAAGTGACTGTTATTTTGAGGCCCTTTATGGAGTAACACAAGGCATCCTTGACCTTGATAGCAAAGATGGCCGAGAGACTTATATTTGATCTCTTGTCTAATACCAAACACCACACATACTATAATGTATCCTACAATAAGCTAGGCCGATAGTGATACTGACCGATCAACATCTACAATATGGAGATGTTAGAATTTTGGAGAAGCCCAACCTCCAAACATAGAATTTTGACAAATATATATCCCTATTTTAAATACCTTTTGGCTTTTTTCTTTTTTGGTAAACCTACTTGTGTACACTCTATAGAAAAATGAGTCCACATAAGAAACAATATTAGGTTTTTTATAAATATGGTTTAGAATCTCTCTCTTTCTCTCTATCTTTGTCTCTTGTGCGTAGCCCGCATATGCATGCATGCATGCATGCACATGCCTGTGAAAGATTAGTATAACAATTGAAAATAAACATCTAGCTATATAATTTATTTAGTGCACTGTAAATATGCTTGTTCATAAAAAATAAATATCTTGAAATAGGGAAAGACACACAAGATCAACTATAGTCTAAAATCTATGCTCAGAATCAGCAAAGTCAAAAATCATGAGTTGGATAGTTCCTTTCAGTTGAGATTAGTTTAGGACTTTGACCAAAAACATTCTTTTTTTTTTCCTCAGTTTTTGGGCATCCAATCAACAACTACATAACGTGCGACGTCTTAAAAATTATTATGTAATATACATACACACACATATGTGTGGATAGATATATAAAGAATTCAACTCGAGACATCGCACATATGAAAGGGCATTTCTTCTGATGAATCAAAACCATGAAAATAAACCCATGTGATTGGCACAAAGAGAAAGCTTTCAATATACCAACTTCCTCGGGCAGTAAACTCTCTTTGACACTAGCAATTATCATTGTAGAGAAAAATAATATCAATTAATTTTATAATTTAGTCCTAGTTAGATTTGCGTATGAATAAAATAAAGGATATTATAATAATCAATGTTAATCACCATAAGAGAAAGAATGAACAACACCAAAAAGTATCAATATTGTATGCTTGAAATAATGCTTATTAGATAAAAAGGTTATTTCAATTAGTTGGCATAGAAATCAAACTTAAAAATATTTCTTCATTTTTGAAAGACATATTTTACTTCAATGGAATATTCAGAACAGAAGATAGTGATCATTACAACAAAATCGCAGTCAATCAATGGAAGGTCTTGCAATGGCCCATATATTTTGTCTTGTTATCTAGACTCTCTATAATAGGGCTGATCATGGGCTGGGATTGGGCACAGAAAGTATTAAATTTGAAATAGGCCCAGTCTGAAGACTGAATAAAAATGAATATAGTTTAGGCTTGAGGCCTAGTCCATGATCAACTTTGCTTCATAGGTATTCGTAACCTCATGAAAGCTATATTTAACCTAGTTCGGTCTTTACCTCCTATTTCTAACCCAATTAAACTTGATATTTATATTGGATTTTCTGAAATCGAACATAACCTAACTCCATTTTAGTCTAAATTCAAGCCGTGCTTTGTTAATGTCAAGTTAGATTAGGAGCTAACTTTAACCTAACTTTGCCGTTGCATATCGCTTGATCATAATCTAGTCCAACTTGACGTATCCAATCTAACCCTCTCTTAGACCAAATTTGGGTTGGATTCAGTTAGCGTTGGGATGGACCGAGTTAGCTTGGTCGAACAAATAATTTAAGATAGGGAAAAGGCTTCAAGTCCTTTGGTTGGGCTAGTATTAGATTCATTGAAATTTTATTTGGGTGCACCTACATAATTATACAACTCAACAGAGGTAAATATAGTTAAGTACACAAGCACTTTATGTGAAACATATAACTAAATTATTTTATGGTAGATAACCTATAACTAAATTATTTAATTACCGAGTTTGGTCGGGTTAAGCTTGAGCTTTTGGCGGAGACTCAAGTTGGGTTCACACTCAATTTTGACCTAACCTAACTTAGGACCAGATTGGAACTTTTTTTTAATGTCTAACCCGAATAGGGTGAAGCTTGCTGGTTGGGCTTGGCCATGCAAGATTCACCTTCTCGGTACCGGACTCCATGCCGGTGACATATTAGCACTATGTCGGTAGGTATAGTATGAAATTTTTTCGATAGATCGAATATTAGTATGCCTTGTGTATTAAATATCATTACGGAATTGTTACGGTATATTTTATACCATTTGATTCAGATCGATATGACTAACTATGTGGCCATGGATCGACCGAGCCCTAGTTTGACCCCTACGGCAGTTTGCGAGGCGGTTAGCCGAAATTCGGAGGAGATGAAAGGCCGCAACATCCATCCTGGGCCAGAAAGCGATAGATTCAGGTAGCAGAGAGAACTGCTGAGGAGGGGAGGAGAGGAGAAAGAAACATAAATTAGAATTTAGAAGAGAGCGCGCCCCAAGGCGTCCCCTCACTTTCCATCTCTCTCTCGCCTTCTCTGGTTGGGATCGAATGGGTCGACCACCGCATGGTGGAGGCCCCGTCTTCCGGTTCACGCATAACGAGGTGATCCTTTCGAAACCCTACCTCCGATCCCTTTCTCGCCCCAAATTTTCCTCGATACCGCGACCGACTCGCATGTTGTCGTGTTCTTTGATCTTTTCGTTTTTTCTTCATTTTTTCTGTCTGCCTTAGGGTTTTGATCCTGTTTCGGTGCGGTTTAGAGCACTCTTTTGGGATTTTTCTGTAGAAGATGCGCCTGCATGTTCTTTTTTGAAGTATTTGGTTATTTTTTTCGTTTGTATTGATTTGGGGGAGTTTGAGGTTAGGAGATTTTACTTTGGGGCCCTTAAACGGATCTAATTAAAAGAAAAAGGGTGGAATCTTGGGAAGTTGTCGGATGGAGAGGAGTAAGTGGAGTTTACTGCTGGGTGGAATTTAGTATGATGCACACATTCTCCGTTGATGAGCGTTCATCTTTCGGAGATGATTTATTTTTTTGTTGGTAAAATTCGTAGCTTGTCTACTGCTTTAGTGTAAAAGATAATAATCTTTTGACAATAACCCGGATAAACTATTGAACAGCATGAGGTTATTTGTAGCATTATGATCATGAACTCCCTTTAGGTCACTGGCCTTAATGGATATACTTGTGTTCCCGACCATTATCTGTGTTCTCTTATGTAGAATGAAGCACTAATCTATTGAGAAATGTGAAACTTATATATTTTTTTTTAAATTTGGGCTGTCCACCGTTTGTGACCGATACTATGTTATGGTTAAGGTTGTACCCTGGCATATGATATTTAATGCCCTAGGATTTTCATCTTAATATGTCCCCATGACCCCCACCTTTTTCTATGTGATTATTGTAGAATCAATAACCGCATCGGTACTCTTGATTTGATCATGTTAAGACTCTTTTAGGTTTTTTTGAAGGCTTAATCAAGCCAAAAACTGTGACTTTTTCGGAGGTGTTCATTTTTATCCTCAACTTCAATTTAGTGCAATCAGATCATCCCACTATCAAAATGGTGCGCTTACTTCCTTTGCTGTTACTTCTGTTTGATGGCCGTGGTGGAAAAGGTCATGTGTTATCACATGACATGTAATGGTTGCTGATGTGGCACAGAACTGGCTGATATGGAAAAAGTTGCCCTAAACTCCTTATCTCCCCTTTCGCCCATCTTTTGGCTAGGGTTTCCACTCCCCATTTCCTTCCATTGCCCTACTTCCTGTCTGGCGATTGGAGACCGGCGATAGACATCATGCGACTCTATGATCCGAAGCCCATTTGAAAGAGATGGTATCTAGGAGGGTTGGAAGGCCATCACGTGAGTGAGGGATGTAGGATTAACAGATAATGGGAAAACCTAAGGGATAGACGATAAAACTAAAATAAGAAAATATAATGCAAGCCTACCTTCGTCACTGAAGTAGAGAGGAATCTTGCTGGTTGCTGCCGCTCGTCGCCTAAGGAAAAAACCAACACAATGTCTCGCAGCCTTCGGTGGTCTCTAGTCGTTGGGCGGAAAGGAGCGAAATGGGAAGTGGATACCCTAGCTGCAAGAGGGGTGAAAAAGGCGGAAATGAAAGTTTAGTCCATATTAGCTTGTTTTGTGCGACATTAGCAACCATTAGGTGTCACGTGATAACACGTGACTATTATTGTCATGGCCATCAAACGGAAGTAACGACCAGGGAAGTAATTGCAACATTTTGGAAGTTGGATGACTTGATTGCATTAAATTGAAGTTTAGAATAAAAATAAAAACCTTTAAAAAGTTCAGGGTTTATAGCATGATTAAGCCTTTTTTAAATCTCTTAAATTCAAAATAATCCTTGTATGTTATTAACTACTAAGACCTCCTTTACCTTGATCAGTTTGCATTTTTTGTCATGTTTTCCTTGTTGATTTTTAACTTTTCAAAAATCACCACCATCTCATCACCTTCATCACCGCCACATTGCTTTTTCTTGAACTCCTTATCAACTCTACGGTAAGCTTTTGGTGGCAAATGCTGGAGTTGGATAATGAGGTGGCAGTGATTGAGGTTGCTGATGAGATGTAGATGATTGAAATGAAATAATAGTGGAGGGAGGTGGTGGTAAAGGAAAGTGCAAATTGCCAATAATGTTGAGAAACTTTACTTGTGATTGGTGGTGGCCTAATAATTTTGATATGGAAATTGCAATTTGCTAGTTGATAGAGATGATTTTGATATGAAAAGAGGGTCTTGCTGATAGGACATGAAGAAGGGACGTGAGTAAAAGCTCAAATTTTAGCTGTTTCCGTAGATAAATATATAAAGCAGGATCATTATGTGTTGCAATTGTATTTCTTACATTATTTGTTTATGGGCATAATGATCCCAGGGACATATATTATGTCTATTTTTGATCGGTTAGCTTCATAGCAAGTGAGACATTCCTATCGTTTCTTCCTTCAAATCTTTTTTCCAACTCAATATTTACCAGCAGAATGTACTCAAATCTTTCCTATTGTTCATCTTGAAAGTTTCCATGCAAGGTCAAGCACCATCACCTCTTTACCACATCGTACTGTCTCTGAAGTATTTATCAGATTTGGTGCTCTTTACCAACCTTGGTTTCCTGCCAACTATACATCGGATCTCATTCCCTTCAAGGGCCTGCCTTTTTGTCCTTTTCCCCATCTTTTGGTTACTGAAAAAATGGGAGTAAAAGACTGGAAGTTGTAAATGAGATCATAACTTAGATTTGGCAAATAAGGACAGTTTGGTTAATGGATGCCCTAATTGCAACAATCGACGAAACCATATGTTTATCTCTTTACTTATAATTGCTGTTGCAGACTTAGGAAGAGCAAGCATTTCTTAAGTTGCCAGAATTGGAAGTGGGTGTGGGAGTGGGTCCACGTATGGGTGTTGGTAAGCATATACTTTAGAAACCCTTTTAGTAAGGAAATGTTTAGGAACTGGGTGCGGATTGGAGATTCCTGGAAGATTGCGAGCCGGGTGCATTACCCTAGGTGGAAGATTCTGACTGCTAAGAGGAGCAGCCATTGTATTGGATGAGTGATTGGGCTATTTTGGAAAATAGTTAATTTGATAACTGGAAAATGAGAATCTTGACAATCAAGATTACTTATTCTGCCAATTAGATGGCATATTTATGGAAATTTCTGGTGATTATAAGCTTCCATGCACAAAGAAGGTTCTCTTAAGAAACATAAACAGGGTGTTGATATTATGGGATTTGCAAATTATAGTTTAGAAGTTAAGAGGAAACACAATGTTGAGTTAAGCTGAAATTGCGGATGGTACCGCTACATGATCAGGATGAATCTGTATGAAAATGCTAGGAAAAGCACTAACGTGCATCATTGAGTGAATGAACTTACTAATGCTAAAATGCCATCTCAAATGTGAAAAGCACTTGATCCATGTGTCTCACATAATTTTATTTTATTGATCCATGTGTCTGTCACATAATTTTATTTTATTGATCCATCTATTTTCCAAAGCTTGCTTTATTGAAAGTGAACCACCAATAGTCTTACTCTAAATTGTCTTGAGTTCATCAAAAACATGAAAGAAAAAAGAACACAAGTTATAGCTCCATTTTTTTAATCTGTGCTCTAAAAGGTTGCTAAACAGCTGTCCATTAAAATCCACAAACCCTTGAGAGGATAGATCACCTCATAAAATGAACTCTAATGATCTCTAAATTGCAAGCATTCCCATAGGAGCTGGATGGATACAATATCCTTATCATCTACTGCTTTGGCATGAAAACAACACGACTTTCATTTTGGTATGTAAAAGAAATCCAATTTTGTGCATCAATTTTGAGAAAGGCTCTTCCCGGGAACTTCACTAAACCTTGTTACGGATCTATGCACTCATCTATCAATCTGATTGCACACTCATCTTTATTTTATTAGCTATGTAGCTCAAATTTAAACAATGTTTACATTCCTACTAATATCATAAATTGGAAGGGCTTGGAATGATTTCCATGAATTACATAAATCTATGTTTTCAAACATTCTGTTTGTTGTCAGTAGTTTTATGAAAAAATTACAGTACTTGCCTTTCTAATAAAACCAAGACGCTTTAAATTATGTTCCATGTATGGCCACCCCTTCCACCCTATTAACCTCTTTTTTCACATCATGTGCCATATCAGATGAGGTATCTTTTTTTTCCCATTTTTTCTCTTAGATTGTGTTGATTTTTTTAACTACTAGTTGTCTTGTTTTATATTTTCTTAGTATTAACTACCATTCGGTATCTTCTTTTGTTCTTGACTCATTTTTCAATAAATTGAAATTTTTTTGGACCATGTGTAAATTTAACCTGCTCGTAAGCTGTCATTAGCCATGTTTTGGCCTGGAGGCATTATTTTTTTTTTGGAAATTTCCCTTTTTATTAGCATGTTTTCCTTTAGGATGTTAGTTAATCAACGTAATTTGATTTTCTTGTTTGATTCTTATGCCCCAATCAGAAAAGCAATGATAACTAGTATCTCGAGTCATCCTGTTATTTGGACATGGTGAAGGGTGCTTAGAGTGTAATAGCATGAAATCTCCTCTTGAACACTTCCACAAGGAGAGTCTAGCCACATTAATTCTTTTCTGTCAACTTACAGCAAGTATTGGTTTCTATTTAGGTGCCGGTAGGCCTGGCTAGATACTGGCAGAAACTATTCCTTATACATGTGGAAACTCCAGTGGAACTACCGTTCAATAGCCCCATATAGTAATGATGCCATGCATATTAATAAGCCTCTAACTGACATATATGAATACATCATCTTTCTTATCATTAAATTATTAACTTCTTCACCATATTCTTTGTTTCCTTGTCACTGGACCTGTATAACGAGAATGAAATCCATGATCATTTTTCCCCTCGAAACCTGAGTTTTCTGGCCTTTGTATTAAATTCTAATTTCATGTCAAGTGACAAAAGTTTAGTAACTGTTCCAAGTTAACTTGTACTCAGTGTTATTATCTGTCAATTCTGTAGACACTTAAGGCACATCCTCCACTGTTTTTACTTTTTAGTTTTCAAGTTTCATAGATCATAGATGAAATGCAAATTGTAGACAATTAATGCAGATAATTTGTTTTAAATTATAGTAGTACTGCTAGGTGTACCCCGTGCATACTTGGAATGAGCGCCAAACTCGGTTTTGTGCAACATACATGGCAGCTAGGTGGTTTAAAAGAAGCCTTAATGCCCATTTTACCCTCAGTGGTCCTGCAGAAACTCTGTCCGGGTATGTGCTGGTGTACATCCCAGGGTACACAAAGGATTATTCTTATATAAGTCATTGAATGTTTGCAGATTTTCATCTTTATATATATATATATATATATAGTATGTGTAAGTATGTTACCTACCCACCTACTGTTATTAATTTTCAAGTGTCATAAATAAAATGCAAAAAGTGGGTTCCATATCATAGTTTAACCTTCAATATCAATTTTTCTCTTCTAAAAAAAGACATAACTTAGCTGACTATGGTACACTTTAATTCCATGATGCACCTTTTACTCTGGTTTAGATTTTTTGCTAATTTATCTGATGAGATTTGATGATTGTTCATTTTAAGGTGGTGGAGATGGAAATGTGCTTGCAAGAAGTAAATAATGCAATACCTGCTCGGGAAATTATATGTGCTCTCGCAGAAAAGTTCAGGTATGCAGAAGACATAGTACTCTGGTTACTTTCAGCGCTGGCAACTTCCATACTTATTTTATCAAGAGAAGTAAAAATGTTATCTGCTTGAAGCGCATCTGCCGAACGAGCTGGAAAGATTGCGGTGCAGCCGAAGCAGGTTACAGTCTTTCTAGTTATACATCTCCAAAATATAAACCTTTTAGGATTATCTATTCATTACAAAGATTACTACAGGTGTGGAACTGGTTCCAAAATAGGAGATATGCCCAAAGGGCGAAATTAGGTAAAGCACCTGGCAAGCTGAGCATCTCACCTATGCCTCGGGATGAGTCACTTTCTTTCAGAAATGTAGCTCCAGTTTCTGCTCCTTCAGGTAGTTATCTTAGATTTTATCTCAGTTATGGTGGAATTGCTGTTCAGTGCTCCATTTTCCCATTGTCATTCTGATATAGTTTTAGAACATTATTTACATTATCATCTGATATAATTTTACAACTCATAATTCATTCATGGTCTGTGCTGTTCTCAACAGGATTTATGTAACTATGTTAATTTCAACTATTAATCCTGAGCGGATTTAAGTCTGTGCATCATAGCTGTGTAGTAGTTGAGTTATTGGAATAAAAGATTCTCTATTAAGTTAAAATTTCTAATTTAGAGATTTTCTACAGCATCCAAGTTTTTGTCAATTTTCTTTGCATTTTTCCTTTAAAATTTATCCCCAGTAATGTACAAGGTAATTGGTTGAGTGAAATAAGTCTTGATCACTTTTTATTAATCGAATTACCTCTAAGGATAATGCATAGGTGTCAATTTTTTTAATCACTAATTACATCACTCAAAATGTTTCTGGACTATGATACATTACTTTTATTTTAAAAAAAAACTAAATACCATGCATATTTACAAATTCCATTCTGGGGTCTTGCTAAGGTACACACAAATGGGTGAAATTTGGTTCACTCGTTCGCATGTTTCCATCTAGAGAGTGGCTGATCAATAGGTCTGTTGATTGAATAGATAAAATTGAAGCATCTTTTTCCTCCTTTTTGACTTAAAGTATAATGTTGCATTGTTTCTGGTTCAAAATTTGGTAGTGCCATGCCACCTTCAAAATGGCTTTTATTTGCACCAAACGATTAAGAGTTTATGGCCAGGAAAGGAGAAAATTAATAGATGAAAAGTTTCTCCAGCTTAGCGAGTTGTTTATATTCTCAAAAAGAGCCTGAAGATAGTGGGAGACAATTCTGCCCACAATATTGATGTCAAGTAGAACTTTTGCCTTAAGCACAATAATGTCTTGAAAGAGGATACTGCTGCCATTCAGATTGTCAGGGAACTGTTTGTAGCTTAAGCCTGTTTATGGGCTGGGAGTACGGACTACTGGAATTAGAATAGCTTCCTCTATTGGTATAGTTGTGCGACAAGTCATCCCTACTTCTGTTTGTCTATAATTTCTGACATAACTTTTGGCTGAGAGTGTTATTTTCATGACAAAAAAGTAGGCAAGTATAAATGATGGGTTTATGCTAGGAATAGCTTATTGTTATGCCTGGAATGAGCAAGTTTGTCTGGTTACAGATGTAGCTATTGCTTGCTTATGGGTCTGTTTGGGGATGCTGTAACTTTTGGCTGAAGAGTAGTTTTTGGCAAAAGCTTCGTGTTGAGGTTAAAAGCTGTTTCTGGACGAAGCAATTTTTTACTGTAAAAGCTATGGCTATCAAGATTTCTAAAGCTGTTCTGAAGCTGTAGAAGTGTTTTGCGGTGTGTTTGGATGGTAAACCAAAAGGTTGCTTTTAAATGACAAAATGTCCAAAAGGACAAATGCCTAAAATGATTCCAAAATTGTTTAGATATAAGACAAATGAATACCATGATGCAAATAAATTTAATAAAATTCATATAACACAATTTTTTGCATATAGCTAATATTGTTGTTTAAAAAATAATACATATATTATTCATATACTTCATACCATTGGTCCAATTGTTTTCAGACCTATCTTACACTTCATCTGGTCTTGTCTATCATAGTCACCCACTACAAGTCAAAATGGTCCTGCAATTTAACAAAGGTGACTCAACAGACAATTAGGCACTCTCGCTCCTATCCAGATGTTCCATTCTGTTAACCATTTATTACTCATTCCTGATGCTAAACAGATGGTGGATGATTTAAATCAACAAGAAAGTTACTTTGGAACCAGTTCAAGGAGATTGAATTCTTGGTTAAGTAGATTAACATAGTTTATTATTGCAAGTTAATTTATGATAAAAAGTTTCCAATCTTTGTAAGTGCAATTAAATGCTGATATGATATTTTACCAACAATAATAAAGCAAGCCTATATAAGCGATATACATGAAGGACCTGAATGAGATGTGAGAGCTTGGGTAAGCACTAACAGCTTTAAATTTCTTACATTAACAGATATTTCCAACACTTGCAACCAAGAGAATTTACCAAGCTATGACATGGACCTGCTGTCAGGTTAAAAGGGATATCCCCTTCATTGTTGACAAAATTAAAAAAGAAATGACTATGAAAAGAATCTCCAAGAGACCTTTTCACAGCTAATCTCAACATTGAAAATCTAAAATGCCACTTCTACTTGTGAAAAATTCAAGCAATAATTCAGTACTTAACATGACTTTATTCTTCAGAATTCAGATGAAACCCCAATAGGTCTTGTATATGCTAGGAGGATCCTGCTATATCAGTTGCACAAGACTCCCAGGACTTAGATCATGGGCAGTATTACTACATTAATTATGGTTATTAGAAAAAATAATGATTTCAAATACTCCTATAAGGAACTGATGAAAGGTGCCCTTTGAGACATTGGAAAGGCCTTCGAACGTGAGCATTTGGCCAGTTACACATCTACATGGTTGCCATAGTCTAATTGGGGTGCTATTTCATGTGATTTATCAGCAAATCATTCAGAAATAATTTATTTGCTAAGGGTTTTTGAGGACAATGCTGTCTAACAGGGAGCTATATACGAAGATTCGAGCACAGAAGCAACACCAATGAATATCTTGCAGATAGAAAAATTTCACTGCATCATCGAGGTTTATCAAGGTGACAAAATTTCACAGATAACAGAACTTCATGAAGTCATTAAGGTTAATTGAGGTGTTATGATGGTGCCTGAGCGTCTTGTGACTCTTTGGACTGAGTTTACATCTCAATTAGATCTTTGCTCAACATTCATGTAACTTTTTGGACATTCCTAATTGATCCATGGACTGAAAACAGACTCTGGCCTAATAGCTGCTCCTTTCTTGCTTGTTCCTGAAAATTGGCTAATTGATCCAGACTATGACCCTTGTTTCTTCCTTTTTTTCTATATGGACAAAAATACCTTCAACCCTAGAATTATTGGATCCCAAACAGGAAAAAATAAGCTTCAGCAAAACAAAACAAGCAATAACTAATCCACAAGAATAGGTATTCCTATTCCACTTTTTCTTTTCTTTTTTGAGGTTAAAAATTGAGAGATATTTATCCCTGGATGAAACATGTCCAACAGAGTTTGGTTCAGAAATCGGGCAGGAACAAGATTTAATTTCTTTTTTTCATAAGGAAAGCATGAATAAATTATGAAACCCTAATATGAGTTCCAAAAAATCACTAAATTTCTTTCTTCTTGACACTATCATACTAATAATTCTCATACTAATACTGATATATATATAAAAGTTTATAACTAGGTAGATTAGTACATGATGCATCAGCCAGAAGTTATTCCTAAGATATCTCTTCATATAACCTTGCCGTTGGCTTCTTTCTCATTCGCTGGCTCATGCTTCCGATGCCAATGGGCAGATGCAATGTTCTTGAAGACAGAGGCACGGTCCCATAGGGCCTTCTGTTCCTTTTCCTCCTCGACCTCGAGCCTTACCATCTCCATGCGAGCATAAATCATCCTGTACCGTAGGTTCACCAGCCAGTCCATTTTCTCATTCCACTCATCCAAGGCCTTATGGTTACTTCTGAAGAAAACACTGCCTGAAGCTAAGATAGACAAATGTGTTGATTTAAGAACACCTGGTGGATTCATCACCGCTAACAAATCAGGAAAGGAGAGATATATCAACTGGTTATTAGTGGAGCCACTGCAAGTGCTGCATGCTACCTAACAGATAAGTATTACAGTTTATTTATTCAAGAAGAGTTTGCTGCAACTAGTGGGTGGGATTCGGATATATAATATATAGGCTGATTCATACTTTGAAGGTATCTACATGCATAGATACATCCAAACACACCTAGGTCCTGTATCATTTGAGTTTTAGGATATGTCTTGGATCTTCTGCATTGGTGATAAAGTGACTGTTCATTGGCATTGTCACAAGTATGGGCTTCATTTGTCTGCTATTAGCCCTTTTTGCTAACTTGTGATGGAAATTTGGAGCTAAACCACATCTTTTTACCTTAGCACTCAAAATATATAAGTAAACTTATATTGAGGTTTAATTAGTTTCAATTGTTAGGAATCACTGTCATATAGTTACTGTGATCTATGAATTATCTGAATACAAGGTATATTTACAATCATTTTATAGTGTTAAAAACTACATCAAATACATTATAATTATGAAGATACAAAATTATGAATGCTATCAATTTGTTTGGCTACATGTTTTAAGTCTCTGTGCTTTTAAAAGAAGCAAAATCTTTGCAAATGATATTCTAGATTGCCTTGATTATTTTGTTGATATGGCTTTTAGAGCTTGTTCATTTTTCCATACTTGAATATAATTGGGCTTCAATTGTTGCTAAACATTTCTTAGAACACCTTTGAACATTTTATGGTATTCCACAACTTCAGCAGGAAGAAATTCTATGGATTCTCCTCAAGTGGAGTTTGAAGCAAAATCAGCTAGGGATGGGGCATGGTAACAATTATTATATTGCTTTACATTTGTGCTGATATGTGCTGTTATATATATATATATATTACTTCAGTTTCGTTTTAGCTATAAATTGGTGTGATTGCATAACACCGATGTCACTTCTTGCCAACCAAGTTGCGGGCAAAAAAATGACTACATAACATTCCATAACACTGGTGTCATTTTGGCTCTGTTTTGATTCTTTTCCTTTCATTTTGGAGAAATAAGTATGGAATCCTTTAAGACTTTTGGCCCTGCCGTTGCCTTTTTTTAAAAATGCATTAATTTACACGTATAATATGATAATTTGCTTCATATATTCGTCTACTATTCAAGAGCTGAACACATTGTTGTTTACTTATATTTGAGAGCACAACCTTCGACAAATTATGGTACTCAAGGTTGTACGCAAGCAGTTCATGTTGGAGTAAGGCCTATGCTAGAATCTTTTTTTATGTTACATTTAACACTTATAAACCCTTGGGGTAACTACTGGTGAATAACTGAAGGGTGACATATAAAGGTTAGGGCCTTAACACTTCCATGCCTTTAGGTATGGATCAATTAATGGAGCTTGCGAGTGGTGCACATCTATGTTACCGTGACTTGACACTTTGTCCCGGTGTACTTGTGTTGACGTGACACGGGTCTGGGTATAAGATTGTGATTGACTTGGAGGCATAGCAGTCATACTTGTTCCAATGAACTCGCAAGATTTGGGGAAGCCAAAGAGTTGGGGATTTAGAGAGGGAGAGAGTATGAGAGAGGGGAGAGAGGGAATGGAGGAGGTTTTGAAGGACGGGGGCGGAGTTCACCTACCTGCAATATGGCAGGTTTGTGGAGAACTAGATTGGATCAAGGACTCAAGTCTTGACGGGATGTGCCGCGGGACACTGGGATGCGGGTTCTATTCCAAGTGTTGGGGCAGAATCGTCCCACCATTGTCCCAACGTCTCGATCGGCACATCTTGGGACATCTTCTGTCCCAAGGGTTGGGATGGGGCGGGAGGGCAGCATGCCTGTTTCCATGGGAAAACTAGTACAATCCTGTTTCATGGAATTTAAAACATTGGATTGGATGAAGGATGCCAAACATCATAGGCTGGTGGTGGATGTAGGTGCTAGTGATAGACAAAGATCATAGTAGAGGCAACACCAAGATAAGAGTTAAAAAGGGATTAACGTTAGTGTGTTGAAGTTGCACAACAAGCATGTTAGAGGCACACGGTGTATGAAACAGCTTTTGGTCAATAGCTCTGATCTTATTTTATTTCAAGTCCAGTCCTCGACATGCATGCCATTTCATGATTGCAACCTGGTTGTGTAATGTAACTTCCCTCATGTCCCTTATTTTGTTGGTTATTAAATTTTAATCTCTGGCCCTGTGTTAGGAAAGGTATGTGTATGTGTGCAAACCACATATAGGTGCATATATAACAAGTATAAAACAAGGGATAGATATAACTAAAGTAGAGATTAAGGACTAGAAGTTAAATTAAGCAAGCCTTTATTATATAAGGGTGGCTAAAAGTGACCAGACCTGTCAACCCGGCCCATATCCAACTTATATTAAACAGGTTTGCATTTGGACTAAATAGGTTCGGGAAGTAAATAGATCGACCTGTTTAAACTATTTAATAATCCGGTTAGGTTCGGATTCTATATTCTTGGCCCATTTAACCTGTTTAATAATCGGGTTGGATCAGGTCAGCTAACCTGGTGAAACTGCATCACTTACCTTACCTTAGAGTTTCACTTCACCTTTTATTCTTTTCTAGAGAATTTTGAGCAGCGAGCGATGACCCCTTACCTTAGGGTTTGCTTCAATTCTCTTCTAGAGAATTTTGAGCAGCGAGTGGTGACCCTTTTCTTCTTCGATCGAGCGATGATTTGTGCCCTTTGGACTGTCGACCACCTCAAGTTCCCAATATCAACTCCTGGTCAACGGCGACCCATCTCTCTGCCCTATTTTTTGTTCAAAGAAGTGATGAGCGGTGACCTGAGCCCTTCCGACCAACAGCCACCTCAAGATCAAAACCTCCAAACATTGATCAATGACGTTGCCACCTCACGATGTCAAGATCCCAGCCCCCGAACCCTCTTTGGGCCTTCCTGTCCTCTAGTCGTCGCCACAGAGGTGATTGATGTCTCGATCAGATCTTTTTTTTTCTACCTTCTTCCTTGAGGTTCTTTGATTGGTTCTTCTTGCTTCGATTGCCAGTGAGTTGAGATGTTTTATGTGATGGAAACTCAGTTGAAATCGGTACTTTTATCAAGGTTTCTTGTCAAGATTTATGGAAACTTGAGTTTGTTTAGTTGTGTTGATGGTAATGTTTAGATCTAGTAGTGGATCTTGTTCTCTCTGTTTCTTGACACCTGGATGCTGCTGGCAGACAGAGCTCAAGAACAGGGTGCTACTGGTTACCATCTGCAAGATGAAGGTCAAGCGTAAGGTCATTGATGTTGAGATCCAGTGAAACACCTAATGTCCATCCTTCTGCCTTTTCTATTTCTTATTGTATTTTAGTTTTCTTTTATCTTAGTCTTGAACTTTTGATCTTTATGTAAAAAGAGAATTAATGTAGAAACAAATTTTTGTATCTTTATTTATTTAAAATTGATGCTTGTTGCATTTCTTTGGTGTTAGATGTTTGTGACTTTCTCTACAAGGGAGGGACAAAGCAAGATGTTTGAGACTTGTATGTAAATAGGAACTCGATCCACTTGGGAAACATTTAGCCCAATCCACTTGAGAAATGATTTAGTGGATCGATGACAATATTTTTGTTGAGGTTTCTTGTCAAGATTTATGGAAACAGAGCCTTGACAATTCTGTTTGTACCTTTTTGGGTTAATTCTGGGATCTTTGTTGCTTTTTAGACAGTGGAGAAGGTGCAGCATGGAAAGATGGGGACCGGTTAATTCATCTTCATGTTTGTTGTGCCTCATTAAACATATTTATTGTTTATGTTAAATAGGCTAACTAGTTTAGTGGTTAACAATGTTTTATGTAAACAAGTTATGCAAGTATCTAGAAGTTAAACAGGTTATATAGGTTAACCGATATGACCTATTTATGAAATAGGTTAAGCAAGTTGGGTCAGTTTACTTGTTTATTAAACATGATAGGTTCAAGTTTTAAATCAAGTCTTGTTTAATAAACAGGTGAGGTTCAGATTGGGATTTTGACCCGACCTGCATCTGACCCAATCCGTATATGACCCTACCCAACACAGTTGCCATCCCTAGCCTATATGACTAGGTTGGGTACGTCATGTCTATGTAACAGCACTGAATTGTTGGATCTTTTTTTGTTGCACCGTAGTATCCTTTAAGGATAACAAGGATCTGATCCCTACACTTACTCCTGCATCTGACATCCACACCTAACCCACATAAGAGGTGCGCATCGTGCCTGGTTGCTAATGCATCAATGGGCACTTAGGGCGGTTTATGGACAAATGGTTTAGGTAGCATCATGCATGGATACTGGTCGAAGGCTTGAACTCTGGAGATTGTTTAAGATTATCCAATCTATGTTGAATTATTCTTAGTGGATTATACAAGCAGTTTGAGATGGTTAGACCAATGCATGGTCTACCATGTACATTAAGGCTCATGTGCACCATTGTGGGTTGCTAGAATCCATGGGAATCAATTAGAATGTGTGCTTAAATAAAATCAGTATGGAAACAGATCCATGGGAATCAATTAGCTACTACTAGTAGTTTGTGGGCTTAAATAAGATCACTCCAGAAAGAGTGTACCTTGGAGCTAAGCCAATGAATTTGATGATAGATGGTCGGGCCTAGGGAATGACACTGGATTGTTCTGAGATGTTGCTGGTATAATCTCTGTTTAAATGATTGGGTAGACTCAAGTGTAGAGCACTAGGCTGTGTTCGTTGATGTAAACAAACTATGAACACAGAGTTTGGGAGATGATGTTGAGAAAAGTGAGCCATGGAAAGGCATGCCAGGGATGTGATATTCAGATAGGAAGTCAAGGCGGGCTTAGACATGGAGTTTCATAAAGCATGATTCCTTAGAATTTGGCTTTGTATCATGGGCATTTGGTTTGGTTAAGACCCTTGCAGTGCTAAGATGTTGCATTTGGTTTGGTTAAGACCCTTGCAGTGCTAGGATATGGTATATGGGTATTGAAGGATAACTAAGCTAGTAGCCAGTACTGATTTTTGTGCTCTACTTCAACATTGGATCTCTTCTCCATGCCTGTATTGCTTAGTTTTCTTGTGTGGAGGAAGTTGTTTTTAGGTGCTGATAGGTGGTCAGTGGTAGGTCCATGCATGTGGGCAATAGAGGGGCTGAAAGTTGGAGAAATCAAAAGAGTAATGGACTAGAAGAGGAAAGTTGAATTGAGTTAGGCTTATCGCTACCACCACAACAGTAGAATCTTGCTTGTTTTCGCCATATCTCATGTCTATTGTAGAGATTGGTCTATGTATGTGGGGCTTGGGGCTTGGGGGTGGGGGGTGGGGTGGAGATTAGTATGAGCTCATGCTGGAGGTCTACTGGACTGATATTGAGTCTTATACCAGCTGGTGACGGTTTGGTATGGTTCGTTTGTACTTTATCATGTTGGAGCGTACTGAAATAGGGAGAGGGAGGGTGAGAGAAGGAGATGAAGAGAGTGGGAGAGAGAAAGGGGGAGAGAGAGGGAGAGAGTCCAAGGAGCTACAAGCCATCGATGGGGACCTTTGAGAGCTTTGAGAGCCCCGGATCCAATGACGGGGACCAAGAGAGCGGGGAGAGATAGACTGACCTGGCTGGAGCATCGTTATCGTCGACTTAATGGGGATGAAGGGCTTCTGGAGGGGGGCTTCGAGTGATTGAGGGAAGCTTCGAGCATGGCCTCTTATAACCTGAACCAACCAGCTGAAAAGCACTGTTTGACTTACCTTGCATGCAGGTTTTTAGTTCAACAGAGGGAAATACATGAATATTGTGCAATGGAAAGGTTTCCCCTTTGAAACATTTACTATAATATTTTGATACACATTTATCTTATAAGAAGTGCTGGCCATTCAAGAATGGAAAATAGTAGTTAGAATGTCATTAAATAAGATATATATATATATATATATATATATAAAAGCTATGTATTTATGTATGTGTGTGTCCAAGGCAGAAAAGAAACAGTCCACCCTACCACTTTGAAGATGGGGATTGAACAAAATGAAAATGTAAATATCGGATTTAATTTACATGAAGTCTAGAATGCCTAAAAACAACATATGATATGATTTGGAGATCCATTACATCAAGTCATCCCACATTAATAGTTTTGATGACACAATATAATTTTTTGATCTTGGGATGACTTGATGATAAGTAGGCAAGGGAACTTGAAGACATGATTTTCTTATTTGTAGGCATTTTAAACCTTGTTGATGATATCCAATGGCTTAGATTTATATTTTGTAACCCTTAGCTTTGAATTTGGTAGTCTTTAGGCTTTGTTATTTTCACCTTGCGTGTATTGTAACTTGAGCCTTTATGTGCCAAGATTTCGAGTGTCGGCTCTTGCCAATTTGTGATGCAGCCAACATCAGAACCTGGTGTGGGTCGATATGGCATCTATTAATGCTTTTTAATATTTTTCTACTTTAAAAAGGGTATCAAGTGTTTTTTCAGCTAGCATGCCCATCAGCATGGACGCTGAAATTTTTATTTATGTAGATACTATAGAACACATGGCAGAATTATATTTGAGAGGTTTGTACGCAATTGGAACCAAGGTTCGCAAGATAGGTATCATGAACTATACTAGCATGGTACGTCGTACCGTACCATATGGATGGTCTAGGGCATACTGTACCATACTAGTTCGGTACTGGTATACGATACGAGGGGGTATACCAATACTCAGTATGCCGAACTGGCTCCGTACCATACCGTACTGACACAGTGATAGTGTGGCATCGGTATGGAGCCCAGTACCGAGATAACGTACCTTGTATGCTAGTATATTATTGGTTTGTTACGATATGTTGGTACTATATGGTGTGCATCCTATATTGATAGGCTTTCATCACTTTTTTCTTAGTCATGGTACCACTTGAAATAGAGCAATATGGTCGATACTAGGTTGTACGGGCAGTTCCACTCGGTTTAAACCTGTATAGATCAATTCGGCTCATATGACGAACCAAACCTCAATACTGTATTGGTATCGATACCTTATTTTTATTGGTATGGTGTGATATTAGGTGGTACAAATTGGTACAACAGACCTTGGTTGCATGGATAAGCACCTCTTGTTTTTATTTCCATACACCTAAAAGCGAGGACAAGTGTTTAGGTAGTCTTGTGATCTGAGTGCTTACTGAAACTCACATACATGGGGTAATGATGACACATCTAATGCACTGTTGAAATTACTAAGGCCCCGTTTGGAGGAGCCATTGGTAGTAGAGCTTTTGGAAGTAGTGCTTTCTAAAGTAGAGCTTTTATAAAAAGTTGTTTGCTGTTTGATAACTATATTTCTAAAGTGCGGTAATACTTTAACATTTGTTTGGTGAACAAACTAAGAAAGTACTTTTGTATGACAAAATTACCATAAAAGATATTGCAGTGTATTATACAATAGAGCATAATAAAATATAACATGCATTAATACATAAATATATGATATAGTATAATATTACTGTAATGTAATATAATATTATTATAATATAGTACTATAATATTGTATACTATAGAATAATAATTTAATATAATATTAAATTATTTAACAAAATATAATATTATATTATATTATATTTATAGTATAATAAAATAATAAATGTATAAAATATTATAATTATTAGTATAAATTAATTTTTCACTCTTTTGATGGCCTTTTATCTCTCTAACAAATTTTCTAGTTAGATGAAAAAATTGGTTAAATAATTACTAATAGTTATTTTTATTTATTTAGTTATTATTTTATTTCATTAAAATTTATTTATTTATTTATTTGTTCATTTATATACATATTTATTTATTTATTTATTTTTCTTTTTTTTTCCTTTTCTTTTTTTTCTTCTCTTTTTTTTCTTCCCTTTTCTTTTTTTTTGTTCTTTTTTCTTCTCTTCTTCTCCTTCCTTCCTCTGTTTCTTTCTTCTCTTTTCTTCTTCTCCTGCGGGGCCGGCGGCGCCGGAAAGGGTCGGGCTGCGGCGACTGCGGGAGGGGGGCCGGGAC
>JAOXJJ010000858.1:40261-52176 GCA_025769935.1 Phoenix roebelenii
GTGGGAGGGGGATGAGTGGGAGAGGAATAGGCGGTGGGATGGAATGTTTTGGGAGGAAAAAGAATTTTTAAATGGGGGCATTTTGGTCCAAAAAATAGCTTTCCGACAAAGTTCAAAACAGTTTTTTCGGAAAATTCCAAAATGGGGCTTCTGCCAAAAAGCTATTTTTAGTTTCCTGAAAAAGGTAAAACAGCTTTCCGAAATTTTTACTAAACACCATTTTTTATCTAAAAGCACTTTTGGAGGGTCAGAAAGTGCTTTTTGGCTCTCTAAAAGATCCCCCAAACGGGGCTTAAAAATTCACTTCTAATTGCACGGGAGTAAGGAAGTGTTAGTGATTTAAACCCCAACGGCGAACCTCTCCATAATCCATGTATATTTAAACTGTAGGGGTTTGACATCACTGGCACAAACATTTGCGGGGATAAAGTTATATGTCTTCCCTTATTCTGATATTTATCCAACACATTCTCTTAAAAGTACACTAGATTTTTTGGTATTTTTGGTATCTATCTTCTGCTTTTTATTATTGAACTTATAATGTTTTCATTTGCAGGTATGATGTTGCAGCCTTTCTTTCCCATAGAATGTTTGAAACAGGAGATCCGGTAATAATCACTTATTGTGTCGCATTCTGTTGGCAATACCAGATGTGATGGATTATTGTTTTAGTCAAAGTCCTTGTTACTATAGATGATTCTAAGGCAGTTTTTCTATTCTATGCATTTTTGACTTGCTGTTGCATCTTCTTCTATAGAAGGTGGTATTTATATTAAAGAGGAGTAAGAAAACCATATTTTCCTTTAAAATCTTCATGAATATCGTACATTGTTGGAAGTAATGGTGAAGTTGGTTCTATTTGACCCAAGAAGTTACTAGAAATGTCTAATTTCAATGCAGATGGGTTTGAGGTTGCTATTTATGTCTAATTATTAAAACATGCTATTTGTTTCAGGAAGTCCGCGTTCGATTTGCCGGTTTTGGTGTCGAAGAGGATGAGTGGGTTAACGTACGCAGATGTGTGAGACAACGGTCTCTTCCATGTGAAGCTGCTGAATGTGTTGCAGTACTTCCAGGAGACCTCATACTTTGTTTTCAGGTGCTAGTCAGCTTACAACCACTGTTTCTAAAGGTTTATATATGGATCCTTCCTTCTGACTAGCAGTAATATAATTGTGTTAAAAGTTAACCTTCCTGTGGTTCGTAATCTAGTCAACTTCCTAAGAGCATGAATTGAAAGAATATTGATAGTTAATATTATCAATCTATTTTACCAGTTCCACTTGAGCCTTATTTTTTGGCAGAAGTAATGATATTTGAATTCTGCAACTTGGTATTGGAGCGAGCTAAAGTGTCTGTCCATATTATTATAATTATTATCAAAAACTGCACTAAAATGTTAATAAAAAAATATATTAATAAAACACTATAAATCTAACATGCATGAGAAAACCTTCATTCCTTGGTCGAGTCTATATCAAAGATGCATAAAGTCTGGGTGAGACTTTGTAATTCCATGTTGTATATCATGAAATTGCATGTATCTGTTGCAACAAGAACAGATTTTTGTTTTCAGGCTTTTTGTGGGCCTATGAAAACTAGAAAACTCATTTTATTCTTTCACTCTACTTTTCTAATCTTTTTTTAAAACCAAGATTTAACATTTTTCATTTCTCTGATATCTAGACTGGACTGCTAAATGAAGGAAAAAGTAGTGTGTGGATGGGGCATCTTAGGGTTTTTCTCAAACCATCCTGATTGGCAAACAGTCATACAATTGGGTTGACTGTTGAATTAAACACACTAGATTGTGGTGCAACTGCTCATACAAGATATGAAGAAAATATGCTAGTACTATGACTGCAGATACGCTGTTTATGGTGCCAACTGGTCATCATACCATACAAATGATATGTATGGTATGCACTAATTCTTGATTCGTCTCCCTAGATTCTTCTCAATATAGATGTTTAACCTTTTATTTGGGAGTAGGGATCACTAAATTTAATGTCCTGTCTCCAAAGTCCACTTTTGCTTCTGTTTTTTCACACAAGTTTGAATTGTAATTTGTTGAAATTTTCTCCTGCTGCTCGCTTCAAGTTCCATTTATTCTCTATATATTTTGTAAGATTCAATGTCTATATATTGTCCTTCTAAGGGAAAGAATAACTTTGATAATTGACCTCCTTGACATTAACTCTAGCTGGTTGTTTCAGTTACTGTTGTTTGTCCACCACAATTATTATACTGGCCCATAATTTGATACCTTTATACCTGATAAAACATGTAATAATTTTTGAAATAAAATGATGAACAAATTCCTAGGTATCTCAACCAATTAATTCCATTTTGATACAAATTCAAATATTATATATTGTACTATATATACCAGAAAAGGCTTGGAGGCCGGAATCATGCTGTGGCCTCCAAAGCATGAAGTCTAACCTTCCTGCGCAGGCCCTATTCTGCTGAGTAGAAAAAAACATATTGGGCCTGCTGTGCCTTGGGCATGAAATGCTGACTAATAGAGGAAAAATGGATCATGCTTGCCTTCCTTTCCACTCTTTTCCTTCCAGATCACATGCACTTCATGTGCATCTTCTATGCTGAAAAAGAAGGGGAAAAAAGAGAAATGTCTTCTCCTTGGGTGCATTGGAAAAGGAATCAAGTGCACGACATGTGCGAAACTCTGGTCATTTTATATTGGTGAAGGGTTTAATTTTGTTCATGCTTGTACTGGTCATGATTGATATGCTCTGAACTGGTTCCAGGCACACCAATTTTAAAACTTAATTTATAATATATTTCTGTATGAGCCACTAGGGTGGAGGATATGGAAATTAAAATGGTTTATGATTCCTTTAAAGGGCAGTCATCCTTCTCAATAATATTTAAGAAGTCACCACCACTTGAAGGGGCGGTTTCTCAGCCTAAGACACTTGAGTCAATGATTTGAAAGATTTATCATGTATAATTTATTGTTTTGCTGTTCATCATTTTACCTGAAGGCATCACTACTGCAACAAAATTAAGCACCCAAGTTTGAAACTTAATAAAATATACCTGAATTTGCATTTTTAAGATTTAATGAAAATTGTTTTTGTAGTTTTTCTCTGTTTACTGATGTGGCTTTTTCTCGTTGGATGCATCAGGAAGGTAAAGAGCAGGCTCTCTATTTTGATGCTCATGTCCTTGATGCACAAAGACGGAGACATGATATACGTGGATGTCGATGTAGATTTCTGGTCCGCTATGATCATGATCAGTCTGAGGTACTTTTGTATTTTCTAATTCCTACTTCATATCATGTTTTGATTGAATTCTCATTGATGGCATGAAGTTATAAGAACAAAATGACTTTGTTCTCTCATTTATGATTGTATGGATTTTTGCTAGCTTATCCTAGGATAAACTTCACTGGATTTGGAATCATCTGAGAAGATAGGACAAGGGAAGAGGGTTATTTTTTTTTTGTTGGGGGGTGGGGGGGCTCAAATTGGATGATGAACCAAAGTTTTTGGGAATACTGAAGATCTTTTTTCTAGATAGATCCAATATCTCATAGATTGGCATTGTGGAACTGGTTAGCCTTTCCAATTGCTTAATTTCTTCCTTGTATCTCCTCTTCTCGGTTCCCATCCCCATTCTGGAGGATGTCCTTATGACATTGGCAAGAGGGCATCAAAGGAGGCACTTAGGGCGTGTTTGGATACTGGGAGATCTTATGTCTGATGAGATCATGCTGTGAGTGTTTTCTTCTAATAACTGCATCGGAATGAGGAAGGAAGGGTTAGTGGTTTAAGAGGATGAGCTTCATGACAACTAATTCCTAGTTTCTGGTATAAGATAAATTACCTTTCAGAACTGATTACTTATCCTTGAAAACTAAGGATTAGTCATGTTCCCAGGAGTCCGACCCAAGGTCCGCCGTACCGGTACCGGTCGGCGTACCGGTGGGAGCCTGGACCGGTCCGAAACCGGTGGCGTACCGGTCCGTACCGGTCTCGTACCGGTTCTTCAACAATAAACTACCGGTACCGGATTTCACGCTGGTCCGGAACCGGTCCCAGGCCGGATCGGCCCGTACCGGCCGGTACGGCAGACCATGGTCCGACCTCTCTAAGCTGCTGCTTTTTCATTGTATTTTGCAGAAGACAGACCAACCAGCCGGAAAGATCTTATTGGACCGATAAGATCCCTTGACATCCAAATATGCCCTTAATGTTTTGTCATGTATTAGTTAGACTGTTTTTGTTAAAATATAATTTGAGTATATATATCCTTTTCTTTTTCCATGTTGCTCTGCAAAGATTTCTGGAACTCCAGACTGTTTGAAGCTATGATTTTTAATCTTTAGTGTCTGTGATTTTACGTCAGAAATTCACTGTTGCCATGATTACCTTGACACTACCATGTAACCAGGCTTTGCAGCTAGCCACAGTGGGCGCACAACAAAGAATATGTAGATAATTTTATGGACATTTTTTTTTAAATTATGGCTAACAAAATGATTATTACCTTTTTGTCTAGAGTAGTTGACAGTTGCTACCATTCTTGCGAACTACTGACTTTGCACTGCTTACCAGATAAATAGTTACGCTTTATTGGAACACAGTTAAAATATTTGCTGTTCTTCAGTAGCTGGAATCACCAGTTATTTCTGCATTGATGTGAATCATGTTCTTATACACCAACAAAACAGATGCTTAAAAACAAATGGTTGATCACGATTTTTAATGGTGCATTGTCAGTTTAGCTTGGTCCATTTTGAGACTGGAATCGCAGTTATATAACAAGGGTTTGAAGGAAAAAGAGCTCCTTTGTTTCATAACATATAGGCGTTTTATCTAAGCATGTCATTATTACTGTAGGTCTATGCTTTTGGAGTTTGGCAGGAAATTAATGCATAACTCGTCAGTTGATCACCTGTACATATAGGCATTTTATCTAAGCATGTCATTGTTACTGTAGGTCCATGCTTTTGGAGTTTGGCAGGAAATTAATGCATAACTCGTCAGTTGATCACCTGTCAAACTGTTACAACTAATCTATCATGAGAGTTTCATTAGGATTGCACACATGAATGGTCCCGTAAAATTTTATTCCTTTGCAGGAAATAGTACCATTAAGGAAGGTTTGTAGGCGTCCAGAAACTGATTACCGGCTACAGTTACTGCAAGCCTCAAAAGCATCGGGATCTGTTGATCTGCGGGCTCTACCCAAAGATCCTTCTTTGGCAAATGCTTCTAAGGATCCAGGTCTGGCAGCACAAAGGACCCGGAAACAGCACAAACTGATGGATGTTAACACAGATGAAGTTACCACCGTCCCTGTTCCTCATCCGAAGGTGGCTATTGGCATGCAGGCTATTCCTATAACCACAACAGCAGTTGAAAACAGTAACAGGGCAGCTCCAGATGTCCCTATGGATGATGCTGCAGTGAACACTGATAATGTTGATAAACCGCTAGAAGGAAGATCAGCTGGTGGGTGAAGTCCTGTTTTTAGCATGTTTTCTCCATATAGTATTTTGACATTAAGTACAGACACAAAAAAAGATGTTCAATAGGTAATTTTGTCTGTCACTGAAGTTGTTTATTATGTTGTACAAGTATCTTTGAAATCATGAGATGATACAAAAAAAGTTTCTGAATGTGTCGAAAACTATTGCGGTAAAAGCCGTTCATCAGCTGCTATAAGAGGGTTTGCCTGTCGGCATTATTCATCCTTTTGTCTTTTTTTGGAG
Source organism: Phoenix roebelenii (assembly GCA_025769935.1). Classification (NCBI taxonomy): domain Eukaryota; kingdom Viridiplantae; phylum Streptophyta; class Magnoliopsida; order Arecales; family Arecaceae; genus Phoenix; species Phoenix roebelenii. The sequence continues at coordinate 46,008 of JAOXJJ010000858.1, forward strand.
CACGTTTTAACCAGATAATACATTAGCAAGTGTGAATTGTGGAGCTCAACATCAGCATAATCCATGTCCTAGGCTGCGCTGCATCAGATGAGAGAACATTTAAATTGGTTTTCATGATTCAGTTGCAATTTGTCATGGTGAAATGGGAAGTTAGTCATCAGCAATCGCAGTTAAGTTATGCAAACAATCATCTTGTCGGTGCCGAAAACCTTGGATTTGCATTAGTTAAAACAGGCCTCGTTGTAAAATGAAGCTTATGACAAATATTCAGTATGATGCTCATCTTTTGTTTTAATTTTTCTGCTATGTAGAGCCTGCCGTTGAATGCCCCTTAACTTGATTATGATTATGAGAAGGTGCTTGCAGTGCTTGATTAAGTGTATCCCAGGTGATACAGTGGTTAGAATACTAGGTGGGAACCCTCTGGGAAAACCAGCGGACAAGGCTGGGAGAGCCTCAATCATCTTTCTTATTAAATTAAACATAGTTTCCCAGTGGCCTTCCTTGAAATGTCAATCCTCTACTGTTTATATATATATGGAGAACTGAAAATAATCCTGTTTGTACTCGTAGTACAAAGCTCAATTGGCTGTTCGGCCGTTTCCTACCAGATTCGGTGACTAGCAAGACGGATTTTAAGACCCAAAGAACGCGAGAAGAATATCCCTTTTGTAGGCCATATTCAGCCGCAAGTTTCCCTCGAGAACTACGCACAACTAATTGGTCGGTCGCACCGTACACTAACTGATGCCTTTCCTGGATCTTTTAGAGTATATCACGATACCGCCGTCATGCATGATCTGGACTTTTGGAACCCTGAATGGGTCGGCAAACCGCTCTTGCGGCCAGCCGGGGTTGCGGCCATCAAAGCTCCAACCGCGAACCGCTCTTGCGGCCTGGGGGTTGAGCCTCACCCGTCCAATTTATGAACCCCAACCCCACCCCCCCGCCCCGGCCGGCTGCATTTAAGGAGGGAGTGGGACCAAGCTTATGTGGCCGCACTTCCCATGCAGCCCTCGAGTTCCAGAGGAGTTACGTCGCCACTTGGTTGGCCGCTGGCAGTTTTGAGCCACCGAACCGTTCTAGCTTTCTCGACACGCCAATTTGCGTGTGGACGAAATCTGCCTGCGTTCGACCTTAATTATGCTTTATATTAATTAACGAATGGGTCCTGTGTGAACCGAATGAATACTGCGATTGCCGCAGGAAGGTAGGGTAGGAAGGATTCTTGTGGGGATCCATGCACCGGCATACGCTTTGGTTACATCGACTGTATACTCAGATAAATTTTAATTAGAGCAAACAAAATTACATAATATATTTCGATTATTTTTTTTGCATGAGATCATGGGCCATTACAGCCAAGCAAATATGCAGGTCTGCTACTTTTTCTAATGTTTTCTCCATATCCCAAAAAAAAAATAAATAGTAATGCAGTAAAATATAAATATAGAATTGCTGTCTGCCACTAAATTATCCAGCATCAGCCATGTGCAAAATATACGAAATGCTTTACTACACCTGATGAATGACTTATACTAGAAGTTCCTCTCCGATCCTTTTTTTTTTTTTTTTTTGATTGAAAGAAAAATAGGAGGAAGTGAAGTACTTCCCCTAGCTTTTATTCATCAGAGTAAATATGTGCAAGGAGAGTATATGAGATGTGGATCCGAATTCGGATGTCTCAATGGAATTAGCAGGCTCGTGAGCCAATCATGGCTTACCTTCGCCTTGCCTTCCCGCAACGGAGAAGTTCCTCTCAGAGACAGATACAGAGAGAGAGAGAGAGGTTTCTGTGTTTCTTCTGAGAAAAAAATTAAGTAGAGTCTCGTCACTTTAAAATTCTCCAGCACCTTTCGTGCAGCGGTTTCGTGCCAGCTTCGCGTGCAGACGTATCACCGAAAAACCTTGCTTCTGAAACATTTTTTGAAAAAACGAGAAACATTTTTGCATGAACATCAATCTTCAGCTTCCTACTTAACAAGCTTGCGCCATCTATTAGTGGAATTTGAGGCTAGATCCTTATGTCCATAGACAATTGATTAATTGATGGCTCATGATCCTGAATGCCATTTTCGAATGGTTACACCATTGAGCAATTTTCGAAAGCTGCCGGAAATGGTTTCTCGGGCAAAAAAAATGTGAACATTTAAGTGAACATTTCGTAAAATCATCTTACATGTAGAAAGCTTGGCTTTTGATGTGCGCACCGTTTGCTGTTTGGTGCATCAAAAAAGTTAATTAGTAATCATAGTAGCTTTTGGAAACTCTGACCCTAGCTTGGATGTAGAATGGTGTTGCTGCTGTTGGAAGAGAAGCGCGTGAGGATGCAAATTCTTTGAAAAGGATGGAAATTTAGACAATAGATCTGGTTCCGTATATTTTCAAGAGCTTAAGACATACTACTCATTTGAGAGGTAATTTCCCCTGCTAACTGGCTTTCTACGTGGGTTATTTGGTTGGTGTGGGATTTAACCAATGGCATGACCTTTGCATTCCTGCTCGTCTGCCGAACGTCCTGTGTAAAATGTGTGCATTGCACCGCACCTAAAGAACATAGTATAGCATCTGCATATTGTTCTGACGATCCTTCTTCTTTTTGTTGTTTAAAAAAACTTGTATGCTTGTTGTTTAAAAAAACTTGTATGCTTAATGAAATTACACCTGCCAACTCAATCCACCGGTAGGAGCGCAACATGTGTCATGCGGAGTCAACGGCCGAGCAAATCTTCGAGCGATCACTTGAGAAAGATTCCAGCAAGAATGCCATTGCACCTCTGGAATTAGTCTAAATCATCCTGATCTAGGGCACAGTTCTTAGTGTCAAGACCATAAGAGAGACCTTCATTTCTACACCTTTGGAGCCATTAGAAAGCTGCCGAAAGAAGAAGCCACAAGGTTACCTTAAGACGAACCAACCATGGTAGCTCGACATAATGAAAAAGAAGGAAAAAGCAGAGGATCTCAATGAGAGAAAGCCAACCTACATAAGAACACCAAAAAAGTGGAGGACAGAAAACCACTCGGATGCAGAGGCACGACTTTCCCAAATGAGAGCGAATGACTAAGGGTTTCACGTCTTATATGGAACCATGAATGGCTCTGATCCAAGCATTCGGGCAAGTGCCCCACTCATCAAGCTGTCATATGTCTGCTCAGTATTCGACATTCCTAGTTCCTGCAGATCATTCATGTTAGTGTCTTAAGAAGGTAAGACTATAATGATGATATTCCCGCTTCTACTTGCATCACTTTGGAAGCAAAACTAGTACAGTGAAAATTGCATCGGACATTAAACGTGGCTTTCGAAAATATCTGGGCCCAATCAGACAGTTTGATTTTGGTTCAGCCGGATCATCCGATGGATGGTCTTTCTTCACTTGAGTTGAGCAGAATAACTCGGTCTCAAAAGTGAGGGCAAGTGATGTGGCTCGGATTTGCCGCTCTCCTAAATTACACGTGCTAGCTCAACCCATTAGTAGGAGGGCAATATATGTCACCTAGAGTCAACCACTGAGCTAATCTCCGAGCAATCGGCATGGGTGGTTATAGCTGGGCACCATCTCGGTGTGTCAAATAAGAAAGGCTGCATCTATCCAGGTCGGCAAATAAGAAAAAAGCGTAATAGCTTATCCGAAGATCACGCGAGATTAGCACCCTTATTTTTATATGATAAAGCCCAAGGATGCTCGGGTAAGAGACTCTTCACCATGATCTCACATCATCATTTTTGCTTAGATCTCTTTTGTTCTCTCCTAAAACTGTAACTTAAGTATCGAAGGATTTCTTCTTGGATATATTCCGGCGACCCCCTGATCGTTCTCTTTTAGTTGCAGGTTGGAGCCTGTAGCTCGTATGGTGCAACGCATCTCCAGCGAAGCCGACTAGATCTACTTTCACCTTCCTGACTACCCATTCCATTAGGTCGGTTTTAGGCGGCAACACTTATTATGTTTTTGGGCATTAAACCTATTGTGATTGAGTTTGTTATGAACCACATAAATTGTACGGAATAAACCTTACCTTCATTACATTCTATCTTACCAAACTTTATGAAAAGAAGGGGAAAAAAAAGAGAGAAGGATCAAACTTTTCATTTGTCCTAATTATTTTTATATTTTTGGCTAGCTAGCAGATCACGGAAGATTGGAGCTTGCTTCAAATCGCAGACAACCGTATACGGGGCTAATCCAATCATGGTCGTCGTACCAATCATAGATGGCCTTTTCTATATATCATTAGCAAGCTTTCAGCAAGTTGGAATATTCCCATCTCACCACTTTAAAAAGGAGACAAAAGATGGAATTTTCGAATTTGGACAAATTGTAGTTATTGATGACTTCAAATTGTTCGACTTGATATGTTTAACTTGATCTGGATTCCGCGTTCAAGATAGCCTTCGATATGATAATTGGATCAAGTTTTGTGGTGGTCACGATGAGGAAAATTTTATGTAACCGTATTGAAGAGCTTATGATGGGGGTGAGGCATGTTATGAAAACCAACTCATCCAAGAGTACGTGCTTGTGAGGTTTTCTCTATTGGGATTATTCCGAGTAGGATTTGAAAAACTTGGGATATACTCTGGATGGTGAGGAGCACATCCAGTTTTTTTTTCCCACCTTACAGTAATGCTGTCATCAAAGATCAAGAAATGATCAATGACTTTGTCTTCACGTAAATTATTTTATTGGCCCCGTGTGGTTCAACATGGATATATATTTATGAGCCTCTTCGAATAATTAATCACTTGGCAACCTAACTTCTGTAATCCGCCCTAGCTTGCCGTACGTGTTTGGTTGGGAGACTTGACACCTGTGGGCCTTGCCTACTTTACCAACGGAAAGGCTTCTAATTAATGTTCGAGCTGGATGCCAAGGCTAACACCAAGGCCAACTCACTCAATGGCTGAGGTTGTTAAAGGCCAGGGCCAACTCTATTAATGGCTTCAGGTAAGGGGTTGGCCAAAAAAATCTGCCAGCATTCATGTTTCGGTTCGGTCGCGAGCACCCCGTGGCGTTCTCTCCATCTTCCATCCCATCGATATCGGTATATATAAACATCAAGCTAGCATACTGTTGCATCCAATGGTCTCCATTGTCTAATTCATTGCTTGTACTTCCCAGTAATCCTGTCATCCGGTCCACTTTTTAACACCTGGAGATCGAGCTGCTATTGCCATGGATTCCAGCCATGAACTTAACTTCGTCAAGTCCCCGGTGATCGCCAAGAAAGCCCTCCTCGAAACTTCAGTTGACTTGGAAGCGTTGAATTGTTACTCAGAATCCATCGGCGGAGAACCGCATCGTCGTCCTCCTCCGGGGAACGGTCTCACTGCCCGAGAGATGGACTCCCTCACTGCAATAAGTGACACCTTCCTGCCCTCCATCGACCTGCCCGGTGCTCGGAATGAGTCCATCCGGGCGTTCTACCTCGCCTCCGCTTCCATGATAGGAACCCCAGAAATTGTAAGAATGCTCCATTTCCACTAGTAACAATTGCGCGAGAGCTTCTTTTGAATTTGGTTAGCTTCCTTCTTGTTTCTACTGTTATTTGTTTCTTCATCGGTTCAAGGAAATGAAAGATGCATGCTGGCTTCTTGATTAAATTTTGCCACGATTTGGTTTCTCCAAGTAACTTTTTTCGTAGCAGCAGTAGAGGTTTCGTATATATATAAAAATAAACAGCATTAGATTGGAAGAGTCGTAATAATAGTTCAGAATAATGCATGCACGCAACCCATATAGGGTACGTATTCAAATTATATATTAATTAATAATGCGTTTATAATTAAGGTGGGAGGGTACGTGAGTAGGAGGCTACGACATGCGTTGCTGGGGCTGCTGCGGCTGTCGCTGTGGCTGCTATCGACATGGTACGGCACGTTCATCTTCTGTGGGACGCGGTGCGTGTCCTGCCGCTTCCCCTTCTTCCACAAGTTCTCTGATATCGATACCAAGCGGAGGGAGGAGATCTTGTCGTCGTGGTCATCCAGCCCCATCTACCTCTACAGGAAGCTCTTCAGGGCCATGAAGTTCCTGATCCCCTTCTTCTACTTCACCCAGGTGAGATGCGAAGCAATCACAACCCCCTCTCTCTCTCTCTCTCTCTCTCTCTCTCTCCCCACTCCTCTTCCTTTTGTGTGTATATGTATGTATGCATGCATGTA
>JAOXJJ010000858.1:52276-72941 GCA_025769935.1 Phoenix roebelenii
TCTCTCTCTCTCTCTCTCTCCCCCCAATCCTCTTCCTTTTGTGTGTATATGTATGTATGCATGCATGTATATGTATGTGTATATATATATATATATATATATATGTATGTATGTATATGTGTATATAATCACCTGTCAGCGCCATCATTAGCGTACTATACTTTCTAGCTGCATGGCCTGTGTTTAATTTTTATTTTTTTAATCATACGGACCGGCAGTTTTTTTACACATATATGGGTACCATCAGCTACTTAGTTTTTTGTTGCAGATTATATCTTATTATTTGATGAGATTTTTGTAGATATCTAATTATTTATTGATATAAATCGAGACCTTGACTGACATCGCCAAGATGAAAACCTTGCTTTTAAAAAAGCTTTCTTTTAAAAGCAGGAATTCTTCCATCCGGGTTACTCTACGGACGTCAAATTTATTAGGCTTTTAACTACCAAAATAAAATAATTATTAGTCTTTTTGGCCTTGAATATGGCGTTTTCTTGAAGCACGGAGCCAGCTCGCTGAGCATGATGCGGGGATGCGGGTCAAGATGGTTGGTTTGGAAGATATCCAAAAACGACACAAGAATTCGATCGTATTTATATATGTTTAGAAAAAGTAATATTGTATTATCCTTGTGGTTATATTTTTTGCTCGGCAATCTCTGGTTTGAACCTTTGAGGGTGTATATCGTTGGGTCTCCTCTCTCCACATATATAGAAAAATTTTAATTTTTTATATAAAAATTATAGAGATACCTCTTAAATTTGGGCTATTTGCACTTAGACCCTAAAAATCTAAAAATATCAACTAGCCACCAAAACTTCAAATTTGTTGCAGTATGGCCCATTCGTCTATCTAGATCTAGCTGAGTGAGAAAAAAAGAAAAAAGATACCCTTATTTTAGAGATGGCGTTATTTGTCATTCATCTACCAATATAGATCTCAAAGTGCTCAATCCTCTATAATCCGACCATCTTTATAGATCTTAAAACGCTTTATCCTCTATAATTTCTCTAACTATGCAGATCTCAAAGTGCTACATTCTACCATCCACACATATCTTAAAGCTCTCCATCTTTTCTCATATATTTGCCAGCATAGATCTCAAAGTGCTCAAGTCTCAATCATCGATCTGCAAGCACGGGTCTCAAAGAGCCCCATTTTTGTCATCCAATCACCAGCACAGATTTTAAAGCGTTCCATCTGTGATCCATTTGTTTGTACAGATCTTGAAGTGCTCCATCCTCTATTATTCATTTATTCAAACAAATCTCAAAGCATTCCATCATCTATCATCCATCTGCTTGCATATATCTTAAAGCACTCTATCCTCCGTCATTTATCTGGTTGCATAGATCTCAAAACGCTCCATCTTCTATCATTTATCCGTTGGCACAAATCTCAAAGCGTTTCATCCTCTATCATCCATTAGCTTGCATAGATCTCAAAGCACTTAGTCCTTTGTCATTCATCTACCTACACAAATCTCAAAGCACTCCATCCTTTATCATTTATCCGCCTATACGGATTTCGAAGTGCTCCATCCTCTATCATTCATCATGGATCTTAAAGTGCCCTATTATTTGTCATTTATTTACCTGCATGGATCTCAAATCACTACTCTCCCTCATTTTTCTTTTAATTTCCGCCAAAACAAGAGCCCCTTGCTAAATGGAAAGGGTAGTTTTGGAGGTTTATAAAAGATTAGTTATCATGTGATGCTCATGTGATAACATTCTGTAATGGAGATAGACGATTGGGCCATATTGTAACAAATTTAATGTTTTGATGACTAATTGACATTGAAAATTTTTAGAGTTCAAGTGTAAATGATCCAAATTTGATGGGATGTCTCTATAATATTTTATAGTTTTTCTTAATTTTACTGATCACTTTATATCTACCCAGTGGTCGTTCTATAAGGGCGTATAAAACTCCCTCAACCTTTTTGCACTGTTCACTTGTAACAATGGCACGATTCATGATGCTTGTTCAATGAGAATATGACGCACCACCAAGTGCCTTTCTAAGTTATTAATCGGAGTCAGCAAAGCATTGTGTACAGTAACTTTCTGACTTTAGAGAGCTACGTGTATATGTCCATGATTTATGGGACGACTGAATTGGTTCCGAGTTCAACCTTACAGTTGCATGTAGGAAGCGTTCATTAATTCGAAACCTAAAGGAGAAATATCTCAAAAACAGTAGCATAGAAGGATTGTATGCTATATATTGATGTTTTTTTTTAGATGAACCGGATAAATCATGCCGTTTTGGTAAAAATACAAGTGAGAAAGTCAAAAAAAAAAAAGGGGAGGGGAAAAGTCTCGTGGCTATCCCAAAAAAACTCATCAGAATGTTGCGCTACATATGAAGCAACTCAATTAGCCTCCCTTTGAGTAATCGAGAAGGCAACCTAGTCTCTCAACTACCCTCCGATGCTGCCTTTTATCCTCAAAAACTCTAGCATTTCAATGATCAGCCATATGGATAGAACTTTCGACCTCATTGGTAATAGAAACCTAAACTGAGTGCTCTGCCCTCTTGAGCGCTCCTTTCGAGCATCATTTTCCCTTTCCAGCCAGCTCGACAGAGGGAGTCGGAGCAGCGGTTAGCCTTGAGAAGCAAAGCGTCAAGCACCGTCTAGGTGTCGACCATCACTACCTTGCCATCATCATCGATCATCATCAAAGAAGTGGAAGGAGGCGGATGCGTCGACCATCTCATAGATGTTTGATAAGTCCCACTAGCCCTCCTGCAACATCGAGCCGATCCGGTCCAGGTAGGTCTCAACTTTGTTAGAAAAAAATTAGAAAGAACACTTAAGAAGAAGGTGGTAGAAACTCTCAAGAACAAAGATTGAAGAAGAAGAATTTTCATTCAACTCACCACATACAAATGGATGCTTACACCCCTTTATATAGACTTCATGTGACTTTAGAAATTCATACATGTAACTCACAACTCTTAACTCTTAATATTCCTAACTCACGACTCTTGATATACCCATGACCCATAACTCTTAAATCTCATATAACTCATGACTCTTCACATTTTACAACTTATGACTTTTAACCTTCTATAACTCATGATAACTCTTGTTATCCTGGGTCTTTCACCTTGTTCACCTCGACTTGACTTTGACTTTCCAACTAGGATGCTAGTTGGATGCCACTTACCTTAGGAATCGAGTTTATTATCTAACAGACTTAGTCCACCAATCTCGGCAGACCGATCTCAATGAACCACTCCGGATTCTACATCGGAAGTGAGGAGGAGGGTGCCATCTTGTGGGAGGTGGAGGAGTTGAAGCAGCGGCGTTGCTCCAGAACTCGATATAGCGGGGGGTCTTGCCAGCGACGTACGAAGTCGGGGCTTCGATAGATGGACCGCAGGGGCTTGACGGAGGCAAATGGATGGAGGTAGAGGGAAGGGGATGGAGTGTGGAAGGCGGACTTGCGGCGGAAGAAATTGGAGAGATTGAAGTTGCAGCAGATAGGATGGATCTCGTATGTCGACGAAGAAGATGGGGTTGCTGGTGAGGGCGATGCTCAGGAGGAGCGCTCTGTTTAGTCCCCCTTGTTTGTCCCATTGAGGTGGACAAACCTATCTACGTGTCGGATCTCTATAGGACCGCTCCACAGCTGAGCTGGTACATCGAAATGATTTCTCAATTTCGAGAGATAGTAACTAAGGAAAATATTTTGGGCACGGCATATCCGCCTTGTTTTTCAGCGAGCAATCATCCATGAGTGAAATAGATTATTTTTTCTACTTCAAATATATATATTAAAAATTTTCCAAATATAAATATATTCGGCATGGTTAATTATTTTATAAATATAAATATGATGATAATGGTGGAGACCATAATAGTAATGAAGATAGTGGAGGCGTTAGTGGTATTGGTGCCTGGGGTAGTGATGGTATGGCATAGATAGTAGTGATGATAATGATGATGGCGGTGGTGGCAAGGACAATAGTGATATGGTTGAGGCAATGATAATAATGGTGATGACAATGGTGATGGCTTTAGGGTAAAGGTGGCGATGATGGCAGTAATAGTAAAATAGCAATAGCAAAGATGCTGGGAAGTGCTGTAGATATGATAAAAATAACGATAATTGTGATAATTGTGTGGTGAAGATAGTGGTAGTGTTGGGGGTGGAAGGTGGTGGTGGAGGTGATGACTACAATGGTGGTTTAGATAATGATGATTGTGGTAGAGATGATATTAGTGGTGGTATTAAAAAATATAATTATTTTATTTTTAAAAATATCAAAAATAAAAGTTTGTTACCCTCATTTTTTTCAGAAATAACAAAAGTGACTTTTGAAAAATATAAAAAAATAAAATAAAAGGATCAAACATATTTTTTATCTTATTTTTTATGATTCTATTTTAAAAATAAAAAATAAAAATAAAAATAAAAAATGATGCGAAACAATCCTAAACCTTTCATGAACCACAGGATCACAAAATTCTAGTTACGTACCTTAAGGATTTTTACTGGTTAGTAATAGAAAGGAGAAGAAATAAGAGTGAAAGAGAAGGTCCCCGGCCCCTCTACCATTTTTGTCTATTCAAAATAGAGGAGGCCTAGAGCTATCCCATTTCTATCCCAATATATCCTACCAAGATTGGAACGTAGGCTCCTCATCTAGAGATCGAGAGTCTCGTAGCTGCAAAGTGGAGAGTTTCTGGTGGAAAAAGAAATGAAGGCCAATGTCTTTTAGAACCGAATCTCCATAACTTAAGCTTTAAATACCTATTTGGATGACTAAATATTTAAAAATATAATATCAATAAAAGCTAGGAGTCGGTTCAGATTTGAGATCAAAATACTTAAATATTTTTCAATGAAGTGGTAAGGGAGGCAATGCAGCGTTATGCTACCCTTAACCGTGGCCTCGAAGTCATTTAAAAAAGAGTCGAGAGATGAAAAATAAAATCCATAGTACTCACTGGCCATGAATGAATAATTTTTGAGTGAGATTTGTTAAGACTGACCAACGAACAGGTAGATAGGCATTAGCTAGAAGAGGGTTGACGTCGCTACTCCTGTGCCAGGTCAACGACAAGTACGAGAACCCGACGTGGAGGGCTTTGGAATACTGTGGACCCGACCCCGCATTCGCTGACCAAGTCAAAGCGTCGGTCGACCAGTGCAGCGAAGACGACCGCTTCGGGCCGCTCCACCGCGCCCTGGTCCACATGGGTAGCCCTGGAGCCGCCCTCTCCCGCGCCGGACTCTCCCTAGCCACCCGCCCCTTCCCAGGCGGCCGCCGCAAGAAGCCCCTCCGGACCATCCTCTGCGACGCCGTGGTCGTCGGGTCCGGCTCCGGCGGCGGGGTGGTTGCCGGCTTCCTCGCCCGGGCCGGCTACAAGGTGGTCGTCCTCGAGAAGGGCGGCTACCACGCCCGCTCCAACCTCTCCCTCTGCGAGGGCCCCACCTTGGACCTGATGTACGAGGGCAGCGGCCTCCTCTCCACCACCGACACGGGCGTCGTCATCCTCTCTGGCGCCACCGTCGGCGGCGGGTCCGCCATCAACTGGGCGGCGGCCCTCCGCACTCCGGACCACGTGGCCGCCGAGTGGCGGCGCGACCACGGCCTGCAGCTCTTCGGGAGCGACGCCTACGCTGAGGCACTCGACGCCGTGTGCGAGCGCATGGGCGTCCAGTCGGACGTGCACGAGATGAAGGAGAGCCTCAACAACGCCGCCCTCCGGCGCGGCTGCCTCGAGCTCGGCTATCCGGTCAGCAACATCTCCCGCAACGCCCCGCCCGACCACCACTGCGGCTGGTGCTGCTTCGGGTGCAAAGACGGGCGGAAGAAGGCCACCTCCGAGACGTGGCTCGTCGACATGGCGGAGTCCCGCAACGGCGTCATCCTGCCCGGGTGCAGAGCCGTCAGAGTGCTCCACCGGGACAGAGGGGGAAGGCGTCGAAAGGTGGCCACGGGCGTGCTGTTCGAAACCGAGAGCGGCGAGACGTGCATCGTAGAGTCGAAGGTGACCGTGGTGGCCTGCGGCGCGCTGAACACGCCGGTGCTGCTGAAGAGGAGCGGCCTGCGGAACCCGAACATCGGGAAGCACCTCCACCTCCACCCGGTGGTGATGGTGTGGGGTCACTTCCCGGAGTCCGGGTCCCGGCGGCCGGACTACAAAGAGGAGGAGAAGAGGAGCTACGAGGGAGATATCATGACGGCCATGTCGACGGTCGCGGCCAACTGGGGGACGACGGGTTACGGCGTGGTGATCCAGACGCCGGCGCTGCACCCGGGGATGTTCTCGGTGGTGACGCCGTGGACGTCCGGCGCCGACTTCAAGGACCGGATGACGCGGTTCGCGCGAACGGCGCACGTGTTCGCCCTGGTGAGGGACCGCGGCTCCGGCACGGTGGACGGGGAGGGGAACATAAGCTACCGGATGGAGAAAGGCGACGAGGAGAGCCTGAAAAACGGGGTGGAGAAGATGCTGCGGATAATGGCGGCGGCGGGGGCGGAGGAGGTCGGGACGCAGCACTGCAAGGGGGAGCGGTTCGAGGTGAAAAGGGCGAGCGCGAGGGAGTGGGATAGGTTCGTGAAGGAGGCGAGCCGGAGAGGTGTCGGGTCTCTGACCACGCCGGTGTGCTCCGCCCACCAGATGGGGAGCTGCCGGATGGGGGTGGAGGCCTCGACGTCGGCGGTGGACGAGGGAGGGGAGACGTGGGAGGTGGAGGGGCTTTTCGTGGCCGACAGCAGCGTCTTCCCGACGGCGCTTGGGGTGAACCCCATGGTCACCGTGCAGGCCATCGCCTACTGCACCGCCCACTCCATCGTCCAGGTGTTGAGGAGGAAGATGATGCAGGAGAACAGAAATCAGAGCCACGGCACCTTTTCCGGGTCAACATGAAACAAATTAATATATATAGTATTACCGCACAGACCAGCCATCGATTTGTTTGCATGCATGCATGCATGGCTGAGGATCGGAACAGAGTGATGCGCGGCTCACCTCAATGAAAAAGGAGCGGCGGATGGTTGACCTGGAGGACACAAGGGAGGGAATATTTACTTCACTTCAACCTTGAGAGGATTGGGTACCAATTAAGGTACAAACTGACGGAGAGGATCCGAGCTTGAGAATAGGTGCATCGTAGTCATAAGAACAAATGAATATTCATATGTACAAGAACAAAGTTTACTAATAATCGGCAAATCATTTCATGCCAATCTATAATCCACATGCATAACCAATGAAACAAATAGGGTAGCCGTCCAAATTCCAGGGTTCGACATGGCTGACGTCCAACTATCAGAATTGGGCACAGTTCAAGCATGATGGTCTTGGGAGATGCAAGAAACTATCAACCACCACCTAAAAGTTCCAGGAGTTGGCTTTTCTTCACCTTCGGATACCCAAGTCAGCATTCTCCTCCGTAGCAGATGATTCTACAGTCTCTAAAGAAGTTTCACCGGTATCAGAAACTTGATACACCTTGCACCAGAAATAAGAAATACTGACTAATTGATGGTATTGAAGTGGCACATATGCCCCCCCCCCCCACAAAAAAAAAAAAAACGGAGCAAGTTGGTGTGTTGGTGATGTAGATGGTACAGTCATCTGAAACAAAGTCAAAAGCACTGGTAAGGCCAGAAAATCGAATATATGTTGAAGGGCCACACAGGTGTTGCATTTTATTGATAACAACAAGATTAAAAAAATAAATAAAATTAACTGCCCGGAGACAGCTTCATGAAAACCTTTGCCACCCATTCCCATTATCCATGCTCGATTGGTTCCCACAAATAAAAGGATGGTGGAAGCACAAGCAAGATCAAGAAAACCCAGCTTGCGAACTATCGAAACCAACTACATAACAGATGTGGACAGTCAACAGTAATATAGATGAAAACCAGAACAAACACAAGTTGATTAATTCAGTTTCTTGAAAAAAAAAAAACTTTTTTACCACCCCGCCTTATCTTCCTGATTCCCTCCCAAAAACCAACAATATAGATATATTCTACACGAAACAATCGACATGGCGAAATGTTATGTCAATTGGCCCATGCCTATTAATTGACTTTGTTTCCTTTTCCTTCATTTTGAAAACTAGGATCAGTGGAAGACAATCCAAAATAGGCAGGATTTGAACCTAGGTCTCTAGTATCAAACACCCAATGATTGTACCAAGCAAGCACATTGGCATCTCAATATAGCCAAAGGTGTCGGTTCTGTTAATTACAGAGTTTCACAGCCGAATCGAGGAGAAGACTCGGAAAAGGATCGTCGGGGTCAGCAATGATTCTTAGAATCATTGTAGACGACTTTCAATAGAGGAGGAGTTAAATAAGCAAAGTCCTAGAATTTTAGTCGAACTTGAATTGCCTGGATGACTCCAATTTCTGCCAGAATCGGAGGAGGAAGAAGACTCTTATCGGAGTCTTCTTCTCCACTGCATCATGCCACAGGGCATGGTGGCCTTAGGTCTGGCCTCTTCTGGCCAGCCCACAAGCCCAAGGGCTAGGTGCTATCGGATTGAGCTTGGCCACTTCGGATCGGCCCACAAAGCCTAAAAATTAGGATTATTACATTCTTTCTTCCTTAAAATAATTTTGTCCTCGAAATTAACTTACTTAAGGCTCAAACTTTGAAAGTTCTAAACCATCACATTTTAAGTATAACCTACGATAACATGAAGCCAAACATTACATCTTAGATTTCAAATCCATCTCAAACAAATTATAATAAATAAAAGTCTAATTTTATTATCCATTAAATGCAACCAACACTGATTCAGAGTGTCTAAATCAAAACACAAATATCAAACCCATAATACTCAAAGTTCAAAAAATTATTAACAACAAATTTATAGTCAATTTAAAATGCTAATTTTTTTTTACAAAATTGCCAAATTTACTAGCGCAAACCCAAGCCTGGACCATCATTCGTTTCTTTCGAACCTATTTGTCTGGAGAGAGAAAAATAAAAGAGATATATGAGCGACACAGCTTAATAGGCAAATCTTTTTCTACCTTACCATATCAAGTATAAGTTTTTCATGTAAATGCATTATTTAAGAAAAATAACAGTTATTCCAAAATAAGCATTTCATAGTACTGTATATCAATTCATAAAGAAAATCATGCATGAATAAATCTTTTCACGTCGTTAAATCCTATCATGAATCAAAATATTGCTTACAGATATTCGTGCCATGGTCATTATAACCCGTGATAGAGCCATCTTCATAATAGATAAGATATTATATTTTGTATTTGTTACCAACTTTAACCCGTTGACAGAGAGCTATTTTCGTTGGATGCTAGTTCCAAAGTATCGATTAACCCCCATTTCGAGGGGTAGTCATAGCAATATGAGAGCTTTTAAAAAACTTGCGTCTTTTTCTTAGAACATCCATATAAATAGATGAAAAATACTTAATGATATGATTAGATTCATATTTCATAACAAAGCTATTTTCAGCCAAGGTTGCTATATATATATATATATATGTTAATTGATATTTTGGCATCTTTGGTGGTTGTATTTCAGCCAAGGTATTTGAACGTTAAGTCGGTTCATAAATTTGTAATCTTCCATCTTACTTCATCACCACGGACAATTAAGAGAAACTAACAATTTATTTACGCTAGTATTAATTATTATTGAGTCACCTCTTGTAGGACCTCGTTTTGCATACGATTCAATACCGCCACCATCCGACTCTGTGGATTTAAGCGTTTCGAATGGCCGAACGTCAGCTGATGGGATCTGTCGCCCACTCATGGGCCGGGCCGTGCAAACAGAGAGGTGGCAGGCGTGCAACTTTTTGGGATTCCTCCGGCTTCCTTCTTTCTCCCTGTAGATTTGTTTTCGGTTGTTCTCTTTGTCAACCCGGCTGCAGGGTTGACTTGGTCTCGAGGAGGCGGGACCGATTTGTTGAAAATCGACTGTCATCTCTCTCCTCTCTCCAAAGCGATGAAATCCTTCGGAGGAAGGCACGGCCATCGCCATCCCCAAGAGGAAAACCCATGCTGAGAGGAAGCGCAGCATGCCTTCTCCATCGGGCAAGCCTTGAGAATATCTTGGCTGCGCCTGCACCTTGAGAGACGTTCTTGGGGACTATCGCATCTCGAATTGTTACCCGAGGAATAAGCTTACGTACCGATGGAGAAGCCCAAGCTTGGGAAGCCGGTGATTTGCTCCACCGTCGTGTTCCTGGGAACGCTCGCCTTCTCCTGCTCCGTCGCAGCCGAATTCAAGAAAGTAAAGGTGATGGTGGCCGGCGAACGATCCGCTTGATGCGTTCTGGATTGGTATCAGGAAGCGGTGAGGCTGAACTGCTTGAGTTGGGCTTTTGCAGGCAAAGGATATGAAGCTGGATGGAAGCCTCTGTTCGTTGCCGAGGAGCTCCGCTTTTGGGTTGGGGATCGCCGCGGTCGTCTGCCTTTCGATAGCCCAGGTTGTTGGGACCTCCGCGGTATGTATTCGCTCAGGAAACAACAAGAGTAGGAGAAGCCGAATAGTCTCCATCGCCCTATTGGTTTTATCTTGGTATGCAACGTTTTCGATCTTCTTGCTCGTCTCCGCCACCTTATTGGTTTTATCTTGGCATGCAACGTTTTCTTATAAAAATGGCTGATCTTCGAATGAGATGCCTCGTTTTTTTTGTATTGGATTCGTTTTTTTCTATCAGTTCTGTTTCGACCATCTTACAGGATCAGCTTTGGATCGGCAACGATTCTATTAGCCGCCGGGTCGAGCATGAACGCCGGACAGCCCTATGGGAAAGGATGGATAGATGGGAATTGCTACATGGTCAGGAATGGAGTATTCCTTGGTGCGGCCGTACTCGTCGTCCCGACCGTAGTTTTCACTGTGCAATGGGAGCGACGATCCACCATCGCATGCACCCATCCAGACGAGGAAGCTGGGAGGGATCATCAGCAACGGGAAGTAATTAAGCCTAGATGACGGAAACGACTGACCTTTGTTTGAGGTGTGCTTGGTTGGAATTCATTCCTGCACAACATGGCTGGCCATGGAGGATCGAAGGACCCCAGTCATCTTTTTTTTTTTTTTTTTTTTTTTTTTTGGGTAAGGAGTAAGGACCACAACTTTCAGCATCAATAAAAAAAGCAGACGCATCCAACCGAGGATGACTGGGCCCGCCGTCCAGAATAGGATACTCTTGCAGCTGCGTGGTGGTGGTCTATAAAGGATGGCTGCGATTGGTCTCCTCCCTTTTTTTTTTTTTGCTTAAAATTGGTCTCCTCCCTTTACCGCCACCAAAATCTCATGCTGTTCCTGGACACACAGAAATACAGAGACTATTACATTTTCCCTTTTTTTTTTTTTTTAAATCTATCTTTTGCTATTCATTAAACCCCAGCAAAGGCATTTAACTTTTTTTTTTGTCATGCCTTTTGAAGTATTCTCGTACATTTTCTCCTACCAGTCCCTCCCTTCTCTCTTTCATTTTTTCGTTTTTTTCGGTTCCATGCGTGGTGCGACCTTTTCCGGTGCCAACCAATTCACCCTACCAACAATGAATCGCAACTCACCTGCTGCTAAAACGACCTTCGCTGCTCCGCAGCTGACCATCACCAGATGGCTTTTGGAAAGCCGTCGCAGCAAATCATTTTGCTTCCACACAAAGGCATCATGATTTAACAAAGTCTGATTCCTTGACATGCAATTTTCATCATTCCTAAAGGATAGGGAAGTAAATAAAATATAGCAAAAATTAAAAGAGCTATTTGCTCTCATGATTGCGGAAGCACCAAATATGCTGCCCATATCAGGAATGGGCATCGCCACAACAGCTGCCTTTTATTTTGAAGCACCAAACATCCTAAAATTTTTACCGTAAATTAGTACGGAAGCCTCATTCCATTAGTACGGATTGACCACCTTTGGTCATTGCTCATAATTTTCCTTTGATTTTTTGTAAACAATCTTATAAAACAGATGATCTACATATCCTCTATTCATCAGCCATTTCAACTGACATCTCAAAGACATTTCACACCGATTCCTTGCATTCTGCGCCATACTACCGAACTCCAAATTACACTTGCGAAGACTGAACAAGAAACAGTCACAGATTTTATGGGCTAAGCATCAAATAATAACAATAAGTACCAAAATTAACAAGTCATTCATAACCATATAAACATTCATCAGCCAACTTTTCTCACCACCTGAACGATGTACATCCTGGTAAGTCGTACATTAGCAGTTCTTCGTCTCAAATTACTTGAGATTATATAAGGAGAGACATGAAATGCCTCTTACTACAAAAAAAGGAAGCCTGTGCGAGAAAAAGACAGAGGCCATACTATGAAAAATTAGTAGGTAGAGACGACAAAAATTTCTAAAAGACAGTATTTCACATCAGTGGTTAAATGCGAATGGCTACGAGGCCATGACTGGATGCAGGTAAGAGGGTGGTTTTGAGAGCCGCCAGACAGATTAACACGGTGGAGTAGCAGGACTGACATGAGTACACTGGCAAAAACACAAATCCTCAGGAAATCGATCAGATAAAAGCTTCTAGACAGGTCTATATCCTCCATGGCCCCTCCCACTATAATATCCATAACCTCTTCCACGGTTGTACGATCCCTTGAAGTTACTAGAATGAGCAGGTCTATATCCTCCACGACCCAAATGAGTCCTCTGCTGGAACTCGCCAAAAGTCTGCAAGCCAAACAACAATTTCATCAATTAGCATCATCAAGACTTTTCATTATTAAATGCAAAGAAAAGTAACTCCAAACCTCTGTGTCCAATTTCATTCTCTCAGAGAACTTGGCACGGCCGCTCCATGATCCTCGGTTAAGTGAGTTGCAAGAAAGATTGTCAAAGAAGTCATCTTTATTATATACAGGCTGCAAAACAGGACACAAATAGGGTTGCAGTTGAATCACTTCTAGTCAAAGCAGAAATTAAATGCTTGATTCTATAAAAATTTATTATCCCCAGAAAGCTAGGGCTTGCTCATTAGAAAGCATTTTTCTGCCTCTAGGTCATGTCTTACAGTATATTGTATAATTCGGCCTGCACAGTCATCAATATAAAAATCACTAACCAAGCAAGAACATCAAGCAGCAAAATGGGTAACATGCAGAGTGCTGAAACTAGCTTGCACAAGGTTCAGATTAGTTCGGGGAAGGGACCAATTTTGAAAGGACCCGTTTTTTGGAACTGGGAGGCCAACTAATTGATGCTGGAGAAAAACTAGACTGATGGACCAAGATCAGGTTAGTTCTCAAACGTAGCAAATCTTTTTTTTACATTGTCGACATAAGAATCTAATGATTCTTTAATCTCAAGAGAATCCATTTAAACTAGTGAACCAAAATAAACCAACAATAAATATACTCAACAATTTCACACAACAACAAAACCCAAAAAATAAACTATTTGGATATGATATAATATATATAATGAAAAACAATAAAAAAAATCCAACATTCTGTTTAACAAAACAGAAATTAATAAAAACTTTGATTAGATGATGTAATATGCAATACAGATATTAACAATATATATATATATATATTCATTCATTTGGTTCGGGTTAGATCAAGTTATCCAACCACTAGACATGGATTGGACCAACCTATGTGAAAATCTAAACCACCAAGGAAGTTGGTTCAGTTCAGTTCTTGGGTTACCCCAGAACCATGTGTACCACTGGCTGAAACTCAGGCAGGATGTGAAGTATGGTGCAGTCAAACTTGTACCATCTGCAAGTTTCTCCAGACATTAAATTTTGGTCTAAGGACAGGTTATAAATTGAACTACTCACTAAAAGACACCACAAAAACAGCCTTGGTCACATCACCCAGCAAGCAACCTAGTCTGCATCTAATTAGCACTGCTAATAAGATCTCAAAACTTTACTTTTCAGGATCATTGTTTTTTATAAATTTCAGTGTTTTGACTTTCAAGTGTTGGAAGAACAATCATGAGAGAAGAATGAAACATAAAAGAAATGGCAAACAAGCATGTCATACTTTGCGGTCAAGCTTGGGATCTTGTTCATAACCCTCTTCAACCTCCAAATCATCATGAGCTGGATTTTCTCCTATTTCATTTTCTATGCTTCTTCTCGACTTCCCAAGCGACCCCCAAACTTCATCTTTGTTGAACTTCTCATTCATGGCTGCAAAATCAAATTCATCGGTGAATCGAGCCACCCCAACCTGTCCCTGTAGATTTAAACAAACAGCAAAGAAAATTCTAGTGAGAATAAACTGAAAACCTTTAAAAATAAGTCGAACAGTATTTTGATATCTAAACCTAAATGGCAAAATACTGTCTAATATACTATTGCATGTGCCTTTAAAGCCATGATTATTTCCTTTACTTATTTCCTTTAAAGCCATACTTGAGGGCTTGTTAGCTACAAGGCACATATCACGTGATAGCTAGCAAGACCTCAAGTATAGCTGTGATTATTTCCTTTACATATTTTGGCCTCAAGTATACTATGGCATGGTGCAGCTACACGTGATATGTAGTTTTCAAATTTTTTAAAGCTACTTGATGGCTTTAAAGGAAATAATCACAGTATTAGACCGTATTTTCATATTTCTTGCCTCATGTGGTTCATCAGTTCCACTGAAATCTACCACTTGTTGATGCCGAACATAGTGCAGGCCCAAGCAAGAAACATCACTTCTTCATGGATAAGCATCTTTTATGCATGGATCTCTAATGTATTTTAGATTGATTTATATTTAATTTCCATTTTGTTGTAACTTCTTTAACCATCAAAAGTAGGTTAACAGTCCACTGACAAATGATAAAAATTAACTGCTTGGCAGGCCAAATTACAATTGTTCTCATAGAGTGGCAGTATAGGCCATATGTACCTACATTTCAACACTAAAAGAGAGCACTTAGAAAACAGCTGGGAAGTGACACCTATTTACAGTTTCTCCTCAAGCTTTCGAATGTGAAAAGAAGTCCAATTCCTTTCAAGTTTTAACCCGTGTCATGAAAATCAAGTTTCCAGACGCTCACCCTCAAAGATGCAGTAATAGTGAGGTTGCCAATAAAAGTCAAGCAAGGTCCACAAAGAAAAGTAGATTAAAAATGAATCAGAAAAGGTGAACTTTAGAGATTTAGCCACTAAATTGTATTCGAATGAAGCATGTATCTTAAGAAAAGTGGTGTTCAGGTAGTTGAAATATGATTATAAAGATCAAGAAAATCTAAATTTCGTAATTTTGTAAGTTGCAATGAATGGAGCTGCATATAAAATTACGATAGAAGTCTTCCATATCAAATCAAAATCATTGCCCCTCCTTGACAGCCGCTGGTTAGTTGGATGCAATGATTCATGAATTCCAACAAAGGAAAGGCAAGAATGGTCAAAATAACATGCATAACTTCATAATGCTGATTTACAGAAATTAATTAGCTGATGTCATTGTTCAAAATGGTGGAGAAAGACCATCATCAAAGGCAGACACCATTAATGCAATCAGAAATATAGGTAGATGGTCTATATGTTTTTCCTTTATCGAACTTGTTAACTATGAGGGGTATATATGTATTTATGCATGAATACATATACGTCAGCTGCTCTAATACATTTAAAGCAATGAAGTATGGCAAAACCTTAGGCTTCAGTTCTTTTCTTTTTCAAGTCTTACATCAGCATTTGTTTTCATACAACTAAGTGTGATGAAGAAGAATCCATCAGTATTAATCAATTGTTACATAAAATGGTCCAAGTTCTTCATGCTTTTTCTTTTTAAGAAGGATCTCAAAATGTTATTCATCATTTCACCAAATTTTGATACCAACACCTGAATGCCAGAATAATCTCATCTACCATTGCATGTAACTTGTAGCTACTAATAGAAACAAGTGTGAACCACAATTACCTTCTTTTATGTCATCTAGTAGCTTCTGAAAAAAGGTGCCCTAGTGCACGAGGCTGCAGCCACTGCGGGGTTTGGGGAGGGTCTAGTATTGCCCCCGTGTGTGGAGAAGTTGTTCCATATTTTGAACTTGTGACATCAAGTCACAATGGAGCAACCTTACCGTTGCACCAAGGCTTACCCTCTTCATCAAGCAGCTTACAAAAGACAAAAACTACATCACATATTCAACATCTTTTACAAGATTTCTAATTTATATGCTCTAATTTGATTTAGGACTTTCACATATATACTGGTACAAAAGCCTAAATTACATCACACAACTAATGTGTTTCTTTGTTTCATTTTCTTTTAACTAGTTTAATTAGCTAGATTGGGTTAGCAGTTCATTGACAACCTGTAACAAGTAAACTGCACCCCGTACCAGGTAGGGGAGCTATATCAAGGTTGTAAAACCAGTATCAGATGATGTATTGGTTTTTCACGGTACCAAGTATCAATACATGATAGGGGACTGTACCCCGAACCAACACCCTATGTACAATGCTGGTTTTCTACCGGAATAGTAATAGTAGCGCGAATAGCATCCTGTTCTAATGATTTTTAAAACCTTAATCTATATTCCAAGTTGGAACTTGGATTAAGAAACAGTGGGTGAAGTGACACCCCATATCTATGCAAGCTTTTGGACATGAAAAAGAAGCCCAGTTCCTTTCAAAAGTTAATAAATCTCATGAAGAATGAAGTTTTCCAGACCCTCACCCCAGAATATGCACTCAAAGTGAGATGATCAGGAGAAGAATAGCAAAGAAGCATGAAAAGAAGAAGAAAATTGCGGTTCACAAAAAAAGAAATTTAGGATTTAGACACGAAATGGACTCAAATGATACAGGTTTCTTCGGTAAAGTGATGCACATGCAGCTGAATTATGATTACAAGGGAATCTACATTTCATAATTTTGTGAGATATCATTGCAGGAGCTCCATCTAAAATCACAATCACTAGTCCTACATCATAAAATCAAAATTCTTGATCCTCCATTAAATTTCTTCAAATTAAATTGTAACGGCAATTCAATATGAAACCTAACCTATCCAGCATTTGTGGGGTTAGTTGCCCTTAGGACTCAAAACTTCCAACAAAGCAAAGGTGAGATTACTCAAATTAACATGTACAGTTTCATAATGTTTTTTATTGAAATTACTTAACCAATGTCATTGTTTGTAGGAGTGTAAATGGTATAACAATCATGTATGGATCCAATATAAGTTTCGATGACCTTGACGTATCAAAGTCAGATTTCATATGTCGGATCCGATTTCATATTGAATCGAACTTGGATGTAGCTATATGCAGATCAAAAACCCAAATACATACCATATATGTAGTACATAAAAATTTAGAAATATAAGGAGGATTGGCTTCTGACTTGTATTAATTATTTTCTGCATGTTTGGATTTTTGCATTTTTCTCATGCATGCTCCCTATAAGTCTCGATTGCTGCCATTTCAATTCTAAAATCCTAGCTGATAGTCAAATAAACATAAATGGAGACTCAAATCTGTTCCCAAAGTGGTTGGACATTTTTTTTTTCAAAACAGTCATTAACTTCCCATGTTGGGTTCCTTTCCCACCATAATCTGTCACAAGTTCAATATATATGGAGGACCATTGTGATGACAGTCCTTTTAGTTTTAGGAACTGTTGACCCTTGGATAGTTGGCCCACTAAAATCATGTGCTGAACCACACAAAACTTGAATACGAACTTAGAATTAATCAGGTTTGGTTTGAGTTTGAATCTTACTCATTTGGATAAATTCAAACTCAAATCTGAATTTGATTTGCTTATTAAGTTCGGATGCGGATTCAGCATGGATCCAACCTAAGTCCAACCTGTTTGCAATTGAAAAGTAATGAACTAGTACCAAATCATGTCTCGGCTAATGGGGTGCACTGCATACAACTTTTGATATGTTAGACTTTGGCTCTTCGCTGTCAGAGCTTCATATCAGCATTTGTTGTCATATCACAGTGTGATTGGCAAATATCCATCAGTATTATGATCCTAGGATACAGAAAATCTAACTACTTCCAGATTATTGAATCTTTTCTACTGTTAAACTCAAACACCTGAGTGCGATGAGGAGGCTCTACTTGGGGTGTCATCTGTCTCCACACCATAGGACATGTTAAATTCTAATATTCAGATAGTGAAAACCATGTAAAATAATTTCAAAAAGTCAAATATCATTAATGCTCTTCTGGCGCCATCCGTGTTCTCTTCTTCTATATCTGGCATAGTTAATATATTAAGCCTAAAATCTGCACTTCACTCCAAGCATCAACTGTGCGGATGCATATTAGCTCATCCAGTTGAGAATGTGTTCGTAATGTCCTAGATACAGTTGCATACTTCAATTTCATTTATAAGCAATATTGACTTTACATTCACTTAAACACAATCATGATTCAATAAATTAAAGAATAACCTTTTCAACCTAAACTATTGAATCCAGATAGACTTCCAAACCATTTCAGAGACATTCTTAGAAAACCAAAAAAAAAAAAACAGCAGTAAAGAGCAGTATGTCCTTTAGAAAACAACAAGAACTGCATAAAAGACATAACCGACCTGCGAAAGCAATTTAGGTAACATATTGAAACTAATATAAAGTGTCATTGTACCTGTTGGGAAGGCAATGGTAATGGCAAAAATGGTGCCTGAGGCAGTGAGCTAACTGACAATAATGGGTCCGATGATGGCGGTAACATGGCTGCCATGTCTTCTTGCTCATGGCTCAGTCTCTGGTTAAAGGAGGAAGTTGTTGGCCCAGATTGTGGGAACTGATCACGGGCCAGCAGAGGAGGCAATGTAGTTACAGGAGATGCAGCAGATCCCAAGATTGAAGCTGAGGAATAAGGTAAACTTGGCATGGAAAGGATTGGCAGTGCTGAAGATCCAGCTTTGCTAGAAATTGAATACATGGAGGCATTTAACTCTTGATTTGATGAAGAAAATGAAGACTTTGTTGATGGATACAGTAGAGATGACAATGGATGAGATGGTTGAGAAGCGTCACTGGATACTGATGACAATACATCAGCAGGGCTAGAAATTCCAAAATGAGAAGAGGGTCTATGAAATTTGGAGTGCTCATTGGTGGCAACAGGAGTGAAGGTTAAAGGGGCAGGGTCGATGAAATTTGGAATGCTCATTGGTGCCTGACTTACAGGTAACTGCAACTGATCTTGCAGCATTGCTGAAGAGGGCTGCGAAGGAAATGATTGCTGTTGAGCAGGAGCCTGGCCATCTAGTGCACCAGTATATCCTTGCCAATACGTAGGTGCACTAGAAGAGGTCTCATTTATATTTGCAGAAGCAGGCAAGGAGGCCCGGGAACCGAAAGCAGCCCCAGATTGATACTGTGATAATGCATCTGGATATGATGGCCTGGCTAAAGATGAGTGTGCAGCATGGGAGCCTTGACCAGTAAGAGCAGTGCCTCCAACTGAAGATGTACTTGTAGTAGGTGCATAAGCATAACGTGACTGCAAAGCATATGATGGAAACATAATGAACATACAGTAAGTAGCACCAAGAAAAAAATCCCCATGTCATATAACATATACCTGAATAATAGCTGGATCACTGGGTGCCTGGGGTTTACTAAGAACTGGAGATGACTTCACTTGCAAATCCTGAAAACAAGATGAGCTAAGAATGCATCAACTTCATGAAACTCAAACATGGAATTATAGTCTATTTTAAGACCACATGGTAAGAAATTATACTCATGGATCTTCATGCATTTCAAAGCTCTAAATTATTCAGGTGTTATAACAAAGAAAATTTAAAGGTAACATCAACATTTAGAAACATGATAATACTACTACATGAGCAGTCAAATTCTATGGTAGGAACAATTATTTCCAGATGACCTTATATCAAGGGAAATCACATTGGCAATCATTTTCAAATGAGATCTTATCTGTCCCTCCTCTTATTATTCTTGTTTCAAGCCACTGTGAACTGACGCATGCCCCCACATGATACTTCTGCTTCCACTCTCCATAAATAGGAAGACACTAAAACCTCACAAAACTTCATTGCAAACATATGCTATAAGAAGAAGAAATAAACAATTTCAAGTCAGCAGGTCAAAGGCTCGAAAAAAGCTTTTCATAATCAAGAATTCGTACTGTCTCTTATGGAATGGATGTTTAAAAATCAAAACAGCTTTTCTTTTCTTGCAATTTACTTTCCTGCATATGTCAGGACAGCTGAGGTCAATGCAAGACTGAAAAGGGAAAGGCCTCATAGCTATATTACATGGTTCAGTTATGGATCCCAGGTAGACCTGCACAAGCTAGCCTAGCTTCTTGGCCTGATTTTTGGTGGGCCCGAGCATAGATGTTCAGCCTGACGGGCTAGGTTCAGGTTGTCAACTTCTGATCTGGCCCGGCCCGAAAGTCATCCACTAAAATATGCAATATATATTATACATCTTATATTAAAAATCAAAGAGGAAAAATTAAATCTTAATTTGCTCCCTTTCTCGTCTCCCTAAGTTCCATCCTTTGCTAGCTAGAGGACATAGACGCGCTCCTTCCCTCGTCTCCTTCTCTTTTCCCTCCCTCCCTCTCTCCACCCCTACCTTCCCTCCCTGGTGTCCAATAGCATGTGCCCCTATATGGTTCTACAGCCTAGCTCCACAAACAACCACCTCCTCTCCCCACTCCCCACCCTCTCTCTCTCCTGCCTTCCAACCC
>JAOXJJ010000858.1:73000-96278 GCA_025769935.1 Phoenix roebelenii
CCCCCCCCCCCCCCCCCCCCCCCCCCCCCCCCCCCCGGGCAACTCCCTCACCATAGGCGGGACAAGCCACCACTGTCTTCTCCACCTCCTCCCCTCTCTCTCTCCCTCTCTCGCCCTCTCTCTTCTCTCTCTCCAACCCCCTTACCCCCACATCCACAGTGCCCCCTCCACTCCCAAGCATGCTGACCTAGGCCCTCATTTGTTGGGCCAGGCTAGGCCAGGGCAGTTTGAGCTCAGCTTTTAGGACTTGGGCTAGCTCAAGCTGGATGCTTAAGGTCCGAGGCCAAGGCTTGGGCCCAATTAAGCTCTAGACCATCCTAAGGCCAAGCCCAAACACGACCCAGCGAGGCCAATGCTCAAGTCTAGTCTTGAGTGCAGGTATGTAAGGGTCAGATCCATTTTAGGCCCAAATCTTAGGACACAAGAAGATTCAAAAACTAGGTGCAAGCACCTGAATTTGTCGTATTCGTGTCTTGGATTGCAACTTTAGGAACTTAAGCTTAATCTAACTATTGGATAGAGTTTGGCATACTTTGCTATTTCAAAAAGTCCCTGCAGAATTACCGTTTAACTTTTAGTCCTTATACACAATTAGGTTTTGTTTGCATAATGTTAATCAATTATGCATATTTGGCACAAGCTTATGATGGTTAGAGTCTAAAAACTAAAATGCCCCTCAAGTTCTAGGAGTTGGAATTACAAGTCCACCATACAAGGGCTAAATTTCACATCAGTTAATCAAGGCTAGACTTCAATTTTCCTCTTTCTAAAGTGAAAGCACATGTACCATCTGTGCCAGGTCCTAATGATGTAGGAAAGTCTAGGGAAAGGGATAAGACCTGATTTTCAACAAAATTGAACCAGAAAGTCAATGTTCTTAAAGAAATAGATAATGGTTAGCTATAATCTATCCTTGTGTTTAGGATTTTAGGGTTGATTAGGTTTTTAGGGCTTGATGCAATTGAATGGCCAAAATCAACAGTTTGCTGTAAGTTTTCTGGAAAAGAAAATCTGTGTCATGAAAGATCTAGGGAAGATAAAAGTATTTTTTTGATCAAAGAAGGCAAAGAACCCTAAAATAAAAGAATGAAAGAATAAAAGTGTAAAAAGGAAGAGGGATGATAATACTA
Source organism: Phoenix roebelenii (assembly GCA_025769935.1). NCBI lineage: Eukaryota > Viridiplantae > Streptophyta > Magnoliopsida > Arecales > Arecaceae > Phoenix > Phoenix roebelenii. The sequence goes on from JAOXJJ010000858.1 coordinate 74,131, forward strand.
GACTCACTCTGCAACCTAGGAATCACACCTAATTTTGCAATCCTCACTTGTTATAGTTTAATTAGATTTGATTTTAGTTATCAAGTTCTCATATTTTCTTTTATTTCTGGTTAGTTTTAGATCAGTGGATATTGAAAATTAAGGGCTGAAATTAAGGATAGCTTTATGAACCAAGTTATTATAACAATACTGTTTGCAGCATTATTTAAGCTATAGCAACCATGAATAGTAATCATGCGTGATGACAGTAATTTTAGGATTATAAAAGATTGTTAGGGTCTTTTTCTCTTATAAGCTTTGGACTGAGAGTGATGTAATCAGTTTTTATGCGATGAATGGAATGCCAGTTTTTTTTTTTTTTTTACTTTCTTATGGTGTGATGCCATAGGACAAGCATGTGGTTTGCAACACTAAGTGTGAATCATATGTTGCTGAATGAGTATCGTATCATCATCCCTCTTCCTTTTTCTATTTTTCTTCTTTCATTCTTTTTTGGGTAACTATCTGCCTTTCTTCTAATATTCTTTAATCAATACCATACTTTCGTCTTCTCTAGATCCTTCATGACACATATATTCAACTTTTTCCCCAGACAAATACCAGCAAATTCTTGACTTTGGCTATTCAATGTAAAGCCCTAGAAAACCCAATCAAGCCCTAAAATCCTAAAACCTATGACTCAATCATTGTCTATTTTCTTCACAAATTTATCTTTCTACTTAACTTTTATTAAAAACTCAGGTCATTAATGAAATTTCAGCAATCTATAGATTTTGATCCTATCCAAAACTGTTAGCAGTACCACTAATAGTAACTTGGGTCATAAATCTATAAAAAAAAGAGATCATTTAATCATACGTCCTATAACCCTCAGACACGACACGATCTCCTAATAAAATCGCTAACCCCCTTTCATTGTCTCCTAATACCGACAAGTAGCGTCTTTCCCATCATGACATGCTTTGCCTTCCAATCATCGCCACGCATGGCTAACATCTCCATCCGCCTTCCAAATATGGTGACATCATCCGTCAGACATTGCCTAACAATAGCCCAACCTCTCTAAATGTCCCTCCAAACCCCCTCCCATCCAACCCCCCTCCTCTTCTTCTAGATCTCCACTCCCCCTCTACTCCATCCAACTTCTCAGTCTAGAGGTATTGCTTGAAGTGCCATTTCTGAAAATTATTCTAATGCTTTGGACTCATATCCCAAAGTACTCAAGTCATGTCAAGTCAACATGGGTAGATCGGTTATATTACTAAGTCCAAGCATCATAGCCTCAGAGTTCAGCCAAGTGCTACACTCCAAGGTTTCCCATAACTAGATATAGTAGATATATATTGATTGGAATTTTGATTTTCTGCAAGGATTTCTGTTAGATTCCTAACAAGATTGACCTAAGCATTTGACAGTTTAAGCACATGGTTACAGTTAAGGTTGGCTACAACCGTTTTGAGAAACATCTTGGTCCAATTCTTCACATCGTGTAGATGAGCTGAAGACATGGAGCTGTTGGCCAAATAATAGGAGCAAACCTTCTCGATGGCTGCATAGAAATCCTAATGAGCTTTGAAGAAAGATTTTTCTTCCAAGAATTATCATGCCGATGGGGGGTTATCCGACATTCTGATGGCAGCTGACGAGTCAGAGGAGGTTAGACAGATAAAGGGGAAGGTGGTAATGTCGGCAATAGCTGAGGTGCTAAAGCAGTCCCCGACACCTGAACCCAGTTCAAATCAGAAATACAATTTTATTTCAGCTTAAATTTGAATGTATCTCCAACTGTTTCTAATCTGCTGGTGTATGATGTACCTAAACTCTTCGGCTCTTTCTTCGGAGATGCAAGGGCTCTAGAAAGTGAGGGTCCCCAAAGAGGCTCTTTACCGCTATGGGATAATCCTTCTTTATATGGAGGTCAAAACTTTAATGCTTCTGTTGAGAGAGATAGGACCATAGAGGTTTTACTTTCTCCTAGTGGATATCATGCTAAAAGAGTGCATCACATAACACAATTTTCCTTTCACAGCAAAAGAAAAGGAACTCTAGCTCAAATGTTGGTAGTAAGCTGGCAACTGCCTTGGTGCCCATGGCTGGCAAGGGCCCCACCCCTGTGGACCTCAATAGCTCAGATCCCATTCAGGTTAATCCTATTGCAGCTTGACCAGCTCTAGAGGTTCAGGTTTCTAAGAACATGTGGTGCTAAAGTTAATGGAGTTTCAGTTAAGGACAACATATGGCTCAACGACAAGGCTGAGGCAACAAACTTAGGAAGCGCTGGACACCATAGAGAAGATTTGCATGCTATTATGGAGAATGGGGTTGAGAACGTGTCTGATGGTGACTTAAAAGTAGGAAGGTCAAGAAGGAATTCAGAACCGTAGGGAAGAAATGTGGACTCTTGATAATTGAAGAATTTATTGAAGGTGCATTGGATAAGCTCAAAGACTTGGAACAAGAATGAGCCAAGCAAGAAGTATGCAACACAAGATAGTGGCAACATCATCATTCATCGACCCGAAGTTAGTGGAGACTTCGGTTTGACATGTTGGGTGGGTGTAGTGATAGAAGCAGGGTGTCTAAGCAATAGTTATGCACTTTTCTTCTGGGATTTGCTTTGTTGGGTTTTCTATTTTTGTATCCTTGCTGACAGTAATTTTAGAAAGTCTACATTTGTGGTAGGAGTTTGGTGTATTGTTAGCTGTAAACTAGATAGGAAAAATGGGCAAAGCAATCATGTATGGAGTAGGATGGTTTGTGCATCATGGAAAGACCTGTGTGGTTGAAGTCCTTGGTGCAATCTGTGTTGGTTTAGAAGATCTTTGTTTGAAAATCAGTAGATTCCACAAGAAGGTGATAGGGCTCTAGGTTGATTGGAGAAACAGTCAAGTTAAGAAGAAACGGTGTAAAGGATGAGTACAGTGATAGTAGGTATCTTTCAGGGCATTTGGATGGAAAGTAATGCAAGAGTGTGAACAGCCTCAGGGACATCAGCAAGACTAAGACATAATTAAAGGAAGGTTTTGAGCATACAGTTCAAAGGAAAAATCACATACTAGGGGACTGTTAAGAATGTTGGGTCATCTTAGATGCTAATCCTGTTTTGAACGTAACTTGATCCTTTAGGATCTTTTATATGAGTATATTTTCTTACCTTATCTAAAATGGAACTATTTGGAATTCTTGTCAGTTTCCAGAATTTAGCTATGAATAAAATAATGGACTGGAGCGACTGTGTTTGGAATTTATGATTTACATTGGTGCAAATCCGATCACCCAGATTTGACAAACATGGGAAACAAGGCTGGAAACTCATTTGGTTACCCATTTTACTTTTTTGATCTTTTTAAAAGCATTTTCCAAAATTTTTGAAAAAGCAAAAGCTCCAAGGATTAGCTTTCACTTTTTTCGAAAATGGAACTGTCCATAGCCATCACCACCACCTATGGTGCCACCACTCCATTGGCCATTGGCGCCGCCACTCGCTGGCTGCCCGCTGCCACCACCACCAATGCCACAAGCCATGACTACTAAACAAGTTGTGGTTTCCGTTTTCAAGAAAAAATAGAAACAGATTTTGGTTTTCATGAAAATTGAAAAGTAGAAATGATGCCAAATGGAACCTTAGTATCCAATTTTTCTCTTCAAAAAATTTTGCACTTCAACCTACTGAAGCATCCGAATGACATCGAAAAAAAATTAACTACGTGAGAAGGTTTCATATCTTTGGAGTTAGGCCTCATATACCCTGACTCCAAGTATTTGCATTTTTAGATGCGATATAAAAATCCCAAGTGAACATGCATATTAGTTCTAAAGATGGACAAATACTAAGTTTTTTGCACAGAAATCATAGTAAGTGATTAAGTGTAGTCCTATAAAGCTTTCTTTTCTTCATCTTACGGAATATTAACGGTGCATTAAAATAACTTTCTCAAGTTAAACAAGAAATAAGGTGAAACTTCTAGAAGTATCCATTTGGATTCGAGTCTCTATTAAGGCCCAATGGTGATAGAACAGCCCACATCAACATCTCAATTGGTGACCGATATAGCGTATCCCACGTAGTTAGCTCATTATCTTGGATATGGAGGAGGATTCAAACCCATGAATGATATTGGAAAACACCACATTATAGCAATGCATATCAAAGAAGTTTCCCTAGCAATGCATATTGTCGTGGATCACAAATAATGTCATGGCCTCCTTAAAGATTGAAAAAATACTATACAATATACGTACTTATTTACAGATTTTGATGTTGAGCATTGAAGGGTTATTATTAGGAAGCAAACGGATCTATAGAAAACTGTAGCCACTGCTTCCTGGAACATTAGTTCCATCTCAGAGGTTATGGAACAGCAACCTTTAGTTGCATAGCAGCAAACAAAGTGAAGGCTGATAGGAGAGAAGAGACAACACTTAGTTACATAGCAGCAAAAAAATGGAGGCTGGTAGGAGAGAAGGGATGTGAATTTGGTGCCCAAGATGGGGTGGGTTTCTTAAAGGCGTCGGGTTGGGGGAAGGGAGGGATATTGATCAACATTTCTCTTTAAGCAGTAAATCACATTGTCAACATTGATAACAGACAGAGAAAGAAAGAGAAGGGGGGAGGGAGTGGAATTGCCATGGGGAGCAGGTGCATCCTTTTTCTAAAAATAATCTAAAATAACCTCATACATATAGTTGTAGTATCCATATTTGCATAACTAACATGTCTTTATGAGTGCATGTAGATACATATGTACATCTATGCTTCACGCAAACATGCACATATGCACAAGCATGAGGAGCTGTATTGAGTCTGTCAATGTATGCACGTATCAAGATAAGTGGATGGCTGGATGGAGCGCATCGAAATGAATTGGTTAATAAAAATAATATCTATGTTTACTCAATAAAGTTAGAAATGAATCATATATTTCTGATAATTATGCACTCTTTAAACATGTGTTTCTGTTTTGCTATTTACCATATCTATCGATCACAAATATACAAGTTAGAGATAACAAAAATGATGGCATAGTTCAGCATAACATACCAGAAAAATCAAACATTGAAATGTACAATATAAAACTAATCACATAATTGAAATAAAAATAAATAAATACGTCACTAAAAGTATTATATTTATGATATGTCAATATAACATATAGAAATATTCCTATTTGTATCCAAACATTCAAATATCTTATCCAAATTGGAATTGTACATCAATATATATATATATATATAGGCACACACACACAAAAGCAAAATAACCCCACGATGAAGAGTAGTAAAAAAATAAATACAAAGAAATATTAAAGAAAATAAAAAAGAGTTAGATTTTAAATTTTTAAATCTAAATTATTGAATAGAGATAATATCTTCTAACAAGAGAAAAAAATGGCTTCAATTGGATTTTGAAGCAACTGAATCATGTGATTATTTCAACCTATGAAATAAGATATCATTATTACAATTATATTAAGTCTGTGATTGAATGACCAATATTATAATATTATCATTTGATCCTCATTCCTAGAGGTCTACATGCCATTCTCATATCTCTCCAATGATAATATTTTCTGCATAAAATGAGAGAGAAAAAAGAAAAGAAACTTCCCATTCTAGTAGCAATTACAGAACTAGGTCTAAGCCCACCTTGATTTGCCACCTCCATAAATAAATAAAAACACCTATATCTTGGGACCAGTAACATAAAAGCATATACTAAAATAATACTTAAAGAAACCAAGAGACCTCTAGCTACCTCCCATTGAGACCTCTCCTTGCATTTGATCTCAACCAACTTGAAGTTAGGCCCACAAATCTCTTCTTTAAGAAGTTTGGGCAACCTCTCTGGATGCCAACCTCCAAGCAATGAGCACATGGATGGCCTTGGCACCAAGTGGTGCATACTTATTTCAACAATTCGGCTTATCGAATATTCAAGAGAGGGTTGTCTGCCATCCTCGCAGCTCAGGCATTTATCTATGCGTCTCTCATGGGCCCCTTTAGTCCCTTTATATAGCAAAGAAAAGCAGCAAGATAGAGTCCCAAGCAAACTCCCTCTGACAACATTACTCAATCTCAAGGATGCATCCTATCATCATCCAACCCCCTATCTTGTCACTTCCCAAGTTAATCCAAGAACTCGAGGAAGGTAGAAAGAATCCAGCATGGGAAAGGGGTTGCTTGATGCTGCCTTGTTGGATGGTGCCTCTCTCACGGGCAGCTCCAGTCCCAAGGAAACTGGTGAGATAAAGTCCCAAGCAAACTTTCTCTAGCGACCTTGTCTTGATCTCAAGGCTGGGTCCTATCCCCATCTGACCCCGATCTCGTCACTTCGCAAGTTAATCCGAGAACTCAAGGAAGGCATGAGAAACGGGTTGTTTGATCGCCATCTTGTTGGATGGTGATAGGTTAAGATGAATGATGGGCTTTGGAATGATGTGGCATAGGAAAATTTTTCAGATTTTCTTGGACATTTTTCTGAGTTTTGCAGAGGTAAGGTCTTTCTCTTTCCTAAACGTTTAATAGGTTTTATGTTAAAATAATTCTTTTAACATAATAAAGAAACCAAGAGACCTCTAGCTACCTCCCATGGAGACCTCTCCCACCTTGCTCTTGATCTCAAATAACTTGAAGTCAGACCCCTAAAGCTCTTCCTTAGAAGTTTGGGACACCTCTTTAGACGCCAACCTCCAAGCGGTAGGCACATGGATGACCTCTGCACCAAACGACGAGCACTTCCTTCAGCACTTTGGTATGCTGGGAATTCGCAAGAGGGCTATCTGCTCTCCATGCATCCCAGGCATTTATCCATGACTTTTTTCACTGGCCCCTCTAGTCCCCTTATATTGAGAAGAAAACCAGCTAGATGGAGTCCACAATAAACTCTCTCCAACAACCTTATCTCGATCTCAAGGATGGGTCTAACGCCTATCTTGTCACTTTCCAAGTGCATCTAGGAACTCGAGTAAGGCAAGGAGAGTCCAACATGAGAAAGAGGTTGACTAATAATGCCTTATTTGATGGATCTTCTCTCACAGACCCTCTAGTCCCAGGGAAACCAGCGAGATAAAGTTCCAAACAAACTCTCTCCGGCAACCTTATATCAAACTCAAGGATGGGTCCCATCCTCGTCCAACCCCTATCATGTCACTTCCCAAGTTAATCCGGGAACTCGAGGAAGGCAAGAAGAGTCTGGTATGAGAAAGGGATTATTTGATCAATGTCTTGTTGGACAGTGATAGTCCTATACAAATAATGTGTTTCCGGAATGTCGTAGCATAAGGGATTTTTTCAGATTTTCTTGAACTTTTCTTTTCTGAAATTTGGAAAGGTAAGGCCATTCTCTTGCTTGACCGTTTAATAGGTATAGAGATATACATGTATATACATGCATGTATATATATATATATATGTGTGTGTGTGTGTGTGTGTGAATACAAGACATTAACTTTCATATTTATGTGTGTGTGTCTACACATGTATATATGTGTATGTATGTACATGTATGCGTATTCATATTATGACAATACAAGACATTAACTTTCATATTTGTATATCTACAAATATATAAAGATAAAACATATTCATGTATATTTATATTTGTACCACTGCAGACTAATAATAGTGCACATGCAATAGTGCAAATGCAAATGCAGTGCAGACTAGTGGGAGAAAAAACTAATTAAAACTTGTAGAAGCATAGCTTACAGATTTTTAGCATGATAATATTAAAAGATTTCCTGCCATATGTGCCAAGATTCCCTTACATTACTGGAGTAAACTAAATACATATCTAGGAAAAATTGTGAGAATTTGAAAAGAAAAATCATTAAATTAATAGCAACTCCATAATGAAGGAGCAGGGATAGATTGTATAAAGATTCTTGCTACTAACTTTTGAGACTAGAGCCAATTCAAAATAGATGCAAAGTATGAACAGACTCATAACAACATACAACAGATTATACAAACCCACAAAAACCAATCTTACAATGTAACAAAATCAAAAGAAAAAAAAAAAAACACATGTAAGGACAGACCATGGAAGAAGAAGAAGATCACCAAAAATATTCTTGAGGATAAGAGATTCACTATCAAGCCCAGAAAAAACAAAAGGAAAATGATCACCAAGCTGTCCTAATCTACAAACACAGCAAATAGTTCCTCGCTCTCATACTTTTTTTGCCCATTTGCTTCCACTTTTCACATCCATCAGTCAAATGTTCATCCAAGATATCATGAACATATTATGATTATGATAGAACAATCAAGGTTGTCAAAAGACCTAGGCAGTCCAAGTCAATGGCCCCTCAAATACCTAGGTAGAACACTTAGGCATCTAAGCAGGCATCTAGAGTAAAAATCTCCAAAATTAATGAAATCAGTATATCATGTACCATCAAATGATCAGTAAACAACATATAGACATACATATGCACGCATGGACATATGTATTTATGTATGTATGTAATTTGCAGAAAACATTGTACTGATAAATGATAAGGCCATTAACTACCTAGACAATCCAATCAAATCTCTAGTTTGATTACTTAAGTTTTACATACTGAATAAACTTTTCATTGAACAATTTAAAGTATACACAGCTTCCTATCAACATTATCATGATTTTGCATCAATTGGTGTCTATCAAAACACAATATAAGTACCAAATTGTGTACCAAAAGAGCAAAAGATAGTCGCATAATTTAGAAAAAAATGAAAAGGTGTATAAAATTGGTTATATAAATCAAAAAACACATAAAGACAGATATCTACAATGATCGTGTTAGAGCTATTAAAACATGTAAATGCACTTGTCAACAAAAAACTTCTTCTTCTCTAGCCACTCAGCCGTTGCCCTCAGCCTCCTTCCCTTCCCCTTTCTCTCATCACACAATGGAGATGAAAGTTGAGGGGTGGTAGCAAAACTTTAACATTATAGTCGAGGGGAAATAATAGATGGTTGGTTGTAATCTTAAAGAGGAATTGTTTTAAAATGGTTCATTCTATACACTCAGCTATACTATCCAGTGCATGAGGCTCATTTCATTATGGGGTCTACGAAGGTAAGAAACTCTACCCACACGTGAGAAGAGTCTATTTTGTGTTTCGAACCCGTGATCTCCAAATCACAATGAAGCAACTTTACCGTTGTGCTAAGGGTCGTCCTCATACACTCAACTATACTGCACATACTCCAAATTAAGAAAGTTTTTTTTAGAGGAGTTGTTCTAAAACAATCGCTCTCTTATCTTATCTCTATTTGTGAAAGAGGATCTCCACCATAACTCTAATCTTGCAAGTTTAACATGCATCAAAAAGCATACTTTAACCTTATTTCTAGATCTACCACAGATCCATCTTTATATCTCCAACTCTTGTGCCACATCTAGTGCTCATGTGGCATGTTTTATTCACAACCTAATAACTGAAGCAGCAAAACCTTATTTAGTCTAAAAATGTTTGTGATCACGTCATGGACCATTGTAAAATGATATAGGCAACTTAAAATGCTAGAATTAAAGTATAACCAAATTGAGGGATCCAAAAGTACAACCAAATTGTTCCTATGGCTCCTCCAAGAAACAAAAACTAACAAAGAAGTGGAGGAAGGAAAGTTAAACTATTCATAACCTATGCAACGTCCTCAAAAGTACTGGAAATAAACAATTGAGCAACCAGATCTCCAATACTGATGACAAGAAGAAAATCAATTTTTGACCAAATAAAAGATTCCAACAAGACTTAAAGAGAATAACCAGCAGGGAAAACAAGAGCGTACTGAAACTTCTTCCCTACAAATAAATGATAAAGTCAGTAATCTTCCAGTTTAATGGAGGCAATGCAGGTGAAACATCACTCAATTACATTAAAGACACATTGCATGCCAGGAATTATCCATAAGATCTTAAAATCAAATAGGAACTTCGCGTTTACCTTGATGTCACTTCCTCGGAACAGAATATATTCATATACTTTGTCGCCTGGGGGAACCTGAGGACCGTCCTTCTTTCGTCCTTCAGTACCATAGGACCTCACTACAACCATGGGAAATGTAACTTACCAACTGACAAAAATTCCCAATAAAGAATAAGAATCTACATAACAATTCTCAAATTCTAATCAGTTATCATTAGTTTCGGACGACTTTTGCAGTCTGGAATAAGAAAGAAGAAAACCAGCAGTACTTTCATGCAACAAGAAAGGCTATCCACCCAAGACAATCCCAAGAATAAGAAAACACATTAGCTCCTCCACAATGCCAGAAAAGATCAGATTTTTTGAGCAGAACATGCCGGGAATTTCACATCAAAGAGAACATAATTCGATCATATAATCCAAAAAAGGAAAGGAAAAAACCTCAAAAAACATCAAGAAAAATAAAAAAAGGAGTGATCCGCGGAGCGAGTCAAAAGAACACCGAACTGACCAACCAAATCCAAGAAAAAGATTAACGACCTAAGAACGGAAACCCTCAGAAAACGGAAAGCGAAAGGTCGGAACGGAGTCAGGTGGGAGGGGGCGTACCGTTGTGGAGGGCGATGGTGGACTCCTGGGGGTTGATGGAGACGAGGACGCCCTCGTAGCGGATCTCGGCTTTGGAGGTGAGGCTGATGAGGCTTCCGATGTACGAATCTGCCGCCGACGCGGACGAAGACGAAGACGGGGTGGAGCTCGTTCCCTCGGCGGCCGCCATTTCCGGGCACCGTTCGCTGCTTGGATCCTTGATCTCCTTCGTCGTCGTCGTCGTCGTCAAGACCTAATCAGGGTTTCGTCTCGCTCTTCTCGTTCTTTCTTTTCTTTATCTTTCTTCTCTCTCAGAACGCTGCACCCTCCCTCTTCTCCCTCTTTCTTTTTGCTTTCGTTTTTGTTCTTGCTTTTTGTTTTTTTATTGCGGAGAGAATTTATCTCCCACATTGATCACGTGCTCATCACGTGCCAACATCTCGTAGTATTTAAACATTAATAAAATCAAATTTCGATGTTCCCGGTACGCCGGTTGCCGGGACTAGTTCAAACTTATTGATGGAAACACATTTTCACATAGACCCCTGTAGAACATAAATATTGAATAAAAGTTGTCGTGCCATGGGATTTTTTTTTTTATATATATATATCTTTAGTTCGTGGGATGTTATATGTAAAGATGGTTAATTGGCTACGTTAGGCTTGTCTATTATATGAAACTGGATTTACGATACTACTTGAAACTTAAGCACGATTTCACATAACCCCTAATAGGAAATAGATATAGAATGATACTTTATTTATTGTATTTATTCGTATAACATTAGAGGATACAGGTACAAATCTAAATAGAAGATCAAACATGATGCCCAACTCGACAAAACCGGACAGGCACATTCATGGAAGTTCACGACTGCAGTTGTAAACCACACTTAAAGTTCAAATCAGCCTTATTTGTGATGAAGTTGGACTTTGAGGTTTGTGTTGTTCTAAGCATCTTGTAGACTGGCAATAGTTTTCATACATTGTTGTGCAAACTTTCACTGTAATTATGTACATTGGATCACACAAGAAAGAATATATTTGTTGAATATTTTGTAGTGAAATCATGAATTGTGTTTGTATAATATTGTAAATTATGCAGATTATGAGAAATGTTGAATATTTTGTAAATGCAGGGATTATCTTAGAAATTTTAAATTTTCGAAAAGAATACCTTAAATTGAATATAATGTATATATGTGTATTCTAACTCTTAGCTTAGCTATGTTATGGTACCTACACCATAGTGATTAATATGATACGTAACCTACATCATAGGAATTAAATATGGTATGTGATTCACCCCACAAGAGTTAAAATAGAGTGTTACTTGCTGAGCTGTAAGTTAAATTATTTCACTTATCTCTTTTGAGATCCATGGATTGAAAACTAGCCTTGATAATAGCTTTTGGGGAGAGCATATAAAAGTAAGGCCGACTCTGTAGTTAAGCTAGGCCTAGCTTTGATTAGCATGTATATTAAAGTGTTATTTGAAAATTATGTATAAATAAGTTAAATACTAAAATCTTATAGTTGTAAATCTAATGAAGTATTTTGTTTATAACTTTTGGTGGTATGTACCAATATATATGATATTTTATTTTAAGAGTTTACTTGTTTTGATAATCACTATTATCGGCATATGAATTATACTGTTAAATTCATTTACAAGTAGAAAACTTTGTACACTTACAGTGTCGAGCCAACCCCTATAAGCATGTGGCGATTGTTATGCCCTAGAAGTATGAATTTTGGGTCAGAGGTGTGTGATAACTTGAAGTAGGATGACAAAGTGATCGAGTCAGCCTAAGTGGTCAAAGAATTTGAAGCATACGTAATTAATGGATCACAACGAGGAGGAGGTGCACATCTAGAACTGCGAGTCAGAAGGGCCATGTCCATGGTCACGACCACTCTAATTGGAAGATTTGAGTGTTTTGAGCAATAAAGGCTCTAACATTATCTCCTATAGCACCATGAAATTGGGTAATTCATTTCTTCTGAGGCAACAATCAAGACCTCAAATCTCGGAGAGAGAGAACATCTATGACTATTCAATAGTAATAAGAGAGTCATGAACTAGTTTGAGATCTCGTAAATAGACCTAAATAGTGTTGGCACCTTTCTTGATTGATTGAAACTGTAATTTCAAATACAATTCTTGTGCTTTGCAGGAATACAGCCTATGTCATTTGACTGATAGAAGAAATAGATGAAAGTGGGTTTCGCTAGAGGAGGCACAAAGAAGGGAGAACCGGAGAGAATGGATGATGTGATGGTGGAGAGAAATAATGAAGTAGAGAGCATAAATGTACTCGAAATTGCAATGGATGGAGTCACATATGAGAGAATTGAATGTTGAATAGTAATTTTTATATATTATCATGCTATATTTTGGGGTGACATTTCATAAGAGTAGACTTTGGAATTTGGTATGGCAGGAGTTTTCTAGAGTTGGGGAGTACGTTGTAGTAGGGGTATTGTTGGAGTTGCATTAAACATACCAAGTAAAATATGAGGGAGTCAAAGGGTCATTCCCATATTGGTTCTTTGTCCCTTTGTAAAATATGTCATATCCTCATATTTTATGAAGAGAGTAATCTAGAAAGTCATTAAGTCAATATATAAACATATGATATACATATTTCTATGTATTAAGGCATTTTTTGACTGATGAAGTTTATGGGGAGCCTTCTTCTACGTCTCTCTTCTTCCTTATTGCCCACCATTAAAGAGCTTGAGAATGTGCCCATCGCTTCCATCTAAAGCTATCAAATTGGCATTAGAGCTAGAAGAACTTCGCAATGGCGAGTGAAAACCTTCCAATCCCTCCTGTCACCAATTCCTCTAAAAAATGGTGTGTCCAAACAAGCACTTTGTCTGGCCTATAAGATATTTGAGAGGTGCTTGATAGAGGCTCTGTGGACCCTCAAGATGAGACCTCACTAGTGGCAAATCATAGGAAGGCTCTAAGAGATTCAGAAAAAAGAACAAGAAGGCTCACTTCCTCATCTATCAAGGCTTACAAAGCTTGTACCAAAAAAAAAGGGGGCTTACAAAGTTGCATTCAAGAAGGGTGCCAACCACCACTACCAAAAAAGCATAGCACATGCTCTAAAATGCAAAGGTGTTGAAAAGGTGAAAAAGTTTACCTCTAAATTAAGCTTACGAGGTGAGTTTGAAACCTTGCAAATGAAGAAATCAGAGTCCATTTTGGACTGTTCATAAAGGTGTTAACTGTTGTGTATCAATTGAGAAGGAACAGTGAGACAATGAACCTTCAAAGCAAGCTCTCTTTGAAAGAGGAAAAAAGGTCACATAGGTGAAATGAGAAAAAGAGGCCATAGCCGAGGTTATGATCAAGGTCGTGGTTGAACCTTTGGACATTGCTGAGGATAAGGCGAACATGATAACAATGATGATGAAGATAGCTCCAAAGAGAACATGGAAGAGGAGGTTCTTCTAAAGGTAAAATATACGATAAGTCTAAAGTTCGTTGTTATAAGTGCAAAAAACTTGGCCATTTTGCATCGAAATGTGCACATGATAATCTAATCAAGTTGAAAAGAAAGACAATTAGATTTTTAAGAAGAATGAAGAAAAGAAGTCCATCCTATTGCTGACACATGATAAAGATGTGGCTGGCATGTAAGATGTGTAGTTTCTAGATACCAGTGCAAGCAACCATATGTGTGGAAAAAGAAATATGTTCATGAAGTCAATGGATCAATGGGTGGCCAAGTCATTTTTAGAGATTCATCAAAAAATCTTGTAAAAGGCAAAGGTAAAATCTCGATTTGCTTGAAAAAGAGAAGCCATCAATTTATCTCTAATGTCTCTTATACGCCGGATATGAAGAACAATATTTTGAGCATAGGAGAACCCTTAGAGAAAGACTATAATATATGAAAGATCATAGTCTTCTAATAAAAGATCAAAGAAACAATTAATATTGAGATGACAAAAAACTGAATGTTTATGCTAAATACAAGAATGGAATTTCTACATGCTTGAATGCATGTGTGAAAGACAATAATTAACTTTGGTATTTGAGATTTGGACATCTCAATTTGAAGTGGTCTCAAATTGCTATCGGGCAAGAAGATGGTGAATTGTTTGCCTCATATTGATTATCGAAAGCAGTTATGTAAAGAGTGTGTTCTTAGCAAATACCATAAGAAGAGCTTTCCATAGGAGGTATCTTATAAATATACATATGTTTTTCTTTTTTTTTGTTATATTTTCTCTTATATATAAAATATTTTTTTTATATTTAGATTTAGCCCAATTTATTTAGCCTAGCTTATTAAATATCAACTTGATAAACCAAACCGAATCAAACCAAATTTTTTGGATTGGTTTTTCAAGCAATTTTTGTAGATGGTCACTTTAATTTCAGTTTTAGAAAACCAATTTTGATTTTAGGTATATCTCCAAAACGACGCATACGGCCCAACTTGTGCACACCCTTACCTAGGATGGTTGATGGTTACACTCGGGTTTCTTCATAGGTCAACTTAAACCCAAATGGAGGTACCTTAGTTTGGTTAATTTTAGGGGGAAAAATCAAAAGATGTCCATAGAAGGTTAAGCAATTAGAGACTAAGATGTTAAGGTGGGCTTAGGCTGTAGCCCCTTTTTTTTTTTTTGTAAGGTCAGGATATCTAGGCCTTGATCCTATGATGGTTTGCCCTATCATAGTATTATGTGCCAGAACTACAGGGTCTAATCCCATGGCAACCACAGTTATATAAATTCTCAGCCTTCTATTTTCAAGCTGAACTCCTGTTGTGGCTGCCATGATGATTAACTCAGGTTTTAGGACTTGTGGCCCAAGCAATTTTATTCTACATAGCAACTGTCAAGATGCATAAGAAATGATGCATTGTGCTAAATGACTTCCATTTAATCAATGTTCGTAAATTAACGATAATCTCTTTGATGAATAGGAAGAACAAGCAGGAAGGTGAAGATATAGCGGCCGGCTTCCGTCTAAAATAGAATTCCTACGTAAGACATGTTTGGATTTTTCTATAGAATTGGGCTAAAAATTCTGTAGGATTCGTAAATTGGGCTAGCACAACCACTAAGATCACAAGCTACATATAGAGGTGGATTTGTATTTTGGCTTGAATCCTAGAAATAGCTTTGGAGTAAGCAGGTTCGATCGGCTCACTCCAA
Organism: Phoenix roebelenii; assembly: GCA_025769935.1. Lineage (NCBI taxonomy): Eukaryota > Viridiplantae > Streptophyta > Magnoliopsida > Arecales > Arecaceae > Phoenix > Phoenix roebelenii. The sequence continues at coordinate 89,821 of JAOXJJ010000858.1, forward strand.
ATCTATTCCTGGATATTTTGCTTAGCTTAGTTTGTAGCTTGTGGTTGTACTGGTCCAATCAACAAATTCTATAGAATTTTCAGCCCAATCTTGTAGAAAAATCCAAACATGCTCTTAAAAGTCCAAGTCACTACTGGCGAAAGTATTTTGATGTTTTAGATGGCACATAAGTATTTTGGCTTCTATGCTTGCCGATAGCAGAAATACAAAACTAATGGCTACTTCTGCTAATTTGCAGGCAGCCAAAATTGACATAATCATTCATATGAGTTGATTTCGCAGGCCCAAAATTAAGGAATTAATGTTAGGGTTGGAAATGAGCTTGGGCCGGCCCGAGGCCCATCGGGTCAGGCTGACTTTGGGCTAGGCCTCAAAGAATTTAGACTGGGTTTGGGCTTAAATGTAGAGCCCATTTATTTTTCAGGTCAAGCTTGAGTATGTTATTGGCCTAGCCCGAGCCCACACAAGGCCCGAAATAGAGTGCAGACTCAAGCCCAAATCAACTTGTTTTTTGTAGGTTATTATTTAGAAAGTATAATGACGAAGTAAAGGATAAATTAAAATGGATATAGTTGAAAATAATATATCATATATTATTTACTTATGTTATAAGAGAGAGTCTAATTTTTAACTAGCTCATTTACTTGTGAAGCAATATTATAAAATATTAAACTTTAATCGGGTTCGGGTCAGACCTATTTTTGGCCCAACAAGTAATTTGGGTTGGCTCAATCAAGTTCGGGCTGGGCTCCGTTTGGGCTCGAGTATGAATTATCCAAATATTTTCGGGCCTAAGCCCGATCCAAAGCTCACCCCTAAAAAAATCGGGTCGGATTTGGCTAAGAGCATGGCCTGGCCCGGCCCACTTCTGGCCCTAATTATTGTTAGGATGATGAAAATAATTTGTCATGATCTCTGATAATATACTTGAGCTATCCTCGAAGAAATGGTGGCTCTTGCACCATTCTTCTCCAAAGAGATAATGTTTGAAATGGCTGGTTGTGAAAAATCCTGCAATTTCAGATTCGTCCTATTCTCCTAGGTGCCCCCACCTCTTGGTCATCTCAAAGTTAATTTTGATGGCGGCAGGTCGATGGATGGAGCTTACGGAGGAGTGGGCCTTGTGATCAAAGATCACCAGAACAGGCTGATTGCGATAGAAGACCGATGCACCCCTGGTTCGACCGCTATTGAGGCGGAGCTTCAGGTAGTCTGCGAGGGCGTCTTCTATGCGAGGAGGGTACTTGGTGCATATGGGGTTTACCTGGAGGGTGACTCCTTTACGGTGATCGATTGGATACGAGAAGTGGATAGATTTCGGGATGGCCACCAACTGATTCGGGAGACCCGCAGATTGGTTAGGAAGATAGATTTCTTTCATGTAGCACATGTGTATTGGAAGGCAAACAGAGCGGCTGATTGGATTATCTCATTTGTTGCTCGGTATTTTGGAGAGTTTATTTGGACTAGGGATACTGAAGTCCCTGATGCTCTATTTTATTTTCTTTCTGCTGATGTAGCTGGTTGTACCCATTTAAGAGCAATTTGAAACGCTGTTTTACCAAAAAAAAAAAAAAAAAAAATCCTGTTACCAAAATAATAAAAAAAAATCCTGCAATTGCTTCAACACTTTAGGAGCAATGTCATTCTCGTGACTGGAAACGGCTGGCAAGCGTGGTAGATTTTTTTTTTTATTTTTCAAAAAAGGAACCATCAAAACCTACTCCTTAGTGGTTCACATTTTTCTTTTCTTTTCTTTAAATTTTAATAATAAAATCAAAAGTTAGCTAAAAAACATTTCTTTAAGGAAAAAACCTTTGGGGCACCCATTAACTGCGCATGAAAAGTTTCTTGAACCCGCTGTTGATGGCTTGGCAACTTAAGAGTTAACCGTCCTTACGTTCGGTACAAGTTACACCGACTTCCCCATGCTACATGATGCTGAGAACTTTTTATAGGCACAGAGTCGAGCTCTGCATGGTATTACTCTTATTGAAGGGGTTTCCATGAAAGTAGGTCAGTGTATCTACTTAACCTTGCTTTTCCTCAGAACATATACTTAAATCTTATTTCGATTCAATGAGTTGGCCAATGGTAGGAGCTTGACCTTGGTTAGCTAACTCAACTATAGAGCAAGCTTTGACAAGCAGTCATGATAATGGAGCTAGATAATTATTCACAGCTAGTGATCGGTCCTTAAATAATTTCTATGGTCTAAGCCTGCTAAACAGAGATATACATAGGCCACGGACCTCGAATTTTATGACCTGAGTTTAATAAGCCTTCTAGTGTTAAAGCCAGTGAAGGCCTGGATAAGTGATCCTTGCTATGTAAGGTACAATATGGTCATCGATCAAGGAATTGAATGACATTCCTAATTAAAGGTGTCTCACTCATTTTTTTTTTGACTAATTATTCAAGATTTGGTGAGAATAATTTGATGTAATTAAGCATTTGAATGTTAGAGTGCACAAGAAGGATGATGGATGTTTCAAATGTTAGTTACTTGTCAAAAGCATGCATTTACGTGAAAGTTTGTATGATTGTCGCCAAGTCAAACAGAAGGATGCGACAGTGTCCGCTGCTGAGTATGTAGCTTGCACCTTATCCTTTAGAAGAAAATAATCTCCATCTTGTTAAATGAAAAAAGGCATGGCATTGATTAATTAAGGGACTCATCTAAGGTTTTCACCTTTGGCTAAAATCTCGGATTGCAAGTAGATTGGATTGACACAGTTTTGATTTGGAGCCAATTTAAAATTAATTTATTTCAACCCAAACCGAAGTAATTTGTGTTAAGGTTGGATTCAAAAATATGACCTCTTTAGAACCTGAGCCCAGAACGACCAACTGATCCAAAATTGGAACGCTGTATTCCAAAGCCTCTTTGGATATAAGTAATTAGTTTTTAGTCAATAATTTGTGCTGTCAGTCATAGCTGTATCTGGTTATCAGTCAATCTTATGTAGAATATATTATTGGACAAAATCTAGATGTTGTTTACCATATCATTTTTATTGTCTGATATATTTATGATACAATCAGGCAATCAATTTATGCAAGTTTTCTGACTCGATCTGACATGAAAAACCTAATAGATTGATAAAATTAATTTCATGCTCGATCTGGTCCAACTTGAAGAGAAGGTTGTGGAAGAGAGACAGCTTTTATCCTTTCAGAAAGCAATGTCTTTGCCATTCTCCAGCACAAAGGGAATCCTAAATAAAGTATTGGATCTAAACACTTGCTCCGAATCGGGCTAGCTCCCTAAAGGCATGAGAGCCAAGTGAAATCCTCTACAATAGGAAGCATTGAAAGATCATTTGGACAAATGTCCCTAGCCCTGTTTGGCAAGAAGAAAGGGGAGAATGTTGCAGTGCATCTCCAAAGGAAGGGCTAAATCTTGATGAATAACGGCATGATAAAGTTTGAGATATCAGCTGACATTTTTCGATCACCTTTTTCACTTCCTTAAATAGTTCGTTAATTAATTTGCAATCAATGTCTGCATATAGCTGGTGATCTCATATTTATCATATTCGTGGGCATTTTGATATTGCTCGGTACTTTGGATCCAGAAGAATGGATGGCCAAAATTTAGAGCAATGCCTATTGCACCTTCTTCAAATTTTATTAATCATCTCACATTACTTTGTCAAGACCATGAATACGAGCAATGCCATCGCCTACTTAAGTATAGTGCCAATATTCACAATCTTCAAGGCTGTCATTTTAGAGGCCTAGGAGTTATTATCTCTTCTAACAGCCTCTCACCTCCGGCAATCAAAGCATGAGAAAACTGTTCAGACGTCTCGATACTTTGCTCCGCTGTTTTGTTATTTATTCTTTCCTTGTGACATCTTTAGTTTCTGGTTTATCTCAAAAAGCTGAGCATTCAACTTATGGATTTCTGGATCAAGAAAAGTTTCGGTTACAAGACCATTGACAACGTTTCTTGAACTGATCTTGCCAACCTTACTTGATGATTCCAATTATCTTCAAATAAAAAAAAGGAGATCTTGGGTGGCATGAAACTGACTCTTTTATAAGAAAAAATATGATTGTTGGGCAAGAGCCCATTGGAATGGACTCCACTCTATTAGTGTCAAAAAAATAAAAAAAAAAACGCATCGGGTTTGATTCAAAAGCAATGGTTAAGATACATGGCAGTGATGGAATATGGTGACAATAGTTCTAACTTAATCTTTTTTTTGAATTTGAAAGTAAGGGATCAAGTCTAACTAAAATTATTAACTGTTCTCCTTTCTTCGACCTTTCTATATGAATTTTATATATGAAACCAAGATGGTAACCTTTAAGAAAATTCTAATGATATAGGAAAATATTTATGTTTCATTCGTATGAAGGTAGAAAAAAATAAAACTACTTATTGATCAAAATAAGAGTTTAAAACTTAATGTAATTAACTTCTTTTTCTTTCATTTGCCCAAGAAAAAATAGAATATATTGGTGAGCAAGATCAGTTTTCTTGTTTAAAAAGAATGGCATGTGAGAAGAACGAATGAGTAGGTTTGCCCACGAAGTAAATTATTGCACCTACGATCCGGCCAATTAGGAGAAAAATCAATAGATTTTTTTTATGCAATCGCATTCTCTACTCCAATTGCTATTTTTGTTTTTGTATTCCTGATTTATTCATTGAGTCAAGGCCTAAAATATAGGCTAAGATTTTGGAAAATCTTAGCAGTTTCCAAGTTCTAGTATTCCACCTAATGCATTGGCCGTGGTAAATAGAGGTCGCAGTTCACATCAATGTTGGTTACTCTGGTTGGAGGAAAAATTATTAGACGTCCATAACCCTCTCGTCATATTTTTTTGTTACATACTGATACTTATGATCAATTTGTTTATTAATCTTTCATGAATGAAATTTAGATATAAACAACCCCTTATGTTCGTTGTTCTCATCTGATATTTACAAATAAATTTCAAATAGTTATTTTATATCTAAAGTCAAAAAATATAAGTGCATTAAGAACCATTGACTTGACAATCCTAAAATGGATCGAATAGACTGATGGTCATTTCACAATAGTTGATATAAAGTTTAGAGGAGTTTGCTAAAAAAAATTCACATTATTTCCATATTACAATTTTTTTTTTCCTTCCCTCAACAACGATTGGTTTGTTTGAAATTTATTAGAGCATCAGACCCCTAAATTCAAATGGGCAAATATATAATACAAATCAAATTCCATACAAAAGTATTCTTATAGCAGTCATGAGGCTGGATGATTGGCGAAGGCTCGCAAGATGACTTGGGAAGTTGGATGTGATTCAGAGCAAACCATAACCCGCATCAATTTATATATCCCAAACCTAATCTAACCTAGTTTGCTCTCCGGCTGCAATTTCTCTAAACCAACCCTACGCAACCCTCATCTAAACAAAAATTTAGGTTAGGTTAGGCCGGGTTATGTAAATAAGGTCAGCTTGGGGTGACCAACAAATTTAAAATAAAAAAGAAGTTTGGGATGCTTTTGTTGGTTCGAGGCTCAACCATTCATCAATTTAGATGAAGCTTAAAAGACTTAGAAAAACATAATTATTTATTCATTTATATATTGGATTTGGTCGTGCTGAGTTGGATTGGATCCGATCTTCGATGTGTTTGTATGGATAGACTCAGGTTGGGTGGAGGTGGTCGGGTTGAAATTTTCAAGTTGAAACCCAATCAAAATTTCTAAAACTTCAATCAACCCTATCCGATGAGCAGGTCAGGCAGGTGGGTCCCAATTCATGTTACATCCTAACTTAAAGTCAACCTGCAGTCAGTGATTTGTCTCATACCTGGCACTACGCATAATCAACACTCAGCGCACCCAGATTATATATATATATATATATACGTGAAAGGTTAAAAGAATTGGCAGCCTCTTAGCTTGTAAAGTGGGGGGGGCTCGGGAAGGAAAAGATCGTAGGCATCAAAAAATCCCTACCAAGCGCACATGGTTCATACGATGGAATGCTGCATCCATACAGTGGTCGGCAATGCCTCGGGTTGAGGTTTTCAAGGCACCACCACGGCCAGAACTGCATCCATACGATGGAATGCATGGGTTGTTCTTGTTTTTTTTCCCCCATCCCTTTCGTATAATTGAGGCTCCAATCATGCAGTTGAACGTGGTTTCTGCAACGAATACCAGCAACTTGCGGATGAAACCGAGGGTGTACGACTCCGCATGGATATATATATATTGTTGATTTCTAAGTCAGATCGCTGACAATTGCATGGTCTTCCCCCCGGGTCTTCCTGGCCAGACGCATGCACGCATTAAAGATCAGCTTTCAGAGACATATTAAATGAAATTTGTTGGCCAAACGCCGACACAAGGTTTTCATGTTGCAATTCGAAAAACCTTGGGCCATTTGATATGTCCTCTCTTTTTTTTTAAAAGGAAAAAGAGAAAATGACATAAATATAACTTGTAGATCGG
>JAOXJJ010000858.1:96317-107236 GCA_025769935.1 Phoenix roebelenii
GTATGTATGTATGTATAGGTAGATGTAAATACATACATACATATATATATGTATATGTATATGCATGTATACATGTGAATGTATACGTACATGTGATTAACTACATGTGAATGTATATGTAGATGTAAACTGAGTAGAAGTTGATTGGGGCTCCGCTTATTATTATTTTTTTTCATGTAGTTAATCACACCATATAAATTTCAATTGATATCAGCTATTGTGAATGTAGACAACATTCAGAGACGCCACCCATTTCTTGCAAGTTGCAATGCGGAAGCCACCGAATCAAGTGGAAGCATCGAAGTACGAAATTTAGCAACCACCAACATGTGCCTTTTCGTTCCGTATTTGAGGCAGCACTATTTCAATAAAGTCAGCGAGGCTTGACCTTGCTCCATAACCGTCCAAGCTTGTAGTTTGGCACATAATTTATAATATAAAAATTTTGAGTCCACTAACGTGATCCCTTATGGGTGACCATGCTTCACAGCATAACTTATTTAACTTATTTCAATTCATTGTAGATCAGATCAAACTATATGCTTAATAAAATGATTAAGTATGAATCTGAATTTTTGACCTAGTTGATAAATAGGTGAGGTTCAATTTGACAATTTTTATTTTTTATCTATCTTATATCCGATTCGATTTTTGTCTGATCGAACCCAACCTGATTGCAGATCTCTATGATTCTCGAGGATGTCCAAACAAAATAAAGGTGCTAATTCTTAGATGATCCATCAGCTCAATTTTCAAATAGAGCCCACGAGTCAAGTTCTTGTGTTACCAGCGAACCCACATAAATTCTAGTGCATATTCTAAATTGCTGAAAAATTTGTTCGTGTCTTAATTTGGGACCCAGACCCAACCCAATAAAAAATCAGATCGAGTCAGGTCTACCGCTATAATTTTTGACACAACAGATCATTCGGGTCAGGTCCATGTATAACCTGGACCCAACCTAAAAAATTTACATCTGTTTTGGGTCTCGGTCGGGTCCGATTCGAGTTAACCCATCCATGGCTTTAGAATTTGTTCGCACTTTTGCGGGCTGCAGCCCGCGGGCCTAAATAATTTTACAAATTCGGGTTGGGTCGGGTCAGGTCGTAGAATTGAAAACTCAAAATTATTCAAATTGCAAATGAGTCGAATCGGATCGGGTCTGAATTCAGTAAACCTATATCCGACCCAAAAAATGGAAGAGGTCCAATTTTAGGACCCAACCCGGTCCTACGGGTCCTCGAAAATGGGTCTAGTTTAGGTTTAGAATTCTTGATCTAGAGGGATCAACAGATTTGCTGTGCCTTTCTGGCAACTTTGGATAGATGTGGACAGGGTTTGGACTCAAGATCTACCGGATTGAAAGCTGATTTGTGTATCTATTTTTTTTTTTTAAAGATAAAGTTTGAGATTCAAGGATACTGCTTCCGCTCCTAAAGAGTCTGACGTACTTAGCAATTTAGGGCAAATGCTCTCGTTTGGATCCTGTGATGGGCTAGTTAAAATAAAAGTTTTAGTTATATTTTGTTAGCTAGATGCAGTTCCAAGGGCCCAATCCAGTTCTCATAGCACCCTTTACCAACATCAAGGAAATCGTTCCCACTTCCCATTGCGACCAGATTTAGCCCGTTTAGTGCGTTTAATAGTTGCAATAGTTGGGTTGGGTGGACATAAATATGACCCAATATAAATACGGCCCAACTTGTTCGACTTACTTCCGACCTATTTATTAAATAAGCCCCGAGGATTAGGTTATGTTATCTGTTTAATAATGAAATCCGACTCGATTATAGAATTTTTATCCATTGAATGAACATGCCAGGTATGGTTTTATAGATTTCCGATTTAAACGGGTCCGACCCAATCCCTATCCCGCCTCGACTTGACCCGTTCGCTGCCTTATTTGCATGTCTTATAGCATGTATGCAACCAGTGGAGTAGTAATGCCATCCAACTTGACTCAACCCAAATCCTCAAACTAAAGCAATGATCCCAAAATTGGGTAGAGAAGAGTAACCCCGTGATAAAGGGTGAGTAGTCCGGTGTGACTAGCAGTCTGGCCTCTATAAACTTGGATGTTCTGCCTGGTCCTAAATTCTCAAAGATCCCAATCTAGCTACCAAATCCCATACAACTAAGGATTTTATCTTCCAAAATCTTAAAAAAGGGAGAGTTATCACTACAGAAAAATCAGACATCTCCGACGCTTTTTAATGTATATACCGATGCAAAAAAGCATTAATAGTTTTATTCTCCACGTTTTCTAAAGCATCGCAAAAACGTCGGCTATACTATCGTTGAAAACTAACTTTACGACGCTTTTTGTTCGTGTCGTTAGTTATAAAATACATCGACGCTTATAAGCGTCGCTAATTGCCGACATGATGAAGCATCTTATATTAACGATGCTTATTTGCGTCTCTAATTAATGATGCAAATAAGCATCGCTAATATATTTTTTAACTACGCTTTAAAACATCATAAGAGTTATTTTTTTAAAAAAAATTAAACTCTCTATATAAATATATACACCAAACACATATACAACAAAAGTCATATAGTAACACATATAATATCAATAGAAATAGAAAATATTCATATTGTCAAATATGATTCCATTTACATTGTCAATTTATATTTACAATGTGCTTCAAAAATATGAAAATATACACATAAAATTCTTAAAAAAATAGTCTAAGAGCTATCAGGAGTCGATGACATCATCGTCATCATCTCTACAAGTATTGAAAGTATCAGGAATCTACAAGAAAATGATAAAAATTTTAGAAGTTAAGAATGCGAAAATCATTAAGCTCACACAAAAATTCATGATAATTATATAAAATATTCAAATAGATGTAGTTATTTACGTGAGGAGGGACAAATCTATGCAACAAACATGCAATCTGGTCAAATTGAGCTTTCAAAGATTGTATCGTTGTTTGATAGCTCTTGCCTCATCTCCTCCATCTCTGTCTAATGACTTTGCCTCATCCCTTCCATCGCTGCCTTCAAACTACAAATCTCCGTAGTGCTACTACTATATCTAGCATCCTGAGTATATCTACTCACCGCAGACAACTGAGTGGGGGTAACTCCAACGCCATAACCCCTTACTCGACCGTAACGCTCCGGTTCCATCAATTCAGTAAACACCTGAGTTTTGATGCGATTGGTCTCACTAGATGATGATGACTCTCCATCATGCTTTACAATAAGAGATGTAGCCATGTCCTATATTTTGGAAAAAAAGTCATATATTAATGTTTGAAAAAATAAAACTACAAATCATTGTCCAAATAAATTATGCATACATGCAATTATCTCTTTTGACTCATCCCAAACAAAGTTGCCATCTCGGTGGGTGTGAATGATCCTGTAGAACTCCACCTCACCAAGCTGCCTCCTATGCTCTTCCATCTACAACAAAAATTATATGGTATATGATACATCATCCATGATACACGATATATGATAGAAGATATACGGTTCATGATACACATTATATGATTCATAATACACATTATATGATACATGATATATGATATATAGTTCAACATGAAGATTAAAGTTTCAATTTGAATTAAAGAAGTCAAAAAGTTTTAATAAGACTCATAAGTATCATGATACATGGTACACCATACATGATAAATAGTTTGAAATATGAATTCATATATAGTTTGAGTAGTTTGAAATATGACAGAGTTTCAAAGAAACATACGAATCCATCTGTGTGCCTCGCATAACTTTTGGAGCCTGATGTGTGAGGAATCTCCTGAGATGCTCGCGCAACTCTACCAATATCGAAATAAAAAATATGCCTGGCAAAAAATATAAACAATGTAATATATTCGATGTATATATTTACAATCTATATTAATAATAAATACTATATAAGGTATTGAGAGAGTATATACAACTTGTTCTCTCTTAGACAACCAGTAGTGAATAAGCTTCCTCCATTGATGAGGGTATATATCAGGAGGACAATTACGAGCAACCTCCTCCTCTATCATACCTTCGCCTTTGTAGTCCATATTCAACTTTTTTTTTATATTCTTTCCATTTGCGGTTGAGAGACTTTAGTACCCAGTCATAGCTCTCTAGAGGGAGCATAAACTTACTCTACACCAAAGTAAAGAATGTTATAACAACGTTAAATCAAAAATTAAAGGAAAGGAATTTGGGGGACTTTCGACGACGCATATAAACTCATTCTTAGTTTCCGACGACGTTTATTAAAAAAAGTCGAAAAAATTTTGTGCCATATTACCGATGCTTTTAAGCGTCGTAATCTTCCGATGCTATTAAAAAGCTTCGGCAAATTTTAGGGCAGCAGTTAAATCACCGACGCTTCTTTCTGACATCGGCGAGTTGGAGTCACCGTATACAATTTTTTTTTTTTTTTTTTTTTTTTTTTTTTTTTTGTAGTGTATGGGACCATCTTTATGAGGACCTACATGTACAACTTGGTGATTATTCATGGGGAGCAACATCGAGAGGAGGTGATGTCATTTGTCATAACGCAAGCCCAACGGCCGGCGCTCCTTCCATTCCCATCCGTGGGTCCTTGGAGCCGAGAAATTTTCAGTTGGAACAGGGGCTCACGATGCTCGGGAGGATTTTTGCCTTGATCCCCCTGTGCTTTTTATGTCGACCCATCTCCGATGAGTTGTACTTAGGTCGATCGACACCCCCACTCCCACCGCAACATAGAATATTTATTCCATCGAACTGTGGAAGCCGCGTGATAGCTGGATCCGAGCACCCGACCCTTCATTCATCCAACGAGGGCAGCTCAAATGGCGCGTCCATGTCCGGAACAAACCGGGCATTGGGTTTATTAGACCCACCAACAAATCAATCCGGATGGGGCCCTCGACAGTGCATCATCTAGCTAACATTCAACTAACCTTTTTTTTTTTTTTTTTTTTTAATCTTTAAGGTGGCCTGAACAGCTTTCCAGCTACGGCGATTTCAATCTTATTTAGATTAATCTTTGCGTGCTCGTAGAGATCTATAAGATGGTAAGAACATGATGTTTCCGCGCATGCACGGTCAATTTGGAAAGTCAGACCATGCACGAAAGACAATAATATATGCAGAAGGTATTAAAAATTGACCCACACGTGTATTACCAATGTTTTGTCTCCCTTTTGATTTCGTTTTGCCGCTGCAATGTTCAGCTTGATGTGCTAAACGTGTGGGCCACGAGAGTGGCATGCTAACCAGCTGGATCGGGTTTGCGTTGGCTTCGGCTTGCTGTCCACCGATCAAAAGCTTATTTGTCATTAAATTTTCATTCAAGAAAGGGATAGGACATTAGCTATTGCAGTCCCGGCGACCGATTAGTTTTTTAATACTCTTAAATGCTAAGATCCATCGTACGGTAAAAATGGTCCGCCGGTGATCGCTTGATTTTGAAAAGCCATCGCAAAGAACGCAAATCTGGATGTGTGATTTACGGAAGCATATTAACTAAAATTCTAATTAATAGAAATACCAAGCTGCATTCTATATAAACTTCCATAGAAAAAAAATAGTATAGTGAGGATAGATAAGTGCTCAGGGCTACAATAAGAAAGATATATCAAAAAGTGCATTTAAAAAAGGAAATTAAAAAAAAGCACGGTAAGTATTACACATCGCTTGGTCAATATCACCCTCCTCCATTTTTTTATTATCATCCTAACTTAGGCATCGGAGGGTTCCCCACACGACACACTCCGTCAAGAGGAGTTCTCCATCTTTTCTGTTTCAGACAAAGCTTGGTTGCGGACTAGGACCCTGAACACAACCTTCCACTTTAAATCATAGCCTCTCACCACCTGAGCAGCTCTCCGCCTAGCTCTCTAGCATCTCTCTTTCTCGACACCTAGGTCAGCCCGATCCTTAGAGGCAATAGATTGACACTAGAAGAAGGGTCGAGGTCTCATCTTCGGAAAGCGAATAGCTTGTCCCTGGGCACAATCTACCTTCTAATGCTCAGCCAAATACTCCAGAGGAGTTCAACGGCTCTTTGTAGAGCCCATGGAAAGCTCCATTCCCACCAAAATTGTAGGCGAACATAGCAGTAACCCCTGAGCAATTCAAACTGCTCATGTAACGGGTTCAAGCACTGACTGCCGCTACCCAAAATCCGCAGTAGTCAGCCGCCGATCAATAGTGGAAGCGCAAGCTCGCGAGCCGAGTTGACACAAAATCCCGGTGCACCTGGCTCATCACTCTCCTCCCCAGAGTGGGGGGAATGCTCCACAAAGTCAGCATGCCCATCCTCAAGGTCCCAACAAGGCCCTGCGTAGCCACCATTTCTGATCGTGGAGCCTTGCACAAAATACTCAGCACCGATCTTCTAATTCTCCCTTATGAGAGGAGTTAGATCTAGTGACTCCTCCCCTCATCAATCCGAGAAAGCCTCCAGGAGAGAGGCTGGCCTCGATCGCAAGTTCAAAGGGATGGGCTGACTTCTTTAGGCCCTAAGGTAGCACCAGGATGGGCAAGGGAGGGACGTGGAGTTCACCACTAGCTGGAAACTTATGATGGTACCATAGACCTATTGAATCACTAGGAGAGTTTTAAAGCTCTCACGATGCTTCACGGGGCCATCGATGCAGTTTCGTGTACAACCTTCTTGGCTATGCTGTAGAAGACGACCCTATTATGGTACACCTTTCTAAGTTGGGATAACCCAAGCGGAGGTTTTGGCTCTTGCGCCGAAGGCTTGGTGAGCTAACCGATCTCTACAGGTCGAGACAACCCAAGCAACTGACCTTCGTGCTAAAGCTTGGCAAGCTAATTGACCTCCACAGGTTGGAACAGCCCAAGCAATCGGCCCTCGCGCTGAAGGCTTGGCAAGCTAACTGACATCCACAGGTCGAAATGGACTGACAACCAAAGGTTGGGACAACCTAAGTGGTCCCCATCTATTCTATTTATAAGGGACTTAGGTGACCTATGCCAATACGATGCCTCACCAACTTTGACAGTGTGTCCCCTAAACGTTCGCCCTTGAGCGACCTCTCAGATCATTGTTGGACTCCAAGAGTCTATTTAGCATGCAGACATTTCCTTCATTATTGCAATGCTTCGGAAACGGCAAGGACGACCACGTCTTTCATAAATGTAGAATCTGAAAAATCTCCACATTGGTACCGAAAGGATGGCTACAAAAAAGTGACTATGATGATCACCTGGGTTTGTGGGCAACCTTTGCTGGTTGGCTCTACCAAAGAAATTACTTCCGTAACCCAAGCTAGCGACCTTGGCTTGGCTACGGAAGTGGGGGGTAAGTGATGTACCTCGAAACCGACCACAACTCATGCGAAGGGCCGGCCAACTAATGCCCGCCACGAAGCCTCTGAATCGACAACCAATGTCTATCACTTGGCAGGTCTAGAAGTGCATGGAAGGCTATTTGAATTTCAAACAATTCCTATGGTCACACCTCGGCCATAATTATGAGAGGTTTCTAAAATCGCGCTAGCGAAGTGGGCAGGACGTGATCCACGTATGAAATGCTCGTGCCTGATTCTCGGAATGTGTACAGGCTTGTCAATCCTGATCGACCCGCGTGCTCGAATTTTTGGGTGATAGGCGCTTGTCTTTGCCTATACAATCCACTATCCGAAGGAACTTCTAGGTAAGTGCTCTTGTATCCGCATAGACCACTGAGAATCTCTTCTGTTCTCTGAGTGTTGCCCTGACTTAGGCATTGAAAAGCCTATCGTCGGACACATTTCGGCAAGAGGACTTCTTCATTTTTGCTATTTTAGGTCGAAGCTTAGTCGTTGATCAGAATTCTGGACACAACCTTTTACTCTAAATCGTAGCCTCGCACGACTCGAGCAGCTCTCCGCCGAATTCTCTAGCATCTCTTCCGCTCGACATCTGGGTGAGGCTGCTCCACAGGGACAACAGCTCCAATTCCGCTGGAAGAAAAACATATGTGTTCCCATGGAAAGGGCCTTCCTCCAACGTGTAATGAGGATGATAAAGTCTATGCGATCCTTCCCCACGGAAGAGCTCTCGCTTGCGCAGAGGAATGTCCCCTTAGAGATAGGCAATCAGTCCACTAATGTCTCCGAATTTAGCCAGAACATATCCATGACTAGCTGGCGGCCACCATCCTAAACAACATAATGGAGATAGTAAGCTGTCGCTAGCTTGGCGTTCCGAGATGCATCAATGGCCAGGCTTGTCCGGCAACGGAGGGCCTTTTTGTTTAGTTGAGGGTGACCCGTAAAGGGTGCGTACCATATCCAAATCCCAAGGGGCACAAAAGCAATGAATATAAATATTTTTTTGGTTTACAATAGAACATGAAGCCCACCAAGGGCCGGGAATCCAACTCCCCAGGCATACGCTGGGTTCACGCAAGGGGGAGGGTCCGCTCCTCTTCAACTCATTAGTCTAATCATCGTCAGGAATATAATATTGTTATATCAAAGATGAAAATGAAAATGAAAAGTACGAGAGGATAATTCCTTAAATCTAGACGTAGGGCCCCCACTGTAACAAGAGAACAAAGTAGGACCCCACATGTACGAAGCTTGAGCTAGAGAAGGCACATCGCCTCTGTATGCACAAAATATGTGCGTAACATCTTTGTCAAACTATTTGATGCATTTTAAAACATAAAATTTTCTATTTCCATGTGCCTTACAGAGATTTAGCTAGAACAGGCGCACCGACTATATATTATATTTTTGTCAAATTATCTAATGTATTAAAAAAAATTATTTTCGCATGCCTGACAGATTTTGCTGGAAAAGACACAACAACTATATATTATATTTTTGTCAAATTATTGACATATTTTTTTATAAAAAGAAACTCTTCCACAAAACGCGCGCCATCTGAAGACTGAATGTGGCGTGGAAAAATGTTTCCTCGGGGAAGGAGAATGCAAACCCCGGCAGCTGGAGCGGTGGGCCCACGGCATCCCTTCGCACCAAACAAAATAAAAGGGCCCTCTTGTTATTCTATTTGCTCCAATCCGTAAGTAGAGGGAGGGGATTTTCGCATACTTCAATTCATTGACTTCCCTGAACTTATTTTGGTATATGCACGGCGTCACATGCCGGGGGATTGGGCTTGTGTGATTCTGCTGCAAGGAAAAGGTGGTGGAAACAGGTCCTGCTTTCCCTGAGCAATATCATTGTCCCTATCAGCGCTACTTGACCGTTCAATTGGATACGGTTCTGATGGACATGCAGTCACGTGGTGATGGATTGACCTTCCAATTATATATGGTATTTGGACTTGAAGGACAGATCGATCGTGGCCCCTCGGCCATGGAATGGAATGAAACCCTCCATTTCCGTCCAAAGGAATACAGCTGTTCGGAGATCCCCCCCCCCCCGGGCCCGGGACGTACGTCAGTCGGAATTAAGCAGAGGGAATCCTGAGGTTGGTGGCTGGTGACGATCATGTTTATAGAGGCTTCGGTTCTCCTCCTTTTACCATCCGTAGTCTCCCTCGCAGCTCCAGTCCTCTCACGTCCAATCTAAAAAAGGATGCTTCCAATGATGTGGATCGACGATGGAGAGGTTCACAGGTCGCCACACTGCACTTGTTGGACCACGACCATACCATGGTCACCTGTCCCACCTCCTAAAATGATAGATATTAGATATATTGTGCTTTACTTGAAATGACTTCCGCATCCAATCAAAATCCAATTACAAATATTATGACCGGCTCATGATCGGATCTAAAAAAATATGTACTGCAGTGTCCTCTCTTCCATATGAACCATAGATTATGTCCGATGCAATACCAATTATAATGATCTAAAAAAATCATCCAAAAAAACTAGTTGAAAGATATTATTTATATATAAGATCTAAAAGCTATCCAGTATATAACTATTGCGGGATTATTTATATGCCTACACGGTCCTCATAATTTATGTCAACTTATCTGCCTCTCATTAATTATTTCATGCAGGACCAAATGTAATTATAGGTGATCCTCAACAGGTTCGAGCCATCTTACCAATTCTCTATAAGGATATCTCACAATTTCATACAACCAAATTCGGCTGCATTACACGTACGTTCATCTATCTCTATTACTTCTATAATAAATTCTAGATAATAAAACCATTGCCTTACTGATCATTTCAAACAGTCTAATAAAAAAACCTTCAAATCTTATTCATTAAAGTGGGCATGGGAGGAAAGGAAAAGAAAACTCGGTATCGAGCATCCAGCATTAGTTGACACCACATGTGATCGTCAGCTGTCAGATATAAGTGAAGGCATTTTTTCAGACATGTCACGAGGCCCCCCTCACGTTTGCTTGCAAGGAAGAGGCAACAGTTGGAATCGATCGAACACTTGATGCGAAATAGACTCCAGATAATTACATCAAAAAAATTAGGCAGGAATAAAGGCTTGCTTCGGATGTGTCCCAAGATGCCCTCGCATTTTCTCCCCTTCAATAGGAAAGAGCCAACTCAGGGCTGAGAAGTCAGCACAAAAGGGTACTGTTGAGACACGGCTAGGGGCATCGATCCTTCTCCACACTCTCACTCGTGTCACAAGATGTCCCCTATATTCTCCGCTTGCCCGCTGCGGGGTAGAGATGGTATTGTCCCTTCCTTGTAAGTGTTGCTGGAATTTGGACCCGGGGGCGACCACTGGGCTAGGAAGGAGGAGCTCCGGTGCAAGTTAGTGGGCGGTGATCTGTCGGCGGGCGGCGTCCTCCGCTGGACCTGCAGGAAGCCGGTGGCCGGGGTTTCCGGCGCCGGCCCTCCGATGCTTAAGTCAGAGGGGAGGCCAAAACAATGTGTAAATAATACTGGAGTTCAAGAGAGCGAGAGTTCGAGAGAGAGAGTCCCCGTCCCCCCACAGGGGGTTTTCCCTTTATAGGTGGGTAACGGGTTTACCTTTGATGCGACAGGGCAGACGTACTGC
>JAOXJJ010000858.1:108517-128172 GCA_025769935.1 Phoenix roebelenii
CCTGCAAAGGCCATATGCATTGATTGTTGAGTAAACTAAGTGTTTGGAGAAGCCATACGCTTTGATTGTTGCGTAAGACAGATGCCTGCGAAGGCCACCAGTTGTCATGCTCCAAGATAAACCTCGTGGCGCGTCTCGTAGCTAGTACCTAGCTCCCGGCTCGCCACCAGTGACTGGAACCCCAATCCACCCTATCTGGGTGCCTAGCAGAGCACCTCCCAAGCCACCGTATGAACTCCTCCTCTGCTCTCTTGTCTGCCCTAGACGAATTCCTGAATAATTGCTTGAATGACCGCAAAAGTGATAGTGGCACAAGGGTATTTGTTGGCAGGTACACCAGTATCAAATTCAACACCGACCGAACTAAGGTGACTCTGCCCATTATGGAGGGAGTATCCATCTACCATCCCTCCAACCTATGTTTGATACCCAACTCGATATCAGAACAGTCCATACGACATGATATTCTTGGATGCGGATGCCATATTCATAATTACTGAATAGAGACATAGTACACACAATAAATAGTGGCATTAAAAAAATCCAACATGACACACACATGCATATGTATATAGTAAAAACGAACTAAACCAATGATAAGCTAACATAAGACACCTAATTGAAAATTTTCTATACTTCCAATCATCTTCCATATTCAAATGCCTAGTCATCATTCATTTAGAGCCGTTTGCACGAAAAAAAAAGTCCAGGCGAGAACTTTGAATTCTACCAAACTTAGAACTCCCACTCAATAATATATTTAAGCATGTTATAACAGCAATTAATAAATAAATGTAAGGTAAAAATACATAACATACCATTAATAGTTGCAAATTAAATTCATACATAGTCATATGCACAAGAGACTAATGACAATAGTAGGAAGTTTAATAAATAAATTTTAAGGCACATACTTTACAATCAGACAAAGTATTATTTCAAAGCATAATTCCTGCTAAGTCTTCTATGCTCTTGATATGATAATCTATTCTCATGTCGGAAAAAAACTGCTATAAAATAATCTTGTGTCCCTCTCTACCTAGCCACAGATCCCTAGGATCTTTATCACATCCACAATAGCACAAGTGGCTTGCACTGCAAAGGTTTGGAAATTGAGATAGTATTGCAGTTCGCCTAATCCCAAATAATACACAATGCTCCTCAGCCAATTCAAGTTCATAGACCATTTTGCAGAAAGTTCTAACTTCTCGCTTTCTATATTTTTCCTATAGAGCGAGTGCTAGGATTTCCTATTTTGTTGTCAGAAAATTGAGCAGAGTAATAATTTATTTCCAAATAGTGACATCAATGCCATAACCTCCCAGAGATCTTATTAAATTGCATAATCTTCCTATGTGCATTTGCACAGTGTATTTAGCGTTCATATTATAATTTCTGAATTCTTAAAAAATAATATGCAACTATTTGCTTGTTTTTCACTACATGCATATGAGAGAGAGTATTAATATATATGTATGCATGTTGAATGTTATACTAACATTGTAATATTTAGCAACGAATATCATGCATAAATATTCTTCTTTAAATAGAATTTATTTTCTCTTTTTCAATAATAAAAAAATCAATTGTTTAAACTCTG
Source organism: Phoenix roebelenii (assembly GCA_025769935.1). NCBI lineage: Eukaryota > Viridiplantae > Streptophyta > Magnoliopsida > Arecales > Arecaceae > Phoenix > Phoenix roebelenii. Next base: position 110,118 of record JAOXJJ010000858.1, read on the forward strand.
TTTGAGAAAAGAAGGAAGAAGAATTTAAAAAAAGTTTTTTTGCATGAATACCCTTCTAAAAATTCAAATTTGCGTGAATACTCTCTTAAAATTTATATTTATTTCTACACTCTCATAAAATACTGTTTTTGTATAAATGTCCCTAATATAACGGTTCTTCTAACACCGTTAATAAAAACTATATTATTTTAATTAAAAATAAAAAAAATTTTGAAATTACTTTTTTATCTTCCATCGCGATCGTCTTATAAATGTTTGTGTTTACACATCTACCCATTAAGGGCATTTTAGTCATTTTAATTTAAAATCGTTAATTTTTTAACGGCATTAGAAGACGTGGTACATATGAAAAATAAGGATTAAAAAAAAGGTAGAATAGCAAAACAAGTGTTTACGAGGATATATATGTAAATATCAATTTTGGAAGGGTATTCATATAAAATTTGATATTTAGAAGGATATTTATGTTAAAAAAATTATTAAAGAAATTATTGGTACGATGCACAACGCCCAGACAAGAGCTGATGTGCACGATCGTGCGGAAACGGGCAAGCCCAGCCACATGGCACACGGGCGCGGAAAGCCTAGCCGCGTGGGTGCGCACTGTCACACGCGGCCTGTCACACGCGGGGCCGCATGCTGATCTGCGTGGAAAAGAAATATGAAATCTGAGAACTTTCCCATAGTACCAAGATAGAACACAAAATTCATCGTATAAAAAGATAAATGAAACCAAAATTTCGGCTTTTTAATCATCGGATGGTAATATCTTTCACCACAATGAATGTTGGGCCATGAGATTTTTCAGATTTAAATAACTCATATAGGACTACATATTCCTACAAAATCTCGGCCTAACTTAAGATATAGTAAATGTTGCTATAAACAGGGTTTCAAGCAATCTTGATTTGCAAAATAAGAGAATAATGAATATAATAGTAATACTGAGACTTCTTTAGCATATCAAAAGCCAAAAAAAGATCATGAATTCAACCAACATCACTATGATACCAAGGATAAACAAAAGAGTACTTAATAAAATTTTAAATTTTATGAGTTACCTCAAAAGTGTGCAAAATGGAACTCCTAGGATCCGAGGGATTGAACCACATATTTTTCTATTTCTGGAACATACTCTAAGTCAACTGTGCTATCACAATGGAAAGCACATAAAAAACCACAATTCAAGTGCTTTTGGTGCAAGAATAAGATGAAAGGGAGTTCTTGCTTGATGTTTCTCTCTTTGAAACACTTAAAAATTGCTGGGGGGAGATTCTGGACGAGAATTGAGTCAAGGAATCACTTAAATAAAAGAGGGAGAGGGAAATAGAAACTATCCGGTAGTTTCTTTCTCCTCCCAACTATTTCTTCTTACATTTAAATATTAGGTGATCCTGGTCAAGGTAACCCATCATGGGCGGCTCAACCAGACCCAAAAACCAACATGTCATATGATTGGCATCGAGATACATGGCTGCTTGAAGATCTTTTTGTGAACATTTCATAATAGGAAAGCCAAAAATTTTGTTAATCAGCAAAACGTACATAGCAAAGAATCTTCCTTTGATTATAGGATGACTTTTGTAGAGACTCCTAGCTTTCAGGATATCAAGACATAAGATTGTTAATAAGTTTAGCTCATCATATGCTTCAGAAGACTTGGCTGTTGTTGCTGGAAATTGGACACGGGGGTGACCACTGGCTGAGAAGGAGGAGCTCCGGTGCTTATGGTATGTCGGCGGGCTGCGTCCTCCGGGGGACCTGCAAAAAGCCGGTGACCGGGGCTTCCAGCGCCGGCCCTCCGATGCTTAAGTCAGAGGGGGCTTTAGTGGAGAAAGAGAGATGAGTTGTATATCGGAGTCTAAAAGTCAGAATCGATGAGAAGAATCCCTATTCCGGGCTCGGCCTGCATGAGCTCGACCTTCTGAGCTCGGCCTGCATGAGCTCGGTCTTCTGAGCTCGGTTTGCATGAGCTCGGCTCGGCCTGCATGAGCTCGGCCTGCATGAGTTAGGCCTTCTGAGCTCGGTCTGCATTAGCTCGGCCTGCATGAGCTCGGTCTGCATTAGCTCGGCCTTCTAAGCTCGACCTGCATGAGCTCAGCCTACGTGAGCTCGGTTTGCATGAGCTCCGTCTTGCTTTGTGGGGTGGTACATTTTTTTCCCAACATTACCCCCCGACTTCCGAGTTTGAGCTGCTTTTTGGCTCGAGCGAAGGAAGTAGTTCAGTCGTCGATCGTCCTATACTATAGCCAAATGTTTATGGAGATGTATGTTCTAAGTAGGGTATACCTCAGCTGGAGCTAAGTGTCTTAGGTCGAGCTGTCCGAGCCGAGCTAAGTAGCTCTGCTCCGAGGTCGACTTCAGCGGCCTTTTTTGGCTTGTGGTCGACTCAGCAGGATGTCCCAAGCCCAGCTCGAGGGACGTCATTGGATATGTACCCGAGGTCAAGGGATCTCTTGGGCTCGCGGTCGATGCAGTGGGGCAGCTCAACTCAGAGCAAGTGGTATTGTCCGCTTTGGGGATCGGGAGCTCACGTAGAGTTAGCTTAGCGATATGCCTCTGCGGAGGCGCCACCCCTCACGGTTTTGTCCCCCACATAGAGTTCGCTTTGAGAACCTAGAGCAAAGGTTCTCAAGAGACTACGTCGAGTGCTAGCCTGGGCGGACAAGTATATCAATGCCGAGGAGGCCATGACAACACTGCAAGGGTTGGTCAGGGTCAGATCTGGCAAAGAGAAGAACAATAAGTGGGCTCGTGATGACTTGATGGCCCCCACCAAGAAATACATAAGGGATGAAGAAGCCCTCCACCTATCGGAAAGCCTAGCTTGAAATCTCTAGAGGTACCAACCCCTGCACGCTCTAAGGACATGACACAATACTGCCAATTCTACCATGACTATGAGCATGACACCGAAGACTGCTTCAAATTGAAAAATAAGATTGAGGCCTTAATTCAACGGGGCTACCTTGGCATCTATGTCTGATACTCTCAACATTGAGCCAACCTTGGTCGTAAGTGGTGCTCTCCCAAGGCGAAGATCGATAACCAACTGATGACTGGAATCATCATCACCATAGCTGGGGAACAACTACTGGTGGAACTAGCTTATTTGCTTAAAGAGCCTACGCACGAGCCACTTACATAGGGAGCTTGTCGACAAAGAAATCGAGGATAGAAGAAGTAATTTTCTTCTCGAATGTTAATGGGGAAGGGGTACAAACCCACCATGATGATGCCATTTTAGTTTTTCTTACTATTGCAAACTATGATGCAAAAAAAAACTAGTAGATAATGTAAGCTCGACGGACATCTTATTTTACGAGGCCTTTTTCTAGAATGAACTTACCAATTGACAAGCTTTGGATGATCACCTACCTCCTAGTCCGTTTTTCTGGAGATTAGGTTCCTATGGAAGGAGTCATCACTCACCCTGTCACATCAAGGTGGGCCCCATAACAAACCACTATCATGATGGATTTTTTGGTCGTCAAAGTCTCCTCAGCCTACAATGCTATTTTAGGACTAGCAGGTTTAGATGCTCTGCATGCCGTGGTCTCCACTTACCACATGCTGATAAAGTTTCTGATCCAAAACAGTGCAGGGGAGCCTCGAGGTGACCAAGCGCTTGCCTGACGATGCTACGTGGCTATGCTTAAGGAAAAGAAGTCGAGGAAGATGCTTCCCATTGCGAGCTTCGATATCCGAGACAACTAGAAACAACGGCACATGGAACCGACTGAGGAGCTTCATTTTGTGCCTCTTGATGAGATGGAGCCGAGCCAAATTGTGGAAATCGGAGCCCCTCTTGATGATTTCGTCAGAATCAAACTCCTAGAGTTCCTCCATGCAAATGCTAACATCTTTGCCTAGTTAGCTTTTGATATGCTAGGCAGAGACCCAGAGGTCATCATCCACTAATTAAGTGTAGACTTTACTCACCGGCCGGTCCAACAGAAGAAAAAGAGTGCCACCTTGGAAAGGTAGAAGGCGATTGAGGAGGAGGTGGAGAAGACCCTAACAATATCTCAAGTCAAAATCCGATCCAATAAAACCTCTAACATTGAATCATAGCAGTCTTTATATCATTTATTGACATAAGACTCTTCTATAGTTACAAATGCTAGTAATCCCATCGACATGAATCTAAGTGATATAGTGTATGTAGTATGAACTTTGTGTGATCAAGCATACAAAGTTCATCATCAGTCTACTTTACGGTCTCAAATGGAACCCCTTTATGCTTTCAAATGAAAGTTGCAATAACAATTTTAAGCTTATGTCACAATTTCACCTTTACGTATCAAGGCAAATCATGATATCAATCATAATATAAGCAATACCTTAATGCTTAAGCAACACCTTTATGCTTAAGACTTTCATTTAAACATCATTTACAAATAACCAGATGTCCACAAATGTAAATGTGATATTCCAATATGAAAATAATAGAAAAGACACTTTATGGCATCCAAATAATATTTAACAAAATAATGCTTCCACCAACCAAGTACATCAAAAGACCCCAATGGACCTATGTTTTCAACATGTTTAACAAATACATTGGATCTAAGTACTTTGGTTAATGGATCTATTAGCATTGCATTAGTCTATATATGCTTAATAATAACATCATCCTTTTTAACCAATTCTCCGACTACGAGATACTTTATTTCTATATATTTAGAGGCACTAGAACTCATTGTTCTTTGAAAAGAACATGGCTACACTATTATCACAATAAATCTCAAGTGGTTTTGTGATGCAATCAATAATCATAAATCATGAGATAAAGTTTCTCAACCAAACAACATGAGTTGAGCTAACATGCCACAGACTCTGTCTGCATAGTAGAAGATGCCAAAATAGTATTTTGTACTTTTTTTAGAAAATAACTCTTCTACCCATCATAAAAAAATATAACCAGAAATAATTTTCATATCATCCATACAACCAACAAAAAAATTAAAAATCATAATTTACAATTACCTCAAAATGATTAGACCTTCTATAAGCCAGCATAAAAGTTTTTTTAGTTTCCTATAAATACCTCATAACCTTTTTAGCTACCTTCCAATGTTCCATACCTAGATTTGCTATATATTTGTCAAGTATACTAATAGCATATGCCATATCCGATCTGGTACAGACTTGTGCATACATCAAAACTGCCTACGACACTAGAATACGGCACACTCTTCATGGATTTTCTTTCTGCATCATTCTTAGGACACTAGCTTCTACTGAATTTATCTTCCTTGACCACAAGTACATCTTTAGGTTTGTAATTATGTACACCAAATCTACTCAGTACACTATCAATGCAAGCTCTAGATCAAAATATGCTACCAGTGTTATAATTACTTTGAAAGAATCTTTATAAGAGATCGAAAAAAAGTCTTATTGCAATCTACGCCCTTTTCCTGTGTGAACTCTTTTGCAACAATTCTGGTGTTGAAGCATTTAATATTACAATTAGAGTCTTTCTTGGTTTAAAAAATAAACCATTTACACCTTATAGGCTTAAACTCCTTAGGTAATTATACTAGATCTCATACTTCATATTTGGCCAGGAACTATATCTCATCACACATAGTGAAGCACTATCTGACTGGAAATATATAATAGCTTGAACATATAAAATTGTATCAACCACATGACAAATGTCATAGTCATTCTCACCTAAATATACCATATGGTCATTAGGTGGCAGGTCTTCTTTTTCTAAGTGATCTTCTTATTGGTATTTCATTAACTGGTTGTGGAGGTGCTATAGTCTTGTTCACTTGTCTGCTGTTATTCTCCTACTATCCCTTCAACAAGATGAAATGTGACCATTTTATGGACAACAGGAATAGGAACAATAACTTATCTTTCCTCTAATGTCATACCTCAAATATGAGAACATCTACAATCATCTATATTAGACTTTAGAAATCTAGCATGGATAGACTCAACAATCTTCATGCCTCTATCAGGGTTGTAGAATCTGTATCTTTTAGAATTATCTGGATAGATAATGAAATAACAAGTGGTTCTTGATCTAGACTTATTCTTTAATGGATTATAAATTTTGACCTCTATAAGACAACCCACCAAATATGGAAGTGATTGATACTAGGCTTCCTTCCAATCCATAACTCAAAAGGTGTGTTGAGAAATGCCTTACTAGGAACCCTATTCAAGATATAGATGATTGTCTTTAAGGCCTCACCCTAGAGATATCTTGGTAAATTACACCCACTCATCATGCTTTTAATCATATCCTTAAAAGTGCTATTACGTCTCTCAGCCACACCATTTTGCTCAGGGGTTCCAGCCATGGTGTATTGAGTAACTATCCCACATTTCTGCAAGTACTTGGTAAATAGTCCCATTTGTTGGCCAATTTTTTCATATTGACCATAATATTCAGCACCATAATTAATCTCACCACCTTAATTATCTTTCCATGTTGTTTTTCAATCTTAGTTTTGAAGATTTAAAATTATCAAGTACTTTGGATTTTTTCCTTAAGAAGGTAAACATACCTATAGCAAGAAAAGTCATCAATAAAAGTAATAAAATATTTACTACCACGAATAGCTGGATCTAGGGGTCCACTAATATCAGCATGAATAAGTTCTAATAGTTCATTACTCTGTGTGGACTTTTTTCTTTTAGATTTGGTAAATTTGCCTCTAAGACAGTCAACACAAGTATAAAATTCACCAAAGTCAAGCAAAGGCAGAATTTCATCATTAATTTAACTTTTGAATCTTCTCTTTAGAAACGTGACCTAATTGCTTATGCCACAACATATAGAATTTATCCTTAGCTAATTGCTTTTTAGAGATGATACCATCTACATGCATTTTTTTTTCTCTAGCTAACTCTTATGCTTGAAAAATTCAAATTTCTTATGACCCTTCCTTTTACAAAAGCAGCACTTGAGACCTTTCTAAATAGTAGCTTGTGGGCCTCCAGATTCTAATTCACTCCAGTATTGTGAGTCTGACCATTCCTTTTGGATCCATTGCCTTTTCTTTTTTACATTATGTGCGGAATCTTAAGGATATGACTAACACATCACTTGAGTACTCTCACCTTTCTTTCTAAGATATTTTTCTTCCACTTGAACACAAATAGATATGAGTTCATTCATATTTCATTTACCCTCTACGCATTATATTTGGTTTTAAATTGACTAAATTGTACAAGAAAAGAATTAAGTACAAGAAAGTCATTAAGGATAGGAATCTCAATACTAGTGAGCTTGGATGCATTACTCTCTAATTTCATGATGTAAGCCCTAACACCACTAGTACTATCATATCTCATATTGATTTATTTATCCATTAGATCTCCAAAATTAGCCTTATCAAATTCTACATACCTTTTACTTATGGCATCAAAGAATTGTCTAGCATTACACCATTATCAAGTATAGCATCTAGAATTGAATCAAATATTGACCTCTTCATGATCATCAAGCTAAAATGATTTGCTTTCTCCCACTTTTCATAGACAGCCTTTTGTTCTAAAGCACTCCCATAGTAACTTTAGATGGAGGATGATCCCTGAGTGCAATATCCAAATCCATCAGACCCTGCGTTGGCTCAATGATACCTTTTTTATATGTTGCAGTTTGTTTAAGCTAGAGTTTCAATGAGAACAGTAGTATTATTCATAGCAAAAGTGCTAACGGCAAAACAACCTCAATACAGTTAACTAATGGACAAATATAGACAACTAACATGCTTGAAAATATTTATAAGCGTTACTTTAATGAAAGCCCTTGGTGCAATGCTACAAACTTTCTTTAGAAAGAAAGTGACCCACATAAAGTACCCTCTCCAGCATATAGAGGAATCAACTAGTAAGGTATCATCAGCTTTCGGAGTTCATCTACTTTTGTAGAATGGATTTCTAGACCATGCACACTCACTAGTCAAAAAATATTCCACTTCGAAATTATAACATGCAATAAACTTTCTTTGGAAAGATGATAATGTGCAACAATTTCATAATGCTTCTTAATTCCTTTCAAATATCAAACAGAAGGATCCTGTAACCCTCGATGAATGGGCCACTTTGGTGGTCATTGTCCATTGAAATCCACAACTCTCCAAAAGAAAAAATAGAGATCAACAAGCCGTGCCCATAAATTCATTCATTAATCTTGATGCACTAATAGCATGCAATTTATAAAAATTAACTTGTCTCTCAATCCCTTGAAACACCAAATAGATGGATCCTAGAAATTTTAATATATAGGCCACTTTGGCGGTCAACATCCACTGAAACCTACAACCATCCATATCAAGGATCAACACAAATCATATCGGTATTTAGATCAAATGTGAGAGTACATAGAATTTACAAGTAGCATGTTGAAAGACCTTTATACAATAAAAATATATTATGGGGACCACAGTATAATTATTAGAGTACCACTTTGTAATAAAACTATAGTACACGAACAAAATAAATATTCAATGACCTTTTTATAATAAAATATCACCATAGGGATTAAAATGACATTTCTTAAGGACCTCTGTGAAATAATATACTTTTTGGGCTTAATTAAAAAATTTCTTTTATTGGCTAACTAGATTCGGATTTCAAGTTGAAATCTAAAACCCGAAATCCAAAGTTCTTGTCTTCAACCCACGATCAGACAAAGTAGGAGGGGCTAAAATCGGTGGCCCTCCTCGCCAAAACTCAGCCGATGGTTGCCAAATTCTCTTGATCTATGACCCATCGCCTTCTCCTCGGCACTTCGACGTCCGATTTTTCAGCGATTAAGAGGAGAACCATCGACAAATTGGGATCCAATATTTTTTTTATTATATCAAGGATCAGCTTGTTGTTTCCCAGCAGTGAATCGGCTGCCCATGGCCGGCCATCCCACCTTGATGTCGGTGTTGTTGGCTTCCAGTGTTGAGTTCACAGGTCAGCATCCACTGAAACCTACAATCATCTATATCAAAGATCAACACAAAACATATTAATATTTAGATCAAATGTGAGAGGACATAGAATTTACAAGTAGCATGTTGAAAGACCTTTATACAATAAAAATATATTATAGGGACCACAGTATAATTATTAGAGTACCACTTTGTAATAAAACTATAGTACACGGACAAAATAAATATTCAATGACCTTTTTATAATAAAATGTCACCATAGGGATTAAAATGAAATTTCTTAGGGACCTCTGTGAAATAATATACATTTTGGGCTCAATGAAAAAATTTCTTTTATTGGCTAACTATATTCGGATTTCAAGTCGAAGCCTAAAACCCGAAATCCAAAGTTCTTGTCTTCAACCCACGATCAAGCAGAGTAGGAGGGGCTAAAATCGGTGGCCCTCCTCGCCAAAACTCAGCCGATGGTTGCCTAATTCTCTTGATCTATGACCCATCGCCTTCTTCTCGGCACTTCGACGTCCGATTTTCCAGCGATTAAGAGGAGAACCATCGACAAATTGGGATCCAGTATTTTTTTTATTATATCAAGGATCAGCTTGTTATTCCCCAGCGGTGAATCGGCAGCCCATGGCCGGCCATCCCACCTTGATGTTGGTGTTGTTGGCTTCCAGTGTTGAGTTCACACGTCAGCATCCACTGAAACCTACAATCATCCATATCAAAGATCAACACAAAACATATTAATATTTAGATCAAATGTGAGAGTACATAGAATTTATAAGTAGCATGTTGAAAGACCTTTATACAATAAAAATATATTATAGGGACCACAATATAATTATTGGAGTACCACTTTGTAATAAAACTATAGTACACGGACAAAATAAATATTCAAGGTCCTTTTTATAATAAAATGTCACCATAGGGATTAAAATGAAATTTCCTAAGGACCTCTGTGAAATAATATACTTTTTGGGCTCAATTAAAAAATTTCTTTTATTGGCTAACTAGATTCAGATTTCAAGTCGAAACCTAAAACCCGAAATCCAAAGTTCTTGTCTTTAACCCACGATCAGGCAGAGTAGGAGGGGCTAAAATTGGTGGTCCTCCTCGCCGAAACTCGGTCGATGGTTGCCAAATTCTCTTGATCTATGTCCCATCGCCTTCTCCCCGGCTCTTCGACGTCCAACTTTTCAGCGATTGAGAGGAGAACCATCGACAAATTGGGATCCAGTATTTTTTTATTATATCAAGGATCAGCTTGTTGTTCCCCACCAGTGAATCGGCAGCCCATGGCCGGCCATCCCACCTTGATGCCGGTGTTGCTGGCTTCCAGTGTTGAGTTCACAGGTCAGCTTCCCTCCCCCCTCCTCTCCCCTTTTTGTTTCTTGAAAATCGACGGGAAGAGCACCCCGCACGGCGGCACGACTGCTAGTCGAGCTCACAGTCGGTCCATCCTGGGCAGCTGGCAGTGAACTCGCTAGCCACTTGATGGGAGGAGGAAGAGGGTAGGACGGCGGGGAACGTGAGCAATCGTCGTCCATTCTTCTTCTTCCTTTTCTTCCCTTATTTTTTTATTATTATTATTATTTTAATTTCTTCCTAACCCACCTTTTCTAATTTTTCTTTTTAATCTGATTTCTTCTTGATTTGATCCAATATTTTGATTCTAACCTCCTACAAAATCCAGACTCTTATACCACATGTGAGAGTTTATGGACACCATGCAGAATATTAGAACACAAAATAAAACATAAATTAAACCAAAATAGATCAAAGCATATATTGAGTGTCCTGAGTAGTCATTGATGATCACTACATCAAAGTCTTGCAGACAAAGAAAGCACAAAAACAGAGTAGATCTTCCTTTCCATCTCTTACTTAATGCATATCTTCTCAATGGGATAGATGCCCTAGAGTTTCTCTATAGGCAGATATATATATAGAATTGGAGCGGAGACTTAGCCCAATTAGTAATGTTGATGGGTCTACCTATTACAGAGCTCATTAATCAAATCAGGCATACACCAATGCCCGCGACACTACATTACTAAGACAATAGAGTTCAAAATAACTATATGATCACAAATTAATTATGGGGTGCTTAGACATTCAGTCAGACAATAAATCAAATTGAAATCAGTTCATAATCAATAGAAATCTATTTTTACTAAAAATTCCAACTAATAGGCTGATATCCAAGTCACGGGCGCTCAAATCTCTTGCAACTTTATCAGCTCGACTAATTGATAAAATTATTTGACAGCGACGATAAATTCATCATTTTAATAGAACTACTGGTGGTGCCTCCCACCAGCCCCAACTGGAAGAGAGAGATGGCGAGTACCGAGAGGGAGTTAGACCTATCCGGCTAGCCGGAAGACGAAAAACCGGCAGCGCCCAGCCCCCGTCTCTCCTATCTGGGATGGCGCGAAGCGGCAACGATCACTTTCAGAAGCTAGCTCAAAATAATACAATAAAAACAGGATATCCCCCATCGAGGTGCCTAAGCGCCGTTCACAAGCCAAACATGGGGCATGCAGTCAACCTTCTTCGGCTTATGCGCCGGTGACGCGTGCCACTCTCCCTCCCTCCCTTGCTCTCTCCCCCCCTCCCTCCTCCCCCTCCCCCACCTTTCTCTATCTTCCTCTCGCTTTCTTACTCCTCCCCTTTCCCTTTTCTCTTCCAATCACCATACCACTCATGCCAGTGTTCATGGTATGTAGCTGAGCTGGAAGTGATTCCGTGGGTGGACTCCATCCCTCCCACCCGTTATAAATATCCTCCCCCTCCCACTCCTCTCCACACACACATACACCCAACCTCATTCGAATCCAGTTCACCTCTCTCCCTCCCTCTCTCTCTCTCTCTCTCTCTACCCTTCATAGCAGTACTAATAAGAGCAAAACACCAGTTAGTTGTTATAGTGATAGTAGTATCGAGTGCCTTCCATCACGATTGCAATGCTTCCTCTCCTACCATCCCTGGTCCTTTTCCTGCTCTGCCTGCTCTATCGTCTGCACGCAAGAGCGAAGAAGAATTCCTCTGCCACCGCCCATAGGCTGCCCCTGCCTCCCGGATCGATGGGCTGGCCCTACATCGGCGAGACCTTCCAGCTCTACTCCAGCAACCCCAACACCTTCTTCTCACTCAAACAAAAGAAGTATGCCGTCACCATCCCATCGCAGTTGCTTCGAACTAAATTCTGAGCAGTGACTGCATGTAATCCATCCTCTCGCTGTTGTTGTTGTTGTTGTTGTTGTAGGTATGCGCGTATATTCAAGACGCACATACTGGGATGCCCCTGCGTGATGGTGTCGAGCCCGGAGGCGGCACGGTTTGTGCTGGTGACGCAGGCCCACCTGTTCAAGCCGACGTACCCGGCGAGCAAGGAGCGCCTGCTGGGTCCCAAGGCCATCTTCTTCCAGCAGGGGAACTACCACACACGGCTGCGCCGCATCGTCCTCAGGGCCTTCATGCCCGACGCCATCCGGGGGAGGGTCGCCGGCATCGAGTCGATCGCCATCCAGGCCCTCCACTCCTGGGACGGCCGCAACATCAACACCTTCCAGGAGATGAAGAAGGTGAGCAGCATCCTCTCTCTGCTTTCTTCGTAATTTCCTTCCTTAGCAAATTCAAGCTCATCAACAAGAATTACATGGTTTTTTCTCATCTAATCACAGCCGGACATCATCAATTTTTATCCCTCTCAAACGATTCTTGTTTTGGTGTCAGATTTTTTTCTTGTATTTGTGGATAAAATGAGCTGGGCAGTCCAGTATTTGCTCGACCACTTCTAATAAAAGTTCATTGTTTTTTATCCCTTTTTTTCCACCTTTTGTTCCCTTTTTTGTGGAAAGTATCACCTAGGAAGCCATGATATTTCAAGTTGAACTTGAGTGGGCCATTTTTTTTTTCCATTAGTGTTTTTTATATTTCGAAAAATAAACAACCTGAGCATTTTTATTACTAAATTTTCTGCATTCCTTTACTTATTTCTGGTGGATAAGGTATGGTGTGGGAGTCATGATATCTCGCTATCTCAGGATGAAGCCAGCAGGCTAGAATACCATTTCTATACCCGGCGCTGATCCCGTCTCTGTTTCATTTTGCTCTCCTTGCTCTTGATTTGCAGTACGCATTCCATGTGGCACTCCGATCTATATTCGGGAAGGATGAGATTTCCTGCATAGACGAGCTGAAGCAGTGCTACTACACCCTGGAGAGAGGCTATAACTCCATGCCTATCAACCTCCCAGGGACCCTCTTCCACAAGGCAATGAAGGCCAGGAAGCAGCTGGGCCACATGGTGGCCGACATCCTTTCATCCAGGAGGCAGAAAAAGGCAGAGGCCGATGACCTCCTTGGCTCATTGATGGAAGCCAAGGCAGGCCTCACCGACGACCAGATAGCCGACAACATCATCGGGGTCATCTTCGCCGCTCGTGACACTACCGCAAGCGTCCTCACCTGGGTCGTCAAGTACCTCGGAGACAACCCAAGCATCCTGCAGGCAGTCACCGTAAGATTTTTTTTTTTGTTTTTCTCCCTTCTCTGCCCGTCTTCCTACTCTTCGAAAGTTGTGCGTTTTGAAAGGAGGAACCGAGCAATTGATCGTTTGTATGGACTGCCGCCGCATGTAGGAAGAGCAGGCGGAGATCATGAGGAGCAAGGAAATGGGTGAAGGGGATAAGTACTTAACCTGGGCTGATACCAGGAGGATGCCGATGACTTCGAGGGTGATTCAGGAGACATTGCGGGTTGCTTCGATCCTGTCTTTCACCTTCAGAGAAGCAGTGGAAGATGTCGAGTATGAAGGTGGGTGAGCATCAGCATGCGCTGTGTATTGATTCTGCTTGTGGATTGTTCCCTGTTTTGCTGCAGCTTGTTGAACTTCCCTCTCTTTGCTCGTGCAGGATACCTCATTCCAAAGGGATGGAAGGTCTTGCCACTGTTCAGAAACATTCACCACAGCCCAGATAACTTTCCCGACCCAGAAATATTTGATCCCTCCAGATTTGAGGTAACAAAAGGGAACCGATCGTCCCCAACTTTCAATCAATACCAGGCCCTGTTCTGCAGACAAAATCAACCGTCTTTTTCCACCGCAGGTTGCTCCAAAGCCCAACACCTTCATGCCATTTGGGAATGGGACCCACTCCTGCCCGGGAAATGAGCTAGCGAAGCTGGAGATGATGGTCCTCCTCCATCATCTGACCACCAAATACAGGTAGGTACCGGACTCGAGGCATCACCTCTGCTCCATCCTAAGTTTAGTAGGACCATCCTCGCACAAGTTGGAAGATCTCTTCCTCTAGGTGGGGGAATGGATCCATCAATAACCTCTTTTGATGGTATATACATACATCTTTCAGGTGGTCTATGTCGGGATCCGAAAGCGGAATCCAGTACGGACCTTTCGTACTGCCCCTGCACGGGTTGCCCATGAGATTCTCTCGCAAGGCATGATCGGAAGATAGAGACGATAGATTTGCTCTACCAGACAGCGTCAGTCACTGTAATCATCGCCAGTTATAGAGAAAACCCGGCTTCAAATGGTGATATTTCACAGATAGAAGGACGAACTTGCAATCAGAACTGATTGCAATTTCTCGAGGAAAGAGACCACATACAAGTGACAAGGAGACATTGAACAAATTGTACAGGCCCCTTTCACTTCATGTACCAAGGAAATTTGATGAAGGGTGTCAAGACATTTAAATTAAATCACTGAATCAACATAGTATTTATTTTTCTTTTCCTTCTCTTCTCGAGAGGATTCCAAGGTGTAATCGTCAAGAAGAAGTTGGTGAGACTGTTGAATGTCAGGTTTCCGTGTGCCATGATAACCCATGCTTAATCTTAATGATCAGAAGTCAAAGCAAGCATGCAAGGACATATCTGACTCCTTAGCAATTCCCCTGTTTCACAGGCTCGTTGGAATTTGGATTGCATATATATATATATATAGTTTGTATGTATATATCTCTTCTACCTTTGCATCCAGGTGTCGTAATACGAGGAAGTCAGTGATTTGACATTGCCCCTTCGAATCAATAAAAAAGAATTGTTACATCTTGGTACGGGACAATACTAGATGACAATAAGCTAATAAACATGCATTGTGGAACCTCATGCAGATAATTCCGCCCTCGCAGCCTTGCAGGGCGGTGCAGACGATCAATTAGCTCGAGACTTGAGGGATTAGTTTCTGCCAGCTATCACCGTTTGTTTTTATTCATAGAAAGATGCAACACGGAAATTGTTTCTTCCGTTCGTCAGAATACCCTGTCCAGAAGCGTCGCTATGAATAAATAAAGACAGTGATCAATTCATTCATCCTTATGCTCATGTCAAGGGTGGATAGTTTTGCTTGTCTTGTAACTGTCATGGTGGGGCTTGCACAATCATAATTGTATGCCAGTAACCATGCTAGCTGTCTTCCGCCGATTGCCTTCACGAGTTGAGATTATTTCTTTAGAAAAATGCTCTTATCTTAGATCAGTCAGACTACTGAACGCTGGAGGTTTCAACCCTGCACATTAATTACTGGAACGCTGTCCGCTTCTTCTGCTACCATACAAAACGGAAATTCCGTGTGAGGCGGCGTCGGCCTTGAACTGGAGGGTGAAAAGCCGGTAGAAGATTTGGTGCGCTCGAGGATAGCCTTTTCTCCTTTGCTCTTGCTGCAATCTTCTACAGTCGAGCGGCTAAGAGATGGATCTTTTCCAAAGCTAACCAGGAGCTCTGATCTTTCCGAAAGTTCACAGGGCGCTCCAACTCATGAAGCTGCATTTCCACGATCCGTTGGACCCCTAAATACCAACTTTGCCACCTTTTCCATATTCCTGCGTGTAGTTTAGAATATATATATATATATATATTGTATGAGAAATATTCCATCCCCAAAAAAACGAGAGATGCAGAGAGAGATTAGTCACAGAGACAGGCACTGCATACAGTCAACATTCTACGCCCATCATTTTCTTTTCCTCTCACCTATAATTTCCATTTTGGCTCTTCTTTTGATTGTAATTCCTGCATTCTCGAGAGATCGTAATTGCTAGCTCGCATGGGCTGATTCTAGTTTTTAGATACAGAAACAAACCAGCCTTATCCCATCTTTGGGGGTTGGTATGACCAATTCTACAGAAACATCGCAAATTCCACCCGGAGTTAGAAGTCTCCCAACAGGGGAAGTCCCTTGCAATATTTTCCCCTTCTTTTGTTGCCGGAGGGAGCATAAGGATCGATTAATTCCGTTCGTATGAGAGGCCTACAGTTTTGAATCGCAGGTTTTTTCAAATGCTCTTGTGAAACATGTGTGCCTCCTACCGTCTGCGAGCTCCACCATAAATCACATCTCATTCATTCATGACCTTCATCCAAGTCTTCCCTCATCCCTGTCCTCTGGCTTTTCTACATGCATTTGGGACCCCTCCTTTCCAATCCTAGCTTTCAACCCAAAGCAATCCTAGCCAGTGACGAGCGATAAGCAAACTAGGTTGCACTCCCAAAATTCCCCTTGACCGATGGGCTGAAATATCTACAAGCAAATTGATAAACATGCAATTCTATCCAGCATGTTACGAAATCATAGATGGGGACTCCTTTGACTAATTGGATTTGTTGATGACGGCCTCTGCTATCCTAACAAAATAATGCCAATCTGTCGTTGGATATAGTGGTAACCAAGACCAACCAGGATTCCTCCTCCTCTTCTACATAGATCTGCTTGCCCCTGAGGCAGCGGACGTGCATCTGGTGTTTTGGCTGCGTGAGAGCATTTGCCTGTACACAGCTCCATTACCAAATTACCAAGCATAGTATATTCGCATTTCTTTTTGATGGCCTCTTGAATTTCTTTTGGATTTAGAAGGTTATTTGGTAGTGCTAACAAAACAGAGAAGGTTATTCTTAATTGACGCGCCACTGCTAATTAAAAATACAGCTGTGCTTAGGGTGCACGCCATACTGCTTCTACAGCCATTTCATCAGACCAACTTATTTGTTGAAGCCAAAGAAAGTGCAAGTTCTTCAACGGGTTCAAACAATACAGGATAAAAGATCAGCATGTGAAAGCTCATTGCTGCGTACCTCAATGCTCTGACTATTCTCACCGAGATCATTGTTGACTGTGCTTGCTTGCTTGCTTGAAAGCTCTGGTTGAACTACCCTATCAGCTTTTCTCCCAAGCTCTCTCGACCTCGAAAAGCGTTGCGGGTTCGACAGCGAGCTCGAGCTCCCTCGATCTCGTGCACAGTTTTCCGACTAAGATCGGGATGCCCCGCTGAGTCGACAGCGAGCCCAAGCTTCCTCGACCTCGAGAAGCATCACAGGGTCAACAACGAGCTCGAGCACCCTCGACCTCATGCACGGTCCCTCGACTAAGGTCAGGATGCCCCGCTGAGTCGACAGCGAGCCCAAGCTCCCTCGACCTCGGAAAGTGTCGCGGGGTCGACAGCGAGCTCGAGCTCTCTCGACCTCGTGCACGGTCCTCCGACTAAGGTCGGGATGCCCCGCTGAGTCGATAGCGAGCCCAAGCTCCCTCGACCTTGGGAAGCATCGCAGGGTCGACAGTGAGCTCGAGCTCCCTCGACCTCGTGCACGGTCCTCTAACTAAGGTCAGGATATCCTGCTGAGTCGACAGTGAGCCCAAGCTCCCTCGACCTCGGGAAGCGTTGCGAGGTCGATAGTGAGCCCGAGCTTCCTCGATCTCGTGCACGATCCTCTGACCAAGGTCGAGATGCCCCGCTGAGTCGACAGCAAACCCAAGCTCCCTCGACCTCGGGAAGCACCGCCGAACAACGCCAAGTCAACCACAAGCCAAGTCTTCCTCGATTCCGCGGCAACATCTCTGTGAAATCTCCACGATGCTTCGACGATATTCGGCACTGTTCGACGCCCCCTTACAGCAATGTGCCCCAATCTGAACAAAGGCATCACGCCGGGTTGACCACAGGCCGAAGAACGCTGCTAAAAGTCGACCTCGGAGCGGAGTCGCTTAGCTCGACCCAGGACACCCATCCAGCTCCGATTGTTCGAGAGGTATATCCTACTCGGCTTCTACATCTTTGCACTTAGTTATATTACAGAACGATCATCGGGTGGGGCCCACCTATCGTGTGTATTCCCAACAA
>JAOXJJ010000860.1:0-34421 GCA_025769935.1 Phoenix roebelenii
TTATTTATTTATTTAGATCAGATTATTTGCCACTCACTCATTATTTTTCTTTTTATTTATTTATTTATTTATTTATTTATTTCATTGAAATATAGAGAGGTCGCCGGCCATGGGTGGTGCCGGCATGGTGGCTGCCACCGTGAGCAGCCACGAGCTTCCAAAACAAAAAAAAGAAAAAAAAAAGAAGAAGATAGAGAGGGAGAGGGAGAGAATGGGTGAGAGAGGAAGAGGCAGGATGAGGATTTTAGGAGAAAAAGTGTGATTTAAATGGGGGTATTTTGTTCCAAAAAAAAGCTTCCCGACAAAGCTGAAAATAGCATTTTCGCTTCTCCTCAAAAGTTGTTTTCAGCTTCCCGCAAAAGTTGAAACAGCTTTCCGAAAATTTTACCAAACACTATTTTTTATGTAAAAGTACTTTTGGAGGGCCAGCAAGTACTTTTTGACCCTCCAAAAGCTTCCCAAAATAGGGCCTAAATCTGTCAATGATGCATTGTTATAGAGTAAGCTAGATTCATTTCATGATCAACAAGTTCACAAAACCATCTAAGCTTAACAGTGATATAGTAAAACTTCCTTCCATTTTTATTATATTCATGTATTTGGTCCTACATATATACATATATATACACATGTATGTATCTATGTACACACACTCCACTATCTTCTCCCGGCTTTACCACAACTAAACATTGCATATCATGACCGAAAATTTCACAAGCTAATCCCAAGATGCTTATGAAAGATTTCTTGCTATTCTTTCCTGTATGCATGCATTTATATCATGCACATTTGTGCATTTGATATCAAACCCTCTCCACAGTGCCCCACCGCTCTCCCCATGATGATCTACAACATTAGCAAAGTCTATAGTAACCGCAAATGATTCTTTTATATTTGGTTATATTCATACATTTTGTCCAACATGTGTGCATGCACTTGATGTGTTTAAGTTGAGGTCAATATATTTAAAAAATAAACTATTAATTTTGACTACAGCTCGCATACAGGAAAGAGGGCTGATTAAGTTGTTAGATTTGCTAGTCTCTGTCTAGGTGTTTAGTCACCATATCTAAAATCTTAATATCAAAGAATTCTTGAATTTATTACAAGATCAATTGAAATATGAAATGATTTACCTAGATATAAATTATAGGGGAAAAACTTGTCCGACCAAGCAAGCCAAAGACATCGATAACAAACCACATGTCCAAAATTATTAATCTTCCGAACATTTAAAAAGAAATAATGATCAGTTATTATACGTGCGTGTGTCTATGTATATATGTAGATATGTATATATATGTATGTTTGCTGGATTTATCTTTTTGCTTAAATCCTCTTGTTATATACTTTCTAAAAGCCTATAGCGAGAAGGATCAATCACAAATGCAGCTCAACAAGGACTGATTGCCTGCCCTGGGGTCCAGAAGGAAAATATGAGGGCGTTATAGATGAAGTCCTTTTAACATGGAAAGTAATTGGACACCCAATTTGAGATAAGCTAAAGACATGTAATTGCAAATGGAAAACATTTCATCGCACTTATTTGCACACAGAACGCTCCTCAAGTCCACGCAATGCAGGCCATGGACCTCTTTGTCGAACCATAACCCCAGCGTATCCCACCGAACCCCATCCCACATGACGGGGTGCACCTTTGGTACGCGTTGGAACACCGATGCCTTTAGAAGATTTTATGTGCATGAAATATATACCCGAACATAGCAACTATGTGCAATATGAAGAACGAACATCATGATCGGTTTGTGATTAGTTTCAACGAGCCCATACAGCAGTGTCCTCAAGTCCATATAAGCCATAAGTCACATCCGCTTTGATATCATTCGTCACAATTTAAGACCTCACCCAAAAGACTAGCTGGAAGGTATTTTTTAAGTTTTGTGATCTAGTATGAGTACCCAAGATATTTGCAGCAAATAATTAATATGGGACTAAACACATGCCTACACAAACCCTCACAACAATACCATTTTGTTACCTTCATATATAATCCTCTTCTAAACTGCAGTTTGAAGTGGTTAAGTTGTTAACTAGAAACCAGCTCCTGATCAAGAGCTTCATTAAAGACTCGAGCTTACTCTAATGGCTTAAATCTAGCCAGTCTAGAGGGAAAATTGAGCGTGACCACCGTCAAGGAATTGAATAGGAAAATGCACTGGTCAGCCAACCTTGGTCAAATAGGGACCTCATCTGACTCTCTCATTTATCTTAGAAATTGTCTTAGAACACCTATAATAACTAACTAAGCATGACAGTGCTCTAAATTGCAGCAGTTTATTTGCGTGTCTTGTGTGCCTGACAACCAACTTGCAGGCTACCTTGGGAGAAGAGTTGCCACGGCCAAAGTGTAGAAGCTGATCCTTTTCATCGTTGCAACATCTGTTATGAACCACTCCCTACAAAACCTCCACCGGGAAAAAGCACAAAGAGCAAAGACAAGAAGGCCATAAAATCCTGATCATAGATAAGAGCCAGCGTTTTTTTCTCCACGGTGACCGAGGGCGCTTTCCGTGCTAAGGTTCTGCAACGTGGCTCATGTTTATGTTCTTACGTAGTTAAAGAGGTAAATAGGGAGCACGTCTCGGTCTACGTGAGAAAAAGCTTAGCTATCCAAACTGAAGTCCAGTTTGTCAGTTTTGAACCTTGTGGTTTGGGTTCGTAATTTGTCGTATACCTTAACTATTTCGTGGACTTAATGAATCAAATCAGGCCCCTTGACCATCTCAAACTACATGAGCAATACCATTTGAGACCCTAAAAAATTCACCTGCCTCGGATCAATGGTCAAGATTTCCGCATCGATGGAGGTTATTATGTCATTCAGCTTTGGTAAAAACATGTAACCCAGGCTTTCCAGGAAAAAAAAAAAAAACAGAATACCGCACTGAAGATATTGTTAGGGCAAATAACATCATGATGATTGCGAATTCCGGAGCTCTTATTGCAGATTATATGAATGAGTAGACTGTCTCATACATGAAAAGCAGCTGGAAGTTTAATTTCACATATGGACTCATATTGATACATCTCTACCAAAAAGTCCTGCTATTGCCTTCCCAGGATCACTCTGTTTGATGAGAGACTCCCCAACCAAAACCTGAAATAAAATATAGTAAGGAACCCCACCATGCAGTCATATTCAAGTGATTCAAATCATAAAAATAAGATACAGGAATTCCACTTATTAAATTCTAGGCTTGAAGCAATTGGTTGCTTGTATGACCTTCAAGCAAAGAGAAGTGTAGGCACGCATGGATATGAAATTTAGTGGCACTTACCGCTCTAACTCCAGAATCTTGTACATATGAAATATCTTCAGGAGTAAACAACCCAGATTCTCCCACCATCTGAAATGTCAGATAAGTGCACTCAAGGCTTTGAACACAATAACAATCACAGGTATGGGATAACATTTAAAAGAATATATTTAATATATAAAACTGCTTAAATTTAACAAAAGCTGAACCTGAATGGGTTAGAGTCCGCGTATGTATATGCTGTATAAACTCCTCAAGGTTTTTTGCTCTCTCAGAGAAAGCAAATTGAAGATATTATTGGTCGTGCTCACTTGATAGAGACACTCGAACCTCTCCTGCCCTATTAAGCTTCATCTGAAGCTTCGTCTAGATGATGGTAAGCCCTTGCTTGATCCTACTCACTCCCATTCGTCTGTCGGAAATTTGGTCTAACTATTTCATGATCAGATATTGCCTATATTGTTCATATGCTCAGTCAATTTATGGCTACTCCATGGACAACTTGCTATTCTGCAGTACTTTGCATTATTCTCTATTCGCATGGCACCATTACTTAAAGCTTATTTCTTCCCTTTTCTTTTTTTCTTCAACTTCGAGCATATTCTGATGCTGATTGGGTTGGTAATGCTATTGATTGTCGCTCCATCACTAGCTATTTTTGCCTTCCTTGTAGACTCTTATATCTTAGAAATTTAAGAATAAGATATAGTCACCCGCACAGGCACTAAGACAAAGTATCAGGCTATGGTTGATACCATGCAGAGGTTGTTTGGCTGTGAAGCTTGCTTGCTAACATAACAATTATTCTGACACACTAACCCCTGATTATTGTGACAACCAGAGTGTTGTTCAGCACCTAGCAATCTGATGTTTCACGAGCGTACCAAGCATATTGAGATCGACTGCCATTTCACTCGACATCATTAAATTGCTCGAATACTCTCTTTACCATATATCTCCTCTCATAGCAAACTACCAACTTCTTCGCAAAGTACCATACTATACAGAGATTTTCCTTTCTTCACAAACTCTTAATGTATGATTCACCGTGAATTTGATGGGGGTTTTAGAGTGTACATAAGTAGTCTATGTACCAAAGTTTACCGAACCAAACCAAACTGCCCAGTTCAGGCAATACCAAATCAACCCGGTGCGAAATTGGGTTGGTTCATCATTCATATTCGGTTCTGGTCCCTACAAGCCAGAACCAGTTCTTCACCATCCGGAACTGGCTGAAACCGGCCGATTTGGTGCCGACTCGGTGCAAACCGGCCAGTTTGCACCGAGTCAATCCGGTTTTAAACCAGGTTGGGTATGGGCCACCTACCACTGCCTTACCAATTCGGTCCGGTACCAGTTCGGCGAACCTTACTATGTACTATATAAATAGATATATATACACACACACACAAACATACATACATACATATATGTATATGTATATTATGGTCTTGCTGTATTCTCACCATGATGGTGACCATATTCCTCATACTTTTATATTTACCTTGAACCATATCTTAATTAGTATTACACACTTCCACAAATTTGGCTTCTCTTGTTTCTCTCACTTGAATGTATCAGAAAAGTGTCTAGATTATATTTCCATAATTCAAGAATTATTATGGACAATATGCAATTATAATTATTGTTATTATAACTATATTGCTTATCAAGCTATTCTAATCGATGGTTATCTTGATAGCCAATAATAGTGCTTAGACGATTGCAAGGATACCTAATTTATGAACAAACTCAACAAACCAATTGACGAATGCTAATATTAACATGGGAATTTCAAAAGAATATCACAACACAAAAATAATACATAAGCAAAAAATGCTACAAATATTCCTGTAACTATAGACATTAATATACAATACAAATCTAATAACAAGTAAAGGTGAGGCAAAAGCACCCACAACCATGTGTACCCATCAGATTGGGCAGCTCGGGACATTGATGCAAATAAACAGGCACCAACCTAGGCATTTATTTAGATCTTGGGCACTTACTCTAGGCTCTTTACTGATGACAACAATTATGACACCATGTATCAAATTTATCACGTTACTTGAAGATAAAATGGGTGGTTTCCCTGGCATTCCATACTAAAAACCCTACCCAATTTAATGTGCACTCTTTACAAATAAATTGGAGCTACCTCAGAACATATCCACATTTTCTGTTTCTCATCATTTGAGATGGCATGGTGCAATAAAACTCCTACCAGACTTTGTATTGAGAGAGAGAGATCAGTAAAAGGAAAAAGCAAGATGACGTTAAATTAATGTGAACTAAATGAAGAGGTATGGTCAACGACCTCAACTACGGATGCTAATTCCAGGACATCAGCTTAAAAGGCTTCATCAAAGAAAGATGGAAAAATTCTACTTACAGTTATGCCTCTTTGGCGGATGATCTCCCCGCGCTCCCCTTCCAAAAGCCTTTTTGTGTTTGAAATATCAACTTCAAATGTCTCTGCAATGAATATAAAATTTAGTGCACAAAGCAAGATCCATAGAAAAGCAACTAGTCCATGCCAAACCTTTCAAGATGGGCATTCTCATTAGCAAAAGGTAAAAGGATTGACATAGGTATTGCAAAACTTGCCTTGCAGTAATATTATAGAGAACATGAAATTCATAAGTACCATTCTTCATGAAAAGGTTAAATAGTGCATTGTTTGCTTATACTAGAAAACAGGTGATACTGCAGAAATATTCACAGTAACATATTGGTTCATAAATTTAGGGAAATATAAGTAAATTATTGATTTTCTATTGAGGACTATCAGATGAAACTAACAGGAAAAGACTCCCAGCCATTTAACATTAGTTTTATGAATCAATATTTTTCCTCAAAATAGACACAATAATATGACATTTATTTTCAAAAGCATTTGTGAAACTTTTATGCATTGGTTTTGACCAATTACCTACACTTGAAACTTTTGACCTCATCATTCTGAAGTCCATTTCTGTATCTGTTGTGATGATTATTTATATAGTTCATGTCTCTATCAGTCTCCAAAGGCCTCCATGCCTGTATATATTAGCAACTTTGCTTCCCCTAACTTTGCGACATAAATTCGTTATATCACCAAAATAAACCTCATTAGGCAAACTCTTTCTATTATTTAGGCTCAAAAAAGTCCAGCATTTGGTTTTACAAAGGATAATATAGCAATTTCCTCTTTATACTGGTGGAAATAAAACATGTCCAACTAAAAAACCAGGGTCATGTTCAAAAGAGATACTAAAACTTGAGACACACTGATCAGGATAAAATTTCTCTCAGAGGCAACTTTCCAGATATCAAGGCTAGCTTGTTAGAATTTTAATTTCCACAATACAGGTTCTTGTAAATCTAAAAAGAAAATCCAATTTTACAAATTCAGCAAATCACTAGCCATATTAGAGATACTCAACAATAAGAAACTAAAATTTTGGAAAAATATGGAGTTCAGGCAAATACAAAATAAAGATAACTTGTGATTAGTAATCTTCCAGAAAAGGAGATATAAATGTCTACTCAAAAGTTCCTTGCAGCATTGAAGTTATATCAGCATACCAAGGTTACGATTATTGATACCAATGAGCTGAATCCCATCTATACTCAAAACCCGATCCAGTTCCCTTTCATCGTGCACCTAAATATCAAAAAGAAAACCTTTCTTTAGTAATGCACCTAAATATCGGTCGAAGCAATCACAACGCCAGATAGACTTAAATTATAACAAAGAAAAACAAAGGACTTAAAAATGGTACCAAGACCAAACACAGCAACTATTTTGAAACTGAACATGACATTTTCTTCAATAGAGGGTTGATTATATGTTTGCAAATAGGAAAAGGTACATTTAGGAGAACCAGATACTTAGAGATTACATTGCCAACAGAGAAAGCATTGTTAGCAAGACTGTTAGACTAGGTCTGTGGAGATTTATTGTTTGATTTATTAGTCTCTGTAGAAACTCTGCAAATGCAGCTCCAAAGCAATTTGTCATATGATTTTTTTTTTTTTTAATTTTAGTAGTCCATATCAGTTCTGCAATATTGATAAACGGGTTCCATTTGATGAGTTAAAATACACCATAAAACATTTGATGCATAATCTAAAAAAAAAACCTGCTCACCCACCTCAACCAGTGCTGCTAAGCCAAGCTCCTTGCAAAGTTTAATCATGCATTTGATGTCAAGATCAGGCAACACCGCAGCAATTAAAAGAATTGCATCCGCACCTTTAGAACGAGCATAGTAAATTTGCCAGGAATCAATAACAAACTCTTTACAGAGAAGAGGACACTGCAATTTTGCAAAGCATTTTAGAAGTCCAAAGATAATTGAGTTATACAAATGAATTGAATGGTAATGGTAAAGCTACGAATTAAATTGACAATGTGTGTATTGATACAAACCATGACTCCAGCTCTGCGTACAGCCTCTAGATTTTCAAAGCCTCCCTAAAATATTAACAATGACAGTAGCAGTCAATTAAGTCTATATGCTTAATATTCCATTTCTGATTAAATTTTTCAACACACAAGTCGGATAAAATCGCAGTAGCTCACTTAGAGAATATTCACCTGAAAATACTTTTCGTCAGTCAATATGCTTAAGCATGCTGCTCCATTTTCCTCATAAGCTTTAGCTATTTGAACCTGTTATAAACCAAATTCGTAGTCAAACTTAGTTCTGCATCGTAGGAGGAGGGGCATGAAAACATGGAATTTGTTCATCAGCACATCAGATTCTGGAGCCAAGTTTTTTCTCAGGACACTTGGCAAGAAAGAACAGCTGGTATAATTCTTAAATATCAATTTGCAGTTGAATCTTCTTGCATGAAAAAGCTCTGTCTGAAAGTCCATCAACGTTCATTAGCACATGCCTTTCCATAAGTTCCACATACAAAGCAGTTAAAAATAAAATTTTGTCCAACCTTCTATGTTGAGGAAGGTCAAAAGATTTAAATTTCTCGGCAGCAGCATTATGCAGTGTCAACAAAGAATTTAAAACATGACAACAATTTGAGAATGGGATTAAAGCAAAAAAAAGTTAAGTGAAAGCAAATGGCTGTGGAAGCTATGCTGGTGGAGTTTGCTAAAACCGTTGCTTCGACATTGAAGAAAGAAATAATGAAGAACACCGAGTCATTCAGAAATTGCTGGAATTTCCTAAGCTAAATGACAAAGATTCTGCAGTATATGCTAGTGGATCTGGTTTGAGCAGGAGGAGGACATACCACACTGATAAGAATTAAAATTCCAGAAAATTTTATAAGAGAGCTACCATTCTAAAGAATTAAAAGAGAATTATTTGAGACAGGGACCTATGATAAGAAATGTTTCTCCATCCCAATCACCAAAGTTGTAGCCTAGGAAATGCATTTGAAATGTAGATCAGAAGTTTGTCAATTATCTTTGGGGAAAGATATTTGCATAGTCTTAAAATAAAAATATCTATTCCTTCGCAGGATCTTGAACATGCTACAACTCAAGTGCTGTAATTTAAGAAGATGTTTATGAATCTTAGCAGATTAAATCTTTTGGGAGAAAAAAAGAATTACAGATTCAAAAGCATAGCACATGTTTGCAATTTTATTAGTAGAAGAAGTGCTTGGTGTCGATGTGACATATACTCATTTAACTATGTAAGCTACAGGCTGTACATTATTACTGGAAGAAGTGCTAGGTTATATAAAATAAAAAGATGCAGAGAAGTCAAGGAAGTATGTATATTTTTGTGCTGCCCGTAACATAGTGCAAAGAACATCTCCAAAAATCTACAATTACAACATGAATCTATAAAGCACAATTTTCTATTTTGATACTACAAAGCATGCACCAACTGTTCGTGGTCTGTTACTTAGCATTTCAAAGAAAGGGATTAATGCTACTGCCTACCGACAGGTGCTGTCTTGTACTAAAAATCTAAAATGCAAATTAAATTGAATGTGTTGCTCAGATTATCAGAAAAATTGACAACACCTGCAGCTAACTAGACTTTAAAAGCTTCCGCCACTTTTCATGTAGCACCAATGTTCTAACTAAGCAGCAATATGTTCCTAGTTTGTCAAAGCAAACAAAACCAATATATAGAGCTACTGAAATCTCCAGAATACTTACTTGCAGGTTAACATATGCATGTTAATACTGGAACGGAGATAATCACTTCACATTTTTAACTAAAGGTTATTAAAAGTATCTCTAGATTCAGTTTTCTTTGGCGGTTCATCATCAACTCCACATTAAAAAAGTTGACTCTACCTTGAAAAAAAATGGAACATATATATAAAAGAAGTAGCAAAACTTACAGGATCAAAATCTTCACGTAGTACACCTCGGCTAGGTGAAGCCTTTTTCACCTCGGCTATCAGAGCAGGAAGACCAGTTCGCTGATACGATGCTTTCAGAGCCCCAACAAAATCTCTCACTGGAGGAGCACTGTCAATAGCTTCCTTCAACGCATCACAAGGTATTCTCCATTTCAACTAGAAAAGCAAGAAAATGGTATATTATTGATCCCTCCATTCAAGGAAAAAAAATTTTTCAATGATTAACTAGGAAGGAATTTGTGAGTACCTGAGAAACTTCCACTTCCTTGTCCCATATTATTTTTTCCAGAATATTACGGGGAGGTTCTTCATCGTCCTGCGAACTCTCAGAGGGGTGTCCAGTTCGATATCTTCTTCTAATTCTAATGCCCTGCTTTGCTGCTATCTCATTTAATGACTTTCCACTCTCCCATTCTCTTACTTCAACAGAGTTTACAAGATCATCATGTTTAAAAGTTATCATAACATCTCCATCCTTAATCTCCTGCAAGAACCAACGCAAAAAATTTAGAGATGATTAAACAGAATCCCTTATTATAATGAATATAGATTTTTCAAGATAATGGCGAAACTTTTCTGTACATCAGAATCTAAGCATCTGTGCCCAATTTGGTGAAGAGTTCAAAGCTAAGCTAGTGAAAAAGTAATGCTTGTGATGAGATTAGGAATGCATGCTAACACATGCACAACTTAATTGCTTAATGTTCTGTAGGCTCACTACAACGTGCTTATCCAACGGTCAGAATATGGGATGTCTGGAGTGGCAGAGGAAACGGTGTGACAATATGGACCCAAAACACTCAAATTATATCCACCAACAAGTATTAGAGCGATACATACCCAAATTGATACAAACTCACCTGGTCCATTTGAGAGAAAGAGAAGCATTCACATTTTACTGCATTTTTCACTTAAAAATAAAGAAATAGAAGGATAAAAGAGAATGTAACTCTAATTGCTCAATAAACAGCCATGAATGCATAAGCTGCAATATTGCATGTCCCATCTTGAAAACCTCTAATCATGACAGTTATTCATGAGTCTACCATGTAACCATATCCATTTTTTTCCCAACCAAGCGATACTTGTTTTTCTGGAAGATTATGCTATGGAAATTCAATTTATTACACGAATACATTAGAATTTTGCGACTTAGAATGAGACCCATAGCTTTGCTGATCTATAAGTATATTATTTTCCACAGTTCCAAATCACTTCTTCGAGACTTAACCTAACGTCACTTCTTCCCAGAAGCAATGATCTCGACAGTGAATAAAGATATAAAAGCAAAAATAAATAGCTTCTATTCCAGTTTACGTTTACACTGTTTTGTTGAAACATTCTAATAAACATCTTACAGTCTCTTAAATCACCCAATTTTTCACCAAATACTACTAAGCCGAGAAATCAAAATCTCGATTCGAAAACCATTACAACAATTTCCTACCAAGAACCAGATTTTTTAAACCTCTGCTTACTACTGTAGCAACAATACAACATAACTATAAAGATCCCAACTTTTTAATGAAGATTTATCATAAAAAAAAGGGACCACAGCAAAATCTAAAACAGATCCCCTCAGGAAATTTTTAAAATAGAACAAACCCAGATTCGAAGAACCCTGAGAGAGATTACAGACCTTGTCAGCTTTCATGCAACGAAGACGAGTCGATTTCCGCGCCCCGCCCACAAGAATCCTCGGAAGCCTATCCATCGAGGGGAAATCCCCCCGGCATCTCATCACCGAGAAGCTCGGAACCGGAATCCCGACCTTAGCCGAAGCTCCGGCAAAGATCCCCTCCATTACTTCTTCCGACGATGCAAAAGTAGCAGTAAAGATAGCGACGATGAAGAAAGCCGCACTCTCGCTCGCTCGCCGCCTCCTCTCGGGGTTTTTAAAAGCCTCGGTCCGGTTACTCGCTTGCTCTTGCGATGGGAACCCGCTTATAACGGTGCCGTCTGCTCCTAATGTCCGCGGGACGGAGGGGGAGCGATGGTGTTCCTCCGAGTTCGCGCGGGGTGGTGCCGCTAACGCTGCCTAATAAGGTTTTTCACTGCTAACTATTTGCTAAAGATTCTGCTTGAGTTGGCCGGATGTAAATTTGGAAGGCGGGCAAGGAATCGCTTGCATTGGCTACGGGCTGCATCTCGCGCAAAGAAGGGATTCACCTTCAATCCACCGTTGGATCACCCACTGCACAGATCTCAGCTATTCCATTTTATTTTTATGAGAAAACCGAATGGAACAGGGTCGGAACTCCAAAACTTATCGATACGGGGAAAGAAGAAAAAAGTGTATTCCGATTATATTGGGTATATTCGTATCCGTGATGTATAAAATGTCCGTTATAATCAAAAAAAAAAAAGGAAGAAAGGAACGAAGGAAGGTTGAAAAAACAGATAAGTAAAAGAGAAAAGGAAGAAAATGAGAAAAAAAAAAGGTAAAGGATAAGAGAAAAAAAAGGTAAAGAAATAAAAGAAAGAAATAAGAAGAAAAAGAAACAAATGAATGGATAAGAAAAAAAAGAAGAAAAAAAAGAAAGAAGAAGGAAGGGGAAGGAAAGAAAGAAGCAGATGAAGAGATAAGAAAAAAGTGAAATAAAAAAGAAAAGAAGAAGAAAGGGAAAGAAAAGAAAGAAGCAAATGATGGGATAAGAAAAAAAAAAAAGAAAAAAGGAAAGAAAGAAGCAAAACAAGGGATTAAAAAAAAGGAAGAAGAAATGGAAAGAAATGAAGGCAAGGAAAAAGAAAAGGAGGAAAGAAAGAAAAAAAGAAAGAAAGAAGGAAAAGAACGGAGAAGAGGATAGAGACGAAGGATACCTATAGGTAGGGTCGGGTTCCGAGTGACTCCGACCCAATCCGATTTTTTGTTCGGATCCTAATTTTGGACCCAAACCCAACCCAATAGAAGATCAGGTCGGGTCGAGTCGGGTCCACCGCTACAACTTTTGATTCAACGGATCATTTGGGTCGGATCAGGTTTATGTATAACCTAAACCCAATCCAAAAATTCGAGTCCAGTTTGGGTCAACCCATCTATGGCTTCAAAACTTGTTTGCACCCCCGCAGGCTGCGGTCCGCGGGCCCAAATAATTTCACAGATTCGGCTAGAGTCAAATTGTAGGATTGAAAATCCAAAATTATCCAAATTTTAAATAGGTCAGGTCAGATCTGAATTTAGTAAACCCAGACCCGACCCAGAAAATGCAACGGGTCCAATATTAGAACCCGATTCAGCCCTACAGGTCCTCTAAAACGAATCAGATCGGATCTAAGCGGGTTGGGTCGAATCAGGTCACAAGTCAATCCTACCCATTTACAGCCTTACCTACAAGGCTTTCAACTGAAACCGCTACCAAAATGAGATGGGATAATGGTACATCCCGTTCCATAGAGAAATTGAGATACGTTAATTTAAAACCTTGGTCTTAATATAGCAATCTTCCATGATTTTGGTAGTTATTTCGGTGATCAATATTGTCTAAAAAAATGTTAGATGTGATCTCTTAATCACCTGTTTTTACTAACTTGGTCTATACTACACTAGTCTAGGTCAAGCCAAGGTTGTATCTATTATGACAAGATAGCATATTCTGTCTTATATTATTTGCTCTATTGTAAATGACATCTACTCCAGCCGCATCTGAGCAACCACTTCTATATTATCATTTTAACATTTTATTTGTAAAAAAGGCCACATGCTGAAAAATTTGCTCGGTTAGAACTAGTCCTTGCACATCGGAAATAGGTTCTAACCCCTTCTATCCTGTTAGAAAAGCAGATAACATGACTTGTTTTAAAGAAAAACTACTATAAAGGATGAAGGAAAAACTTATTATGGTCATATATATGATATTGTTCGAAATATCAACCTCCGCAGCAACAAAGAATGAATAGGTAGCAGCTCGCATTTTCTAGTTATTATGTCATCAACTTTTGCTGCTAATTTCTCTATTCTCTGATTACTTCTGCATACTAACTTTGCTGCTAGCACCTCACATTTTGTTTTTGGCTGGGAGTCCTGTACTAACATCATTAGTCACAAATTTAGGCTCAGCCGGCCGAATTAATTGCAACCCCTAAACTAGACAAGGAGATATTATAGATCAAGAGCTAAACTAAAATTCTGATCCCATCATGCATTCCTTTTCTAGTTTTATGCTGTACCAATCTTCTTCGGTTCATTAGCATCTTTCAGTTGCATACTAATGGGTGTTGGTTTACGTAATTCTCATGATGTTTTCACCTTCAGGGTTGATATCCTTCCTTGCATCCTTTTATTTTTTGTGCTTGTTGAAGAAGATTTTTTCAAATTTCTTGATGCACATATCATGGTTTTACTTCTGCTACAATTTCATGGAGTTTTCTACTTTTCCAGTTTTACGATTTATTGTTGTTCTGATATTACTGATGGGTATACATATAGAATACACGCACATGCATATACATGCATTCATACATACATACATACATACATGATGAGCTAACATGACAACTGTTTATTTGGTTCACAGCCAGATGGAGAGAATTCATATAGAATCATGTAGGAAGTCATTCACTAATTATTAGTACCACCAAAATTATGCAAAACTCAACTGGTCTAGTTAGGGCAACTAGACAGTGGTTGATTACAATTTGCTAGAATTTGTAAAAAGAAAAACTTGGTATTTTCCTTGCCAATATCTTCATCTCAAACCAATATCAAAATTTTTAAAATCATGGATCCTTAATATGTGGCAAGGAGAAATGGCGGGCTAGTGGAAAGTTGCCAGGTTTGGGGTCACCCTCCAATATCTTTTAGGATACCAGAATCCACATTTATAGCTTGATTTTGGTGTCTAAAGTCCTAGGGTTGAAAAGTTTATTGACCTCCCTGATTTTCCTATTTCTTTCCTCTGCCACTCTTGAGGGAGTTAACCTTGGATCGCGCATCAAGCTTTCATAAAAGCTCTTCAAAAAATATCATGGTTTATAGATATCATTCAGAAAATGATATCTTTACGCATTTTAAAGTTTCTGCGGCGTTCTCTCTCTTTCCATATTTAGTTGAGTTTATCGTTACACTTGATGAACATTGAACTTGTGCACATCATGTTTGCAGTCAAGTGGCATGAAAAATCACTTGGGTGAGGATTTTAGTAATTTGAAATTCGGTATTAGTAGTATCAACCTAACAACCTAACAATTTCACATATCAACCAAATCATCAAACTTTTTGTAAAGAGAAAATATTTGTAACTTGTGAACTTGGCTATGAAGCTGGATATGGAGAGGGCCTATGACAAGATCCGCTAGGGCTTTCTTAGGTTGGCATTGGAGAGTTTGGGTTTTCATGAGACCTGGATAACCTGGGTGCTCGGATGTGTTCGGAGGCCATCCTTTTCAATCCTAATCAATGGCAACCATTGGGTTTCACTAAGATTGCCCCGTCTCCTTAGTTATTTATCATTTATGTTGATGTGCTATCTCGCGCCCTGTGGGTCATATGTTGGGAGCGGGAGTTGGATGCTTACGAGCCAACCCCTGGTGCTCGACCGATCTTCCATCTTTTGTTTGCAGACGACTGTCTTCTCCTGGCCAGGGCAAGGATGAGAGAAGCATTGGCCCTCAGAAGGGTCCTGGATGACTACTGTGGGGCATCAGGGTAAACGGTGAACATTCACAAGTCAACCATTTGCTTTAACCTGAAGACTGAGATTCGGGTGCAGCAGGGGATCAGGGGCTCCTGGGCATGAAGGAGCAGAAGGGGCCGTGGACCTATTTGGACGTCCCGATCACGGAGAGGCACTGCAGGTGGCAGAGTGCCTCAACTTGGTACAACGTGTCCAGGATCGATTGGAGGGTTGGAGGGCGGCCTCACTTTTCATGATGGGTAGGCTGACGGTGGTCAGGTCGGTGCTGAGTTCATTGTCGGTTTATCTCATGTCCAACATAGTAATTCCAAAGACAATGCTGATAAAGATAAAGAGGCTCAACTAGGACTTTCTTTGGGGTTCACACGACGACGACCATGGAGTGCACTTGCTAGCTTGGGAGATGGTTTGCTAGCTGACCCGCAAGAGAGGGTTGGGGTCCAGTCACTTTTGCTGAGGAGACGCAACAAGACTGGTGCTTGAGCCGCAGTGTTTCTGGAGTCAGTTGATGACAGTCCGCTACGGTCCGGTTGGGGTGGGCGGGACAACTCAAAGAGGCCGGAGGTGTCCTTCCTCTGGCGGAAGATCTGTAGCCATGTGCCCACTGTTTTGGCTCACACTAGGTGGCTAATCGGCGATGGGTGCAGTGTTGACGTGTTGGAGGACCCTTGGGTGGACGCTCTTCCGGTGAGACTCTAGCCAACCATAGTCATGTTGAGGCTACGGGCAGGCGTCTCATTTGCTACCTTCTCTGCCTGAAGGGGGCAGGGTGGGATCCCGAACGAATTGGCAACTTGTATGGGGAACATCTCACAGAGAGAGTCAAGTCGCTGCCAGTTCCAGGAAGTACGTGCCTAGATGTGAGGGTGTGGAGTCCTTCCGACAATCCTAGAGTCTGTGTGAGAGACATCTATCGCACCCTTCAGAGTGTGCAGCACATGAGGTAGTATTGCAGTTGCATCTGGAGGTTCAGTCTTCACCTGCGGGTGGCCCTATTTCTCTAGAAGGTGACGCTCTGTAGGCGAAGACTGAGCATTCATCCTCAATGTCCAGAGTGCCAATTGGAGGAGACAGTGGACCACGCCTTGTTCCAATGTGTGCATGCCAGGAGGGTATGGGGACTCGTTGACATTCCGTCGGATGTACGGAGAGCCATTCGGGCCCGTTCCTATAGGTGCTTAGACGGTGGGCCATCGCCTCTCAGTTTCGGTAGGTAGTCGTTGTGGCGGTTTATACGACCTACTACATCTGGCTGGCCAGGAACGCCTGGATGTTTGGAGAGAGTAGTCTTTCACCCAGGCTTGTCGTAGAGCATGTATGGGTTCAAGCGGCTGAGGTCATACGTACTAGTCCATTAGTTAGACCTTTGATAGCTCGAGGCACCTGGGGCTCTACTTCTACTCTTGTTAGCGCCTCAAATGGTGTTTTTACTTAGAGCCCCCACCTTCGAATTTTTTCAAGGTCAATTTAATAGATGCGTACTTGAAGGTGGCAGGAGAGGTAGTGCAGGCATCGTTATCAGGGGGCTAGATTCCAAGATGATTGCTACGGGCAAGTGTCAGATCGTTGACACCTTTGCTCCAGAGGTGGAGCTGACGTGGGCTAGCCTAGGGTATGCATGGCATGTGCTGCGAGGCTTTCTGGATGGCGACTCGACCACAGTGATCAGCTGGATCCAGAGGAACCTAGTGGCGTGGATGGGTGTCACCCCCTGCTCCGAGACATCCGGGTGATGTTGAGTTTTAGGATAGACACGTTTACAGAGAAGCAATAGGGCTGTGGATTGGGTGGCCTCGCATGTGGCTGATCAGGGAAAAGGAAGTTGCCTAGTATACTCCTAGATGTATTTTTTTTTGACTTTTTTTTTTTGCATACATCCGCAATATTAAATAAATAAATAAAGAAGCAAAGAAACCTTCCTATTCTCTCTGAGAGAAGCAAGTAATCCCTCTCCTCCTTGAGATTTACTCCTCTTCTTCGTTTCTTTCCTTTTCCAGCGTGGGGGCTCCTCCCAAGAATGGTTCCTCGCACCCTGGTGGACGCCCACGGCCCCAACTACCCCGCCCGCGCCTTCACCTCCGAGAACGGCGTCCCAAACGCCGACTACTTGGAGGCCAACATTACGCCGTACGACGGCTTCGCCGTCCACCCACGTCGCCGGCACCAAGGTCGGCGCCTCCACCTTCAATTCCTCTGGCCACAGCTACAGCGCCGCCGAGGAGATTCGTCAACCCTGACAACACCTGGGTGGGGTGGCTCTCCGCACAGCGTCAGTCGGATCTCTGCTCAACCCCCGTTCATCCTGGTTCGCTGCTCTCTCTCTCTCTCTCTCTCTCGCTCTCGCTCTCCGTCGGTTGCTCGCTCGCTCTCTTTTTTTGATGCTACTTTATCTTGGCCGGAGTTCCATCTTCTTGAACCTTAAAGAGTTCAATACAGAATTTTTCTTATCTCGATGGGATGGAGCACTCAGTAATTTTTTTCTTTCCAGAGTTTTTCTTTATAATTTATTTGAGAAAATAGCGCTTATAATCTTGGGAGGGCAGCCGATATCTGTAGATTTGGTCAGGATCGTATCTTGGAAGAAATTAACATCGAATCATATACCTGCAAGTGAATGTGCTTTCCCCCATTCAATAAATAATGTTTATTGTCGGCGTCTAGTCTCGACATTCTGTACGTAATAGTTGTCATCCGAGTTGCTCTCACCTTCTTTTTCGGAGTTTTTCTTATAAGCTAAATATTGGTGAGAAGACATGTCATAGAGATACTTTTCATATTTTCTGTTGATCTAGCGAGAGACTTCATAAAATATTTAAATTATATAAAAAAATCTAATAATTATAATAAAATATTAGTAAGAAAATATCTAGTCTGTGAGGTGTGAGAGGTATGCTAAGAGACGCAATGTCCTAAAGCCGTTATTGCTTCCCCATATGTAGGTATTGGCGGTCAGCGACGGCTCCAAGATACAATCCAAACGGCTTACAGTAGACCTAATCTACAGTACACGTCTGTAGTAGGCAGATTACCTAGTCTATATCGGTTGCCCAAAATATAAAATAATATAGAAAATTGTAAAAGAGAGAATGGTGGTAGAGAGAGACAATGAGAGGAGGAAGAAGAGTTTTGTATTGTATATGTTTTGTTAGATGCAAGGAATGGCTCCTTTATAGGCCTTTTGTAATTCAACCAAAACGGTTGAATACTTATGGCCTCATTAAGACCATAATGAGAGATAATGGAAAGTTTTGAAACTTTCAAATGAAATTGAAATACTTAAAAGGTTGCAACAACTCTTTTACAAATTTGGGGGTTACACATCTTTTTATTTACACCTCTTTAAAACTTTTCAAAATTTATTCAAATTCCAACATCTTCTTCCCACATTTTCTTCTTTAAATATTCTTATATTTATTTTTGGTGAGATAACAAATCATTTTAAAACAAGAATAATATAGTTGATCTGTTGGACATAGTCAATGGATAAATATAGTTTTTAGTGCCTACAGGATTTTTTTTTTCTCATTCACTTCATTTTTATATCCTCCCTGACAGGTGTGTGGATGGATACAATATTAGGCTACCAGAAGTGGAACCAGCATGCGGCGATGGAAAAGAAAACAGTATCCTAATAGCGCGTTGGATGAAGAAAAGATTGCACTGATAAACAAGATACCGTCGTCCTAGTAATGCATGGATCAGATGCCTCCAAGTACTACCGCATGGATGAGGAAGAAGATGCTCCAAGCTTGCAACATGTACAACTCTAGCATCAAACCGATGTAATGTTGGAAAACACTTGGGAAAAGACTTGTCTCATTCATAAAGCTTTTGGATCTCGTCTCTGAATTTGTTCTTCAGTTGCTCCCTCTTCAACTTTAAAGCAGCTGTCACCAGTCCTGATTCTGGAGTCCATGGATCAGGCAGCAGAGCGGTCTTCGCAGGGACTTCAAACTTGTCGAGGTTTGCAGCTTTTGCTGCCTGCACATTCGAATGGAAACAACAATCACTTGAGGTTTCGCACATTTAAGTACAAAATTTAATTTCAATACATGTAGCAACAACCGTAGGTATGTACATATAATATCACGATATCGATAGCATAATTTTGTTTTTAATTTCAAGTTCGAGATGAAGTTCTAGCCTCTTTTTTCCATCCATTGAAAGGCTTAATCCATCTCTTGGGTCCTATATTCTAGTAGTGATAATGCACTCAGAAAATTATAAGAATCGAAGTAACAGGAAGCTTAACCTTAATCACATTCTAACCTTCAAAAGAGATTGCTGGACTTCATGGATAACTTGATTGTTCTGGCACAGCTCGCAAAAGTTTTTGCATTGAATGCCAGCAGTCTCAGCCCATTTTTCTACACTCTGATGAGAGGCTACAACCAAGGCAACACAGTAGTTGTGGAATGGATCGGCATACACCATAATGTTGTCCACATAACTGCTTGCCGCCAGCGCTGCCTCAACCTGTTAATAGACTCGATGAACAGATGATCTACAAACCAATCATATTGCACCAAGGGTCAAGTAAGAAAGATTCAGATACCTTTTGAAGAGATACATACTCTCCATGTTGTAGTTTAACAATATCCTTTTTCCAATCAATGATTTCGAGGCAACCATCAGGATGAAATTGTCCTATATCGCCTGTATAAAACCATAGTGTTCCCGTCATCCAGCTGCAGCATTTGCAGTAACTTGAGTGTCAGCTTGTCAAATGATCAAATGGTATGGTGAAGCAGAGAACCATACTTTATAGACCCCCTTAGTTTTTTCCTCATTATTGAAGTAACCTTTAGTCACACAAAATCCACCAATTACCACCTCTCCTCGGGGCATTGGGATGTCGGAAGTTGTATAGCCACCATCTTCCCAAGACACGAGCTGTGTGGATTGGCAAACCATTTAATATGGATATAAATGAGAGATGCAAGAACAACAATTTAGAAAACATAAACACAACAAACCCAAAGATTCCATAAACATTGTGACAACTATCTGTAGCCAGCTCTATGAATCCACAGTTGCGGTTCTTTCCTACTAAGGGATTGGATTAGATGCAAAAACAGTGAAAATACAGATCCATATACAAAATCAGACGAAAAAAACAACAGGTGCAAAGATTTTTTTTTTTTTTAAAAAAAAAATCTGTAGCAACAAAAACTGTTCACAAACATATAAGCATGGTGATGATATCTTAATTGGAGTTTAATGTTGGATACATGGAACTAATATGAATAGACATGAATTCATATTTCTTGTAAACATAAATCCCAACAAGTACAAAATAGAAAAGGTTCGGTCTAGTCTACAAGTCTGGCCAGAACTATATGGGGTTGGCTTGATGAGTTAGTCTTTGTCATATGAAGTCTACCAGGTGATGGAAATGGAATAAAGAGATTTAAGTTTGTCAGTTTTTTCCCAGTCTTAAATGCTAGATCTTTGGTAAAAGATTTAACAATTCATAAGGAGCATCCAAATTGGAGATCCACACTATTGATGATGCTTTGCACCAATAAAAAAGCCTAGAAACCAAAATTACATATTTTGCTGGTCTCTAAGCTATGCATTGAGTGCAAAAACGAGCAATTTTGATGATATGAGACCATGTTTTGTCGTAATCTAAGCATCAAATCTATTGATTTTCAATCTACACATGTTTTAACATGTCTCGATTCATGATTGATAAAGTGATCGTAATAAATATAATTCTTGATAGCCAAGGATTCTAACGACCCTTATGTTAGTACTTTACAAGATTATTCGAGACAACTAAATACAATATATTTTACAAAAGTAGTACTTTTATATACAAAAACTAGAATATTTCATAACTTACTGGATTCGAGAGAAGGCATCTACTGTTTATCCACATCTCTATCAATATTCCCACCCATACAGCGATAAGATGACAACTATTATTTGCACGACTCACCTAAAAGTAGTATGTGGATTGTATGGTTACACCGAATTTATTTTTTATGCAGTCTATTTGTCTTGTTTATTTATGTTTAATTGATTGATGTTTGGTATTTTACTTAGGAGATTGGTACATTCATGTAATATATTTAATGCAAGTTCAAGATAGTTTAATTTCAGATTAAAACTATCCAAGTTATATAAATTATGATCCTAAATAACCTAAAACACAATCAAATGATGAGAAATGACTTGCCTATAGTTTAACTTCAGCAGGAAACTACCCAAACTATATTAAGTTACAAACCTAGATAACTTAAAACATAATCAAATGATGACAAATAACTTTTGATTTTCCTTATTTTTCTTGGTCAAATCTCCAGAACTTGGAGCAAGCCAAAACCAAAGCTCTACCCAAGGGACTGAAACTGAAACCAGGTTTTAAAACCTTGATGCATTAGTAAAGATCTCAAAAGCACAGAGATTTTAAACAACAATGGTCATAATTTCCTAATTAACAAAAACAACATAAGAAAACTGGCACATGTTGATTTTAGCTTCCTCCGTAAACATTGAACTCTTTTATCAGCCTACTAATCTAACACCAATTATTCTACAGGTTAACAAAATTCACAGCCTCTTTAACTCCTACCTCACCTCACACTCAACAAAGCTTGGTTGTAACCTTGTCCTCTTCATCAATTATAAACTACAAGCATTATGAACTTTCCAGCCTCGTTTTTCATCTTCCAACTAACTTTCCACTTCAAACATAGCTTTCTTCCATTTCAACTCCTTCTTCTCAACCTTTTCAGCTTCATTCTTTAACCATGAAATAAACATACCGCTGGCGGTTCCTCTTGATTCTGTAATCTCTTTAGTTGCATTAGGTAGGAGTGGTGACGAGTGGCGCATCAAGTTTAAGATATGAAAAAGTATAAAAAATAAATTTGGTAATATATAGATTTATCAGCTTAATTGATACTATGTCCTAGAGATAATGACCTAATGGCACTCTTATTATTGCATTATTACAAGACCAGGGAACTGCTGCACAGAGAAAACCAACAAGAAAAAAGATTCAGCTGATAAAAGGCCCATTTTACATACATTTTTGGAAATTTATATCAGAATATAAAGTACATTAAATTAATAAATATAACAATTGCCCTTTTACTTTGCAATTCTACAGTGCATGGACTAGGGACACGTCAGAACCTTTCAAACTTGTTTTATTTATTGGACTATACAATTGTCAAAGATTTTAAAGTACTCCAACAAACAAAGGAATACTCAAAATTCTCTATCCTTCAGTTACTGCAACATTTTGGCATAATTAAATATTTTTTCACTACACAACCAAAACAATTATAACTACACAAACTATAGGAACCCATACCTGATATTTCAATAACCCTTTTTTTTTTGTTTTGAACTTCAGATATCTCACTTCCCCTTAGCTAAATTTTTTTAGAGGAGTGGAAATAGAAAAAGGGAAACAACCCATGTTCTGAATTAAACCTTACGGAAGACTCTTCACTCTAATTTTTGCTGACATCCAATGCACTACATCTATATATACAACTTTTTTTCTCCATGCCATCTCATTTCTGCATAACCACAGGTTTTCCACTCCAATCACATGATCATCAACCAGGAACAAAGTTGCATCAGGAGGGCATATAATTATTACAGATTTGTGGAAACATGTTGATTAGAGAGTTTACACCATACCAATAAAAAGAATTTACAGTAACTATGTCTAACAAACAATATATACAAATAGAAAATACATTAGAATTCAAATTACAGATATCCCTGGTTAAAAAGAAATAGTCCTTTAATCTTTCCAAATTTAAAAAAGGTGTTAAACATAATTCCAGAGTCCAAAAGAAAAATAATAGACTTGTGTCTAAATAAGACATAATGTCATGCATGAATGGCTTAATATCATAACACACGATATTGATAGAATAATTCATATTCAACTAAGCATCATTGAGAACTTAAGAAAATATCTTCCTGCATATCAGAAACAATCATGCATCCATGCATATTAATATCGGCTCACATTATACTATGATACTGATATTGACTTGTAATCGTGCTGCACTTATATAATTACTGTTAGGTAGTTTCGAAATAAAATCCTTATGTAACATATGCTTTTCTTTATAATTTAATATTTTTTATAATAGGTCACTTCCACCGATGATGCTTGCTAAATCTCACAAATTCATATCTGGAAGGATTTATAGCATATATACTTGATATTTAGTGTATGTAGAATCACAAGTTATGTATAAGTTGTTGATGGGTCAAATATATCAAACCAGAGCCATCAATCATTCAGAATATGAACTGAAACATTAATTCAAGCCTTCCAGCAATATCAAAATTATAGTCCCGTCCTGACCCAAGTTAGGTTAGTCACTTAGTCCTGAAGATCCAAACCAATAAAATCCAAATATTTGATACCCATAATGCAAAATCCAGACGTAGCCATCTATATATATTGAATCACCCATTAATGTACGTAGAACACTTCATCTTCAATAAGTTAAAGTATTCAATCAGAACCCTTGTTCTTAACTGCATTCGACCCAGGAGGAAAGTACACATGAACAGGAGCTATTCAGATTTTCAGTTCATCTGCTCTTGCAAGTGTATGATTTCCCCGAGCCAATAAAAATTGGAAACAAAGTTAATTTTTTGACATATTTTCATTGCATAGATGAACAAGATAAGCTCACCTGAAAGCCTTATTGTTACTAGGTGCAGCTCAAAAAATGTTTGTTATTCTCCTTAAAATTTAATTCAAAACAAACATTTACATGACTTGGAGGCAAAAAGACAACGTACCTTAATGTAGCAACAAGGAAGAGGTGGACCAACACGGCCTACACTTGAGTCATCCCATTCAGAAAAAGTCCCCCCTGCACGTCTCAGTTAACCCATACCCTTGACCTACTGGAACTCTGTAGAATGTTAAAACAAATGTCATAAAATTGCAAAAAAGCAAATGGTAACAAAATGGAATTCATGGCCATACTCAGTTCAGAATGTATTCAGCACCCAAAAAATGAAACAAATTAAGATTCAACAAACCAAAAATGGAATCTTAAGCTGATATCAACAAAAACAATTACCCCAGGCATATATTGATGAATCTTTGTGTATCACTAGACAAAGGAGCTCCACCGCAAAGTACAAAACGTATACGTCCCCCAAGAATAGTACGTATTGGTTTAAAAATGAAGGCATCCCACAAAAGCTTTTCTAGTCCCCATGCTCCAAGCCAGCTTCCTTCTACTGCTGTACATCTCCGTTTATATCCAACATCAAAAAATTTCTTGGATTTGCCACCCATCTCCGCAACCTGGTAAACAATATATAAATATTTTCAAAAAGAAAATTAATGCTGGTTCTTGAATATGATCTTTGCCTGTTTATAGATTTAACATTCAGACCTTTTTCAGCACTCCATCTCGAACACGATCTAGAATTGCAGGGACTGCAGCCAAGAGAGTGGGCTTTAACATAGAAGCATCTCCCCTGGTCCCTCTTTTAACCTTATTTGATGTATCAGTTAAGGTCAAAGCTGAACCATAACCTATTGCACAACCTACCGATAACATCACAACCTGGACCAGAAAACCAAAATTTTTGATAGTTATTTTCCATGTATATTGTTAGGAGTTTTACAGAGAAAAGAAGATGTGCTCAGATATCAAGACCTCAGCTACTAGTTCAAAAACATGAGCAAGGGGCAGGTATCCCAAGTAAATATCACTATTGTCTATTTTGGGAAAGAAAGTCTTAACAGCTGCTGCGGTGGCCACAATATTCCCATGACTAATCATAACTCCCTACATTGCAAAAGAAAATATCAGATAAGAGGGTAAGATAAAGCAAAAATAAGGAGGAAAAGTTAACCTATTCAATTCACATTGCTTAAAAATGAAGAATATAATGAGTTCTGCTACCACATATATCCATCTACAATATATCTATATAGCATCACATCTGCAAAACTTTTTCTTCTTTTCCTTTTTGAAGGAAGGTGGACAGTACTACCAGAAGTTTTCTTCACAAACTGGTCATAATGAGGACAATGTTCTCACCATCCTAAAAAAAGTTGCAATGCTGACAAGTTTCTCAAGTAAACTATAACAGCAAAGGCCATGCAAATTATGAAGGTAAATAACAGACCCCTGGATATATTACAAATACATGTAATAACAAATCCTCCCATAAATATGCACTTTGCTCTCCGCCCCAAGTTGCAGCAGCCTAGAGTGGCCTTAAAAACACATTCACAACCTCTGCAATGATCATTATTCAACAAGTTTTATGAATGGACAATTTCTAGTCTTTCTCACTTTTCAAAATGCT
Source organism: Phoenix roebelenii (assembly GCA_025769935.1). NCBI lineage: Eukaryota > Viridiplantae > Streptophyta > Magnoliopsida > Arecales > Arecaceae > Phoenix > Phoenix roebelenii. Next base: position 25,568 of record JAOXJJ010000860.1, read on the forward strand.
TAACAGTCAACATACTGCATGTAATCCTTCTAGAATGACCTCAACTTGTCCTTGTTAAATCCTCAAGTTATCATGCTTCAATGGAGTGTATGACTAATATGAGAATTTTTAAATGGCACTGCATTTTTTTTCAATGGAAAATCCTAAACTTCAATAAGTTAATGAGGGACTTTCTTTATGGTTTTGTTATTACTTATGGAGCAAGTGTTGAAGAGGTATGTGATTCTCATGAAGGAATAAAGCCAAAGACACCCAAGCCATAAGAAAAATCACACTATATGTTTACATAAAACAGAAGCATGGACATGCATAACACTGTGCATCTATACTGTATTATACTTACAGTGCATATACCATATCTACAGGTTATTAACATAGTATGAATTGCAGACCTCTGTGCAATATGTGCCAGGCCATATTACTAATGCTGGAGGGAACCAATTTGTGACGCATTTTTGCAGACTAATACATGACAACCCCATTTCTGCCCAGGACAAAATTATGATCTTCTTTTTTTTGTTTACAATTTTAAAAAATATAAAGGCCTAATAGATGGATTAGACAAAGAATCAGATCAAAGGTTATAAACTAATATTATCCATGATATATAAGCTTCTATAGTACATCACTTTATAAGCTTATTTGTATGAAAAATACAGTTTGTTGCTACTGTGGAAACCTGTAGCTTTTACCAAAAAAGTGGGTTTAATTGTGTTGCGCATAAACATAGTTGTATGACATTAGTTTGTGTAGCAGATTAATTGCAATTAGCAATGCACATGTTAAGCAACAATGAGCATCAATGTCTATGAAGTTATGAATTATGATCCTAAATTTCTGTAGATTGGTTCAAAGGTATGTTATTTGTTTTAAGGGAAAGAGTCCTGGTCAATTTATATGAATGTCCCAAATAAAAAAGAAAAACAACATGAGGAGTCCGAAAACAAAAGCAATAATTATAAAAACCAGTTAAAGACCAACACAAGGAGAGTCATCTTAATAAAGTACAGAATAATCAATCCAAACATCTAAATATATAGCAATGCTAGAAAGAAATAAAAAATGCAGACATTAATTTAGGCAACCCAGTTATATCATTCAGAACAGATAACTAGGAAATCATATATCTATTCGTTAATTTCATATGCATTTTTAAATGCATACATTAAAAAAAAATGGGTTTTTTTTGCATGAATACCCTCATAAATATCAATCTAAATATTGATATTTGTATATATACCCTCGTAAAACACTTGTTTTACTATTCTACCCTTTTTGATCCTTGTTTTTGCATATGTACCCACGCCATCAACACCGTTAAAAAATTAACGGTTTCAAATTAAAATGACTAAAATACTCTTAATAGGTAGATGTGCAAAAAGAAACATTTATAAGGCGATCACAATAGGAGATAAAAAAGTAATTTCGAAATTTTAATTTGCTTTTAATTAAAATAAATATGGTTTTTATTAACGATGTTAGAAGAACTGTTATATTAGGGGCATTTGTGCAAAAACAGTGTTTTATGAGGGTACAGAAATAAATATAAATTTTAGGAAGGTATTCACGCAAATTTAAATTTTTAGAAGGGTATTCATGCAAAAAACCCAAATAAAAATATACTAAATATAATTGTGCTTTATTGAAGCCTAGATTTTTTTCAATGTATACATGGCAGTCTTATGGGTAAACCACTGGGGATGGGGTGTGTGTTTAATCCTTCAGCAGTTAGGTCTTCAAAAGCTTTTTCCTAGAAAATAATAAGTTTTGGAAAAAAAACAACCTAAAAAGTTGAATTTCATGCATTCCTTAATTGGCCATTTTGAAAAGAATAACCAAAAATGTCTTTTATTTCTAATTATTCATGACGCATGTAACAAAAGGTCTTACTCCTCAGTCCTCACTTGCCTTTATGTAGCCTCATGCAAATTTCATTCGATAACTATGGTCAAATCCCCTTTGTTCCTATCCTTCCTTAAATCGTATTTCTCTGGCCATATACATGGAAAGAGGAACTAACCTTAGGCAGGCCAGTACTTCCACTTGTGTACATAATGACTGCAACATCAATATTTGAAGGTAATCTTGGATGAGCAGGGTTCTCTTTCCCAAGCCTCTCAACTTCATTAAAAGATAACACTGTCCAATGGTTGACATAATCTGAAAAATCAGAGCAATCTGTTCCTTCATCTTCAAAGTAAACAACATACTTAATACTTAATAACCTTGAGCTTATTGCAGGTAACTTCTTCAGTTGCTTTGAATCGCAGATCAGGGTTGATGCTTGTGTCTGTAACAACAAAAAAGAACATAACTATGGCTTCTGAAACAACTTGGATAATATTCTGTTCAAAAAACAAGCACAGGCGTGCTACTTAAATGAAAAAAATTTGAAGCATCAGAATATGGAATCACTGTTACTAGTGTTTCATAATATCAATGACACATAAATTGAAAATTTTACATAGAATACCATAGAAAAAAAATATAGTCACAGCCTTAGACAAGTCGAGAAATGTCTGCTAAGATAGTAAACAAATTAAAATTTGCTATCAATATAAAAGAAAGAAAAAGAAATAAAGATGAAACTGTCTCAATCAAAAATTATAGTAGCTCACAGCACCAATGCAGCAATCATGGAATTATTGTTTCTCAGCAGAATAAATGAGTGAACGGTTGCAGCCTCACTCGATAGAAAATTAAGAACAGGTACAGATATAGCATAGATCGGTCCTAAAATGTCCACTAGGATACATGAACAAAACAAAAATATACTTCTACTCAAAAGAAAAAAGGGAAAGAAAGGATGCAGTCCTCTTTGTCTAAAAACTATAGTAGCCGAAGCATGAAACACATAATCCATGGCAGGCTATTTTCACCTCATTAAGTGAGTGGGGGACAAAAAACATTCATTAGATACCAATCACTTGCCAGTTATCTAGTTTTGACATTTGGGTAATATATGCTGAAGTAACAATGTATAATTTGCCTGATCTACTAATCTGGCATCCAATTTGGCACTAAAATTAACACCTCTTCCCTCTTCCTCTTCGCTAGGTTTGGCAGCGACATCAGTTTTTTTTTTCTCTATTTTTCTCTTAGAGGAATAAGGGTGTTAATTTTATGATCATGTTGCGCGTCACCTCAACATGCCATGTAAATAGCGTATAGACTTAGGGCTCGTTTGGTTCGCGGGAAAAGAATGGAGGAAAGTGTGGTCAACGGAAAAGTAATAAGATGCCTCTTATTTGGTTTGAGTTTTCAAAGGAGAAAGATAGAAAAATTGTATTCTCATGGGAACATGATTCCCACATTTTATTGAAAAATCTTTCCCATGAGAAGCATGGAAAAGTTACTTTTCCATGAGGCGGAAATCACTCCATCTTTATTTTTTTCCATAAAAGCCCTTCAGCATGCATTAAAGAGGCATTAAAGACCTAACTTTTATTAAGGGAATAATAGGAATTATACATAACTTTTCCAGAAAAGTGGATGGTCAACCAAACATAAGCACTCTAAAAATCTGTCATTTTTCCATATTAAACCAAACATGCCAAAAATACATTCCCAGGTATTCTCTTCCTAAGAATCATCTTCCCAGAAATCATATTTCTAGGGAGGGAAATGCTTCCCGCGAACCAAACAAGCCCCTAATAAATTTTTTATATAGCTTTTATATATTCCTCCAACGTTGCTTTGACGAGTTTGGATCTTTTACCACGCCATATAGGGCTTGTTGAGAGATGGCCAACAACAATCTCATATATGGTCTTGTTGGAACTCAGCCCTCGATTCGATGAGGTTGATGTCCCTAATTTGTCCCAAATCTTTTTCTAATATTAAGAATAGTCTTAATTAATACTTCCGTCTGACCAATTTGATGTACTCTATCCCCTCCGGTTTCGTGATTGTCATCTCCTTCTCATATGGGAAGAGATTAAAATCGATTTTTCATATAACCTAGTTTTAATGTTCGCATCAAGCTGGATTTGAGGAATAACTCATATGCTTTGAAACAAAGTTGCTGGATGGATGTCATGCCCTTTTGGGCCTTAAGAAGTTGATAATTAACTAAGATTATGATAATGTCATTATTAGAGTAAAATATCACCTTTTTGACAAATTTGCCCATTCCTTTGTAAATCTCTAAATTTAGTTTTCTCTGGTTCTAGATAGTTGTATTATTTGATTAATTATGATTTATTATGGTGCAATGAATTATTGCTGCATAATTTCATTATATGTATAATTATCCAAAGGCAAGGAATGCATGCCCAACAGTGAAATTTCATATATATGCCATCTGAAGGGGAGCATGATGAATTATGTTGATTCAATAGGAGAAAATTAGGCCAATTCTTTTTGAAAAGAAAAAATTTCTAAAAAGAAACCAAGCTTCAAATTGGGCTACGGCTAAGGTTTTCTTTTAAAATTCTGACCTATGTTTGAGCTCGAGCTTGGTCGAAGACCTCTGAGCTCCAACACAAATGATACCAGGTGGGTGGGGGGGAGAGCAGGGAGGAGAGAAGAGATAGGGAAAAGAGAGATTGGGAAGGAGAGAGGGGGAGCATAGACCATTTTAGGCCAGGCCGAGCACTAGCCCAAGCTTGGCCTGAAATTTTTTCGGCCAAGCCCGATCCATACATTCTCGGGCTTGGTCCAAGGCCTGAGCTGAAGCTTGCCTCGGCCGACAGGCCTAAGGTGGTTCAGGCCCTTTTCTAGCCTTAGATCCAGTGGTCTTTATTGCATAGGACCATCAAGTGGTCAAATGGGCGTCCCTCAACCCAAATAACTTTAATAATGTTAGTGTGGACATGCCACCAACAACATGACCTCTCTGTTGCAGCATTAAAAGTCGAGACCAAGGCTCGATTTAAAGCTTAGGTTTAATATTGACTTGTCATAATTACTTTTCCCTATAGTATCTTTGTGGTTAAAATTTGTTATCTATATTCTTATTCTTAGATCTACATACAAGTCTGTGAAATCGCCTTTAGTATTGTTTCAGATGTGATTCTTTTTTTTTTTTTACATGTTTTGAAATATTTCTATGTTTTAAGATTCCAACCTAGTTAAAAGAAATGTGACAAATAAGTCACAAGCACGCTTTCTTCTTAGAAAAGTGACAAATACACTTAAAAAAAGTACACTTCTTGATCATATCCTTTCTAACACGAGTACATTAGAAAAAATTAAATATAACATATTTCGAAATACCCTTAGGGCAAGCATACAATCTATCCAAAATATATGATCAGAAGGATAAGCTATAAAAAAAGGTCATCCAATCCGCAACTCCATTTGCTTTGCGGTAGAAGTCCCTCACAACAAAGATGGTACCCTCTCTCATCTGGCTCTAGATTACTGCAGCACGAGAAGTGCACCCACCTTTCTAACTTGCTTTTAAATCCAAACAATCACTGTAGCAGAGTCATCCTCGAGTAAAAAAAAAATACCCTTCACAAGTGAATCACCAAGCGAGATACCGAGATAATCAATCCTATTATTTATTCTGATAATAGCTATTATTCCTGCTAATGTCATCATCTATTAGCGATAATAACAAAAGACAGGATAGTAGGCATTTATGAAGGTGAGAATGAAGGGAATGTCATCAATTACCAACATGGTCAGCCATGGATTTCGGAAACAATCAGGCTTCAATTGACATACAAATAATGCAAATGCTTTCTTCTTTCTAAGCAAAATGCTGCCATGGCGTATTATGATAATCCAAAGACATCAGATAGATAATCTGCCATTTCAAGGCAGAGTTAAAACAGTAAAAAAAAAAAAACAGAAAAAAAAGGGATAGGAAGAAACCTTATGGAACTTACCTTACAAAACAAAAATTAGTAATAACAAGAATAGCTGGTCATTATTTTACAAAGTAAGTATTTATCTTACTGATTTTTTTTCAAATTTGAATTTTTATATTAAATATTAAAAATTTACATAAATGATCATTTCAGAAGATGAAAGACTATGATTCCTAGGTTATTGTCACTTATTCTGTTATACTGGATAAAAGCAACTACATTAACAACAAATATTTAATTCCCAAGTGAACTAGTCCAAGTTCAACCGGACAAAAAAAACCATTATTTTGGTTATATTGGAGAGGGGAAAAAAAAAGATTTGGGGAATGACTCTCATTTGGTGATGTTGGTGTCATTGAAACCTTGAACAATGCCTCCTGACGAGAACTTTCCAAATGCATTGCTTGCACCTTAGGTTAGGAAACGCATCTAAGAGCTGCCCTGTAAACAGAATTTACAAGGTATTGGCTTACAGAAGATGGAAATATTCAACCAATTGCTAAATTCCGCAACAAAACTTAAGCAAATAAATGATGAAAATTTAAATCAATAAAGAAGGCATCTATTGTCTTTATCCAACGCTCGTATCTCAAGAATCATCTTGCATGGCTAGAATCAGATTCATGTTAGGTGACACCAAATTTGCAAATTTTCTTCAATCAAGTTGTTCTTTGCGCAACCTTCAGCCTTTGATGGCGACTCACATGTCTTGCGGACTACATATTATTCTTGTAACAAGATTGAACCACAACAGCATCAACCCATCTGATTCCCTTCACGAAAACAATCTAACTCAGCCACGTGTGAAACTTAAAACAGCTAGCCGCTTGTCCTTTTTAGAGAAAAGATTGGGCAAGCCCAATAACATTCATTATCGTAGTATTCAAATTCCATCCTGATCCAATTCTGATTTCGATTTCAATTACAATTACAGGCTAAATACATCAAAAAAATATAGCTATTTTGACCCTCACTCCGATTCCAATGCTATATATTTATTAGAAAACTAAATAAAGTTCGTACTTAGCATGAAATTCCAAGTGCCATGTAAATAACATTATGAAACACACAAATAATAAATGATGAATCAAAAGAGTGACTGATGCCTAATCTATACTACTTCAGCTATTGATACAGCGATGTTAAACTATGATAAATCAAATGAGTGACCCCCAACTACCTAATGTCCTCTCCCATCAATTAGGCCCTATTTGGCAGAGCTTTCGGAGGGTCAAAAAATACTTTGTAGCCCTCCAAAATCATTTTTAGATGAAATAGGGATGTTTGGTAAAAATTTTGGAAAGCTGTTTTAGCTTTGTCATAAAGCTAAAACAGCTTTTTGGTTTTGGAGCTTCTCCGAAATAGCACTTTTAGGCCTCGTCGGAATGATGTTTTGAGTTATAAATTTTTTTCTTTTTAGACCAAAATATCTATAATAAAATATAATAATTACAAAAAAATATATATTTATAATCATGAAAATGTGCAGGAGTCCCAATATTTTATACCTTTATGCTAATAATTATAATATTTTATATCTTTATTATTATATTATACTATAAATACAATATTATATTAAATTATTATGTTATAGTATACAATATTATATTACCATATTATATTACAATACAGTAATATTATACTATATCATATATTTATGTATTAATATATATTATATTTTATTATGCTATGTTATATAATACTATGCAATGTTCTTTATAGTCATTTTGTCATACTAAAATTATTTTCTTAGTTTGTTTATCAAACACATGTTAAAGTTCTAAAGCACTTTAAAAATTTAGTTACCAAATGATAAATAACTTTTTATAAAAGCTATACTTCAAAAAGCTTTACTTCCAAAAGCTCTACTTCCAAAAGCTCTACCGCCAACAAACGTGCCAAACAGAGCTTTAAATCATAAAATAGGCTAGATCTACAAAAGTTGCCTGCATAGTTTTTTGGTCCACATACTAGACACTAGGTCCAAGTTCCACCTTTAAAAGGATTATGAGAAGAGTTCTTATCAGTTGTGTTGTGAATTTGGTTTCTGTGACATGCGAAGCACTTCGTTACATGCATTTCCGGTTATAATTGAACGATTGACTCGTTCCAAAATTGTCTGAGGCATACATGATAAGCATGTCCTCAATTTACTTTTGTTGTTGCCAAAATTCGAGTTGAAGGCAAGCTTCAAGCTGAAGAGAACGGACGAGTTGAACAACAAGCTAGTGGTCGGCTATTTAGACATGAAAATAATAGAAAAAACACCAAAGGATTGTTGGTGTTTGTCCGATAAAAAAAATCATCCTATACCTAAGTCAAGCAAGAATTTTGAAAAAAAGGTATTAAGAAAGTTGAGAATAGCAGAGAACAAGTGAGAATAAGTGTACGGAATGCTCCCTTGAACACTATTTATATAGGATGAGAGTCGGCTCTATTACCGAGTAAGACATTTATGCGCCTTAATTATTTGATAACCACCTACATATTTAAATTTGTAACAATCAAGAATCTCATCCAAAATGGCTAATCAGAAGGTATTATTTGGTTTTGTTGATCTTATATAAGTACCTAAGATCTACCCAACGAATAACTGATATAGGACTAAATACATATCCGCACGGGTCCTTACATACTCCTCCCATTCAAGTCCTAATGTTCTCGTCAGGCTAAGGATTCAAATTTATTCAAATCTAATCACAAACACCATGATCGGCCCATGGTCAGCCCCAATAGATTTATGCTGCAATGTTCCCTAGTTCACATAGATTTAGGGGTGCAAATGGGTCGGGTCGGATCCTAGGTGACCCCGATCCGACCCGATTTTTTGTTCGGGTCCTAATTTTGGATCCAGACCCGACCCGGTTGAAGATTGGGTCGGGTCGGGTCGGGTCCGAGTCGGGTCCGGATCGGATCCGGGTCCGAGTCGGGTCGGGTTCGGGTCCGAAGCGGGTCCATTTTTTTTATGCTTTTGGGAAAGAATTTGAACAAATCTAATTTGGTCATATCATAATTATGAGGTGCTGGGTGACCCA
>JAOXJJ010000861.1:0-28342 GCA_025769935.1 Phoenix roebelenii
ATGTCCAATCATACGGCAGTACGTCTGCCCTGTCGCATCACAGGTAAACCCGTTACCCACCTATAAAGGGGAAACCCCCTGTGGGGGGACGGGGACACCTCTCTCGAACTCTCGCTCTCTTGAACTCCAGTATTATTGACACATTATTTGGGCCTCCCCTCTGACTTTGGTATCGGAGGGCCGGCGCCGGAAACCCCGGCCACCGGCTTCCTGCAGGTCCAGCGGAGGATGCCGCCCGCCGACGGATCGCCGCCCACTGACTTGCACCGGAGCTCCTCCTTCCTAGCCGAGTGGTCGCCCCCAGGTCCAAATTCCAGCAACAGTATGCATGCATGTATTTATGTATATGTGTGTACCCTTGTTGGTTATTGACATTTAGTTTTTAATAATATATCCACATGAAAATATATCTAATACATGCATATCTTGTATATATAATGTGTTTGTGTATAAACTACATTACTTTATTTTCTGCATATTGCAGTGTGACATGCATTATAAGCAAGATTTTACTATTCGAAAAGAATAATAAGACAATTCTTGATGATCATTAATCTTTTCTACATCCATTGATATTTCATGATTTTGTCATGTGCAATTTCATGTTAAATAAATTAAGCATCCGTTTGACCAAAAGTCATCCTTTAGATATGTCTAGATTATTCTTCAAAGTGCTAGTTGGTCATAGGTATAATTAGCTATTCCATCAAATTATGCTCGACTAATCAATAATTTTTGTCTATTTCTCTATCTTGCATGTAATCCTTTTGATAGGCAGAATATTCTTCAATAAAAAAACAAATCAACATACAAATGATGGATACAATCTTTATGTCTTTACGCCAAATGAGCAGTCTCGAATGGTGAAGAATAATACATTTGATATCCAAAACCTTGTCCTAAAATTATATATATTAGAATAATACAAAGTTAGCAATGTAAGATTTTAGGGCTTAAAATGTCAGAGAAAACAAATGATCTCAACATTTTGACTAGATAGGGATATAATTAGTTATTACTTAAATTGCAAGTTTTATTCTTGAAACTTGAATTGTAGTGGATCAAACATTTTGCTTAACCATCCGCCTGCTAAGATTAAAAGTATGCAATTTCATGTCAAATAAATTAAACATCGATTTGACAAAAAGTTATTCTTTAGATAAGCCTAAATCATTCTTCAAAGTGCTCGTTGGTCAGGGGTACAATCAGCTATTCCATCAAATTATGTTTGACTAATCAATGACTTTTAAATATTTTTGTCTCGCATATAATCCTTTTAATAGGTAGAATATTCTTCAATAAAAAAACAAATCAACATACAATTGATGGATGAAATCTTTGTCTTCATGTCAAATCAGTAGTCTCGAAGGGTGAACAACAATATGTTTGATATCCAAAGCCATTAGCCTAAAACCGTATATTTTAAAATGATACAAAATTAGTAATGTAAAATTTTATGGCTTAAAATGTTAGAAAAACAACTGATCTTAGCATTTTAACCAGATAGGGATATAGTCAACGGTTATTAAAATTGCAAGTTCTATTCTTGGAACTTGAATTGTAGTGGATCAAACATTTTGCTTAGCTATCTGTCTACTAAAATTAAAAGTGTGCAATTTCATGTCAAATGAATTAGACATCTATTTGACAAAAAGTTATCCTTTAGATAAGCATGGATCATTCTTCAAAGTGATGGTCCTGATAGGTAGAATATTCTTCAATCAAAAAATAAATTAACATACAAATGATGGATGAAATCTTTATGTCTTCACGTCAAATGAGTAGTCTCGAAGGGTGAACAACAATATATTTGATATCCAAAACCATTATCCTAAAATCGCAAACTTTAGAATAATACAAAGTTAGTTATGTAAGATTTTATGGCTTAAAATATTAAAAAAAATGATCTCGGGATTTTGACCAAATAGGATATAATCATCAATTACTAAAATTTCAATTTCCATTCTTGGAACTTGAATTGTAGGGCATCAAACATTTTATTGAGTCATATGTCTGCTAAGATTAAAAGCGTGTAATTTCATGTCAAATGAATTAAACATATGTTTAACAAAAATTATCCTTTAGATAAGCTTAGATCATTCTTTAAAATGCTAGTTGGTCATGAGTATAACCAGCTATACCATCAAATTATGTTCGACTAATCAATGACCTTTGCGTATTGCTATGTCTTACATGTAATCCTTCTGATAGATAGAATATTCTTCAATCAAAAAATTAAAGGAACATACAAATGATGGATGTAATCTTTATTTGTTCATGCCAAATACAAAGGGTGAAAAATAATACATTTTATATCCAAAATCATTGTCTTAAAATCATATTTTTTAGAATAATACAAAGTTAGTAATGCAAAATTTTAGGGCTGAAAATATTGATCTCGGCATTTTGACCATTTAGGGATATAATTAGGGATTATTGAAATTGCAAGTTCCATTCTTGGGACTTGAATTGTATTGGATCAAACATTTTGCTTAACCATATGCCTGTTAAGATTAAAAGTATACAATTTCATGTCAAATGGATTAAACATCCGTCCGACAAAAAGTTATCATTTAGATAAGCCTAGATCATTCTTCAAAGTGCTAGTTGGTGATGGGTAAAATCAGCTATTCCATCAAATTATGTTCAACTAATCAATGACCTTTGCATATTTCTATGTCTTACATGTGATCTTTCTAATAGGTAGAATGTTTTTCAATCAAAAAACAAATCAACATACAAATGATGGATGCAATCTTTTTGTCTTCATGTCAAATGAGTAGTCTCGAAGGGTGAAGTACAATACGTTTGATATCCTAAAAATATATGATTTAGAATACTACAAAGTTAATAATGTAAGATTTTAGAGCTTAAAATCTTTAGAGATCAAATGATCATAGCATTTTGACCAAATAGGGATATAATTAGCAATTAGTGAAATTGCAAGTTCCACTCTTGAAACTTGAATTGTAGTGGATCAAACATTTTGCTTAGCCATCTACCTACTAAGATTAGAAGTATACAATTTCATGTCAAATGGATTAAACATCCGTTTGACACAAAGTTATCCTTTAGATAAGCCTAGATCATTCTTTAAAGTGTTGGTCGGTCATGGGTACAATCAGCTATTCAATCAAATTATGTTCAACTAATCAAGGGACTTTGCGTATTTCAATGCCTTACATGTAATCCTTCTGATAGGTAGAATATCTTCAATCAAAAAACAAATCAACAGACAAATGATTGATGCAATCTTTACATCTTCACGCCAAATGAGTAGTCTCGAAAGGTAAAGAACAATACATTTGATATCCAAAACCATTGTCCTAAAATCGTATATTTTAGAATAATATGAAGTTAATTAGTGATTACTAAAATTGCAAGTTCCATTCTCAGAACTTGAATTGTAGTGGATTAAACATCTGTGTGACAAAAAGTTATCCTGTAGATAAGCCTAGATCATTCTTCAAATTGCTGGTTGGTCGTGGGTACAATCAGCTATTCCATCAAATTATGTTCGACTAATCAATAACCTTTGCACATTTCTATGTCTTACATGTAATCCTTCTGATAGATAAAATGTCTTCAATCAAATTCCAAATCAACATACAAATGATGGATGCAATCTTTATATTTTCACGCCAAATGAGTAGTCTCGAGGGTTCATGAATAATACATTTGATATTTAAAATCATTGTCTTAAAATCGTATATTTTAAAATAATATAATGTTATAAGCAATGTAAGATTTTAGGGCTTAAAATGTTAGAAAAAATAAATGATCTCAGCATTTTAACCTGGTAGGGATACAATCAACATTTATTGAAATTGCAATTTCCATTCTTAGAACTTGAATTGTAATGGATCAAACATTTTTCTTAGCCATATGCCTGCTAAGATTAAAAGTGTGCAATTTCATGTCAAATGAATTAAATATTTATTTGACAAAAAGTTATCCTTTAGATAAGTCTAGATTATTCTTTTAAAGTGCTAATTGGTCATGGGTACAATCAGCTACTCCAACAAATTATGTGTGACTAATCAATGGCCTTTGCATATTTTTATATCTTATATGTAATCTTTCTACTAGGTAGAATATTCTTTATTCAAAAAATAAATCAACATACAAATTATGGATGCAATCTTTATATCTTCACACCAAATGAATAGTCTTGAAGGGTCAAGAACAATACGTTTGATATCCAAAACTATTGTTGTAAAACCGTATATTTCAGAATAATACAAAATTAGTAAATGTATGATTTTAGGATTTAAAATATTAGAGAAAATAAATGATCTTAGCATTTTGACAGGCTAGGGATACAATCAGTGATTCTTAAATTTTCAAGTTTCATTCTTGGAACTTGAATTGTAGTAGATTAAGCATTTTTCTTCGCTATCTGCCTGCTAAGATTAAAAGTGTACAATTTCATATCAAATGAATTAAATATTTGTTTGACAAAAAATTATCCTTTAGATAAGCCTAGATTATTCTTCAAAATGTTGGTTGCTCATAGGTACAATCAACTACTTTATCAAATTATGTTTGGCTAATCAATGACCTTTGCGTATTTCTATATCTTACATGTAATCTTTCTGCTAGGCAGAATATTCTTTATTCAAAAAACAAATCAACATACAAATAATAAATGTAGTCTTTATGCCTTCACGCCAAATAAGTAGTCTTGAAGGGTCAAGAACAGTACGTTTTATATCTAAAACTATTGTCCTAAAACTGTATATTTTAGAATAATACAAAATTAGTAAATGTATGATTTTAGGATTTAAAATATTAGAGAAAATAAATAATCTCGGTGTTTTGATAGGATAGGGATACAATTAGCGATTACTAAAATTGCAAGTTCCATTCTTCGAACTTGAATTGTAGTGGATCAAACATTTTGTTTAGTCATCAGCCTCCTAATATTAAAAGTGTGCAATTTCATATCAAATGAATTAAACATTTGTTTGACAAAAAGTTATCCTTTAGATAAGTCTAGATCATTCTTCAAAGTGCTGGTTGGCTATAGGTACAATCAGCTATCCTATCAAATTATATTTGACTAATCAATGGTCTTTGCATATTTCTATATCTTACATATAATCCTTTCTGCTGGGTAGAATATTCGTTATTCAAAAAACAAATCAACATACATATGATATATGCAATCTTTATGTTTTCATGCCAAAATGAATAGTCTTAGAGGGTGAAGATTAATTTATTTAATATTCAAATCCATTGTCCTAAAACTATATATTTTATAATAATACAAAATTAGTAAATGTAAGATTTTAGAATTTAATGTATTAAAGAAAATAAATGATCTCAGCATTTTGATGGGATAGGAAAATAATCAGTGATTACTAAAATTGTAAGTTTTATTTTTAAAATTCGAATTATAGTGGATCAAATATTTTGTCCAGCCATCTGTCTACCAAAATTAGAACAGAAAAGATATGTCTTGTACTTAGAGGTTCCGCTCACTTTGTGGTGTCCAAATTCACCTTCGTGCGGGCCCAACTACAGCCTAACGCAGCTTGCATGTCAAATCCATGCTAAAAATAATTTTCCACCCTCCATCATCCAACCGAAGAGTGTGTCGCCCAACGGAAGGGTATCAATGGTGCCCATCAAACTATTAGTAAAAGGAGGGTTTTTTTTGCATGCATATCTCCTAAAATATATAAATTTATATAAATATTTTTTAAAAATTACTATATATATATATATTCTCATAAAATACTTATTATATATATATATATATATACCTATACCATCTAATGCCGTTAAAAGATAAATAATTTAAAATTGAAATAACTAAAATACCTTTATAGGTAGACATGCAAAAAAATTTATATGGATATATATATATGCAAATAGCAACTTTGCTAGGATATTCATACAATTACGCATATTTAGGAGGGTATACACATAAAAAATCTAATAAAAATTATCAAAATCTAGTAAAAATAATTTATTGATACAAAAGGATGATAAAAAAAATTAAATCATGTTAATATCAATTTTTATAGAATAAATCGTATTGCTTTTACGAAATTCTGGTCTCAAAAATAAACAACAACTCAATATTTGAAAATTACTAAAAAATATTTTACTAATATAAGCATTTATAATTAATTTAAATTCGATATGTTTCAATCTTTTAAAAACAATGAAGAATATGTAAATGTAAGGATAACTACATCAAAATCAAATGAAGAATTGCATGACAAAAATGATCACCTAATATTCCAACTTGACAAAAAGAAAATTGACAACGTGACTTGATCTTTTTTTTTTGACTTGTCGATCCAACTGAGTTATAAAAGATTTGGCAAATTCAGCCAAGTTTTAATTCTTTTTAATAGATTTTTTGAATATATATCTTTCTAAAAATGAGAAATTATATGAATACTCTCGTTACTATTTGTATGTATAGCCTTATAATTTTTTTTACATATCTACCCATAAGACTATTTCGGTTATCTTAATTTTAAGCCGTTTATTTTTAATGACGTTAAATGGCACAAATACATATAAAAATATATATTTATAAATAATAATTTTATAAAAAAATTTAAGTAATTTTATATATTTAATATATATATATATATGCAAAATATCAAAAAATAATCTTCCACCCTCCCTTACCCAACGGAAGAGTGCATCCATGGTGCCCATCAAACTCTTAGTAAGGGCAGGGTCAGACTCAACCATCCAACTACTCCAATTTTTGACTCATCCTTATACCTTTCAAGGGACCCCACCACACCCTAACTTCCCGTTGCCACGGTCACTAGATTGATGCGATGAATTCACTTCGATGGTTACCCTTTTCTTTTTTACTTTTTAGCGGGGGTGACCATACGGAGATCTCATCAGATCCCCCGCGAATCCCTCGCGCTCCTTTGGAAATCGAACCCCACGTCCCCTGCCTGAAACGCTCTCTCGCGCGCCTCGAGATTCGTGCTCGTCGCCACCTCGCGTCGCCCCTCCCCATCCCTTCTTCTCTCTGGCTTTTAAGTTTTAAGGTTACCACCACCTCTCATTTAAGCTTGCCAGGGCTTGGTCAAAGTGTCAAACTGGGCCACTTTCTAACCATCACCCGTACTCACCCCCATGTCACCCTGACGCACCCTCACACGTGTGATATCTTTGGCTTGTGACAGATAAAGGCTAGTGTAAAAGAAGAGGCTAGGTGGCACTTTCTTATCTTACCACTAGAATGAAAAGAACAAATATAGGTAAAATTTTAACAAGAGAGCTATTTATATTCTAATTTATTGTATTTGGAGGCCATTCCGTGTCACGCAAACCGGAAAAAAAGTAAAAAAAAAAACGTTACATTGCTCTTCCCGGCCGTGTGGTAGAGTTCCCATTACATGAGCCATGCACAATAACAAGGAGAGAGCTAAAGGGGCATGCATGTCACCAGACCAGTCCTCGAGAGAGGAGAATTTCATGGAGAAACTTGAGAAAGGATTACAAAGCTCCCAACGAGGTGGTGGGACATAATTCACAAGAGATTAATACATTTGTAAACACAATATGACGCGGGGAATAACAAAAGAACTCAAGTGTGAGAAGAGGAGATATACCTTAATGGATACTTGTGGTACGTAGCTATCCATCTCTGAGAGAGGAGCGAAGGGAAGGAGGAGGTGAGAAGGCCATGTTGGAGAAGGGGAGCACGTGCAAAGATTGCTAGAGAGGTAGAGAAGGGGAAGGCTTTGCACGTGCCCTGCTTCTCCAACAAGGGCCTCCTCACCAAAAGATTAAGAGAAGTCTTCGGACATGAGTCTATGTGGTTGCCTTGAAGCGTATGGGAGTGGAGGCTGGTGAAGGGGGAAGGGGAGGAGGCACCTCCTTTTGTAGGGACAGAAGGGAAGGATGGGGGTTAAGGGAGAGGAGAGATAGAGAAGGACATAAAGAGAGGTGGAGTCTTGGAGTGGGTTTGCTTACAGGAGAGGCGTAGAGCAATCGAGTGCTAGGTGCGGGGGAGGGGGAGGGGGTCCTGCCTCCCATTTTAATAGAATTCAAGCCTGGCGAAGACCCCGACCTTGTTTTAGCGAAAAAAAAAAAGACCCCGGCCTTGCGGGCCTCCACTGCCATAAAAGCCTTGCTCCCCCCAGAATAAATATCTATGTTCCCTTGGGTAAGAAAAAGGACGAGTTCCGAAAAATAGCTATGCTTATTATATGAAGCAAAATAGTAGCAAAATACATAATGGATAAAATAAATACAGAAGAGAAAGACATGGATGTAGCAATAAAGACTTTTGAGTTAATGATAGGAATTAGTATTATGTAGTAGTGATCTCCTTGTGAATTGCAGTCAGGTATCATACATATATATAGGAACCTGATTTGCCAAGTGATTGGTTCCTTGCAAACTCTAGTGAAACATATCACAGATTGAGACTAATATATTGACATTGATTTATGGTACGATTCATGTGAAGGGACTACTATTCCAATGTTGTCAAAGTTGTTGCTCATCTTAATTTGGTCGGCTTGCGCATAGAGACTTAATAAGCACCCAGCTTGTTAGTTCACTCAACAAAACACTATTCTCTTGTACATACGTATCGGTTGATTGGACTACTAATTCAATGAATTAAAGAGGATACCGCAATGTATACAAGCAGATGAGATGATTATAGAGGGGCACCAAACACATATATATGATTAAAGCAGCATGTCCTTCTCTTGATGATGAATATTCTCTAGAGATCATGAGGAGTTGAATTTTGTCCCTACTGATAACAGTATAGATGAGATTGCATGCAAAGAACTTCTCGCACTGAAATGGAATACAGATCCTAAAGAATGGTTTTGCATAATGTAACAAGGATCTCAACCAAGTGTCGTTGTGGTGGTCATGCCATGCTTATGGTTGCACAATGATAGTGCATTAGTGCTCCCCTTTTTATTGTGTGTTTGAGGATTATATACACTATAACAATATATCAAGAAATTTTTATGCTAGCTTTGCATGCATGGAACAAGTAGAAAAGTGTTCTAATTTTTGGAAAGTAGATTAATATTCTATGCATTTTAACTAAATATAATTCTGTCAAATGTTGTTTTTAGTTCCTTAATGTTTACACAGAAAATGTCAAGCAAATCTGTAAAGACACATGAAGCATATGATCAGAAAAAAATTTGAGAACTTAGGCCACTGGTTATCATAACTTCCACGACATCATGACTACTTAAATATGTTTAAACTAGTAGCCTATTATACGACTTAATTAATGGGGCATTTATCCAAATTTAAGCCTATATAAAATCCACGAGACTTCTTATAATGGGCAACAGCTCAAGGAGTAAGGACACCCACGAGGGCCTAGAGAGAGAAGTATTCAGATGGTCACTGTCAACTTATTTTGTGCCATTCACTCATTGAGCCGTGATAGCAGAGTTAACACAAGGCAGATTTTTGCCGTAGATTTATGAAAGATTAAAGCATACGACACCATTAAAAGGTTATGAAACAAAAGCAGTCTTAAACAAGTAAGCAACGATCTACCTTGTTTCTAACGTCAACATGAACTTCATTCATTGCAGATAAACAAAAGCTATTTTCTAGCTAAATCAGTTGATTAAATTGTTTCATTCACCTGTGAGAATGAAATAATGGAGAACAGCCCATTTTTTTCATTGAAAAATAATTTATAAGATGAGTAAAACATCTTACTTTATATTATCAAAATAAATTTCGAACTACATAATTTTGACTTGAAGGTATTAATTACAACTGCAAGCAACTTCCACCATTCTAGTATCTTGATTTATAAAATCATGAGTTGATAAAACACTTGAGATGTCAATTTTAGCTATTGCTATGGTGATAATTTAAATAAAAAGAAAAAGCTGATGCATGAGAGTTATTATGTTACTTCCTTATTCAAGCCAAGGAGAAATACAAGTGTTACATAATATATGTATGATATATAATTTTGCATGAGATCTTTGTGTAACTGAGATGTTTCTTTTTTGAAGCAAGTTAAATGCGACCAGCTTCACTGAATGAGCTAGGAAAACTGATTCCAAATTTGTTGTTCAATTAATTTTCTGAGAAAACTAACCCTACATTTATTATGTAAAGAAAATTTACAAACTTATGGTGGGATCATCTTCATTATATTCCTTTGTATCATAGAATAAGCCATAATTATCAATCTTCATGCCGAACATTTTTCGTGACACAATCAATTAGAGCTGTAAGCCTGTAATTGTCATCATCCAATTGTATTTATTCTATTGTTTTTTGTTTGATAGGAAGGAGGATGTGCAGAGAGAAAGTGGTGGTTACATATGAGGCTTGCACGAATCATGGCACCAAGAAGGAAGAGGACAACCGAGAAGCCAAAAAAACAAAAAAAGCTAAGAAAAAAAAGCCTCTTAAGTGGGGTACCTCCTCTCCCATCCTTTCTTAAATAATGGTGTGTCGATTGGATTGGGGAGAATTTTGGAAGATATACACCATGGTGTGGTTGCGTGAGACACAAGCCGCATCGAAAAGCTGATGGATGGACAGATGGAATGATAGATGGAGAAAGAGAGAAGAGAAAAGATATAAATAGAGGGTGGAGAAGTCTCCTTTGTTACTGGAGATTTGAGAGCGAGGGTGCCCATGCTGATTTGATTCCTCCAATTAATAGTTTCCACACCGGAGGATGAGTTCTGACATTGCATCAATGTATCATATTCGCCACTTGTATCTTCCCACATTAATCCAAGTAGACCAAAAAAATATACATGTATTACTATATAGTAATATGTTCAATGAGAACTTCTCAAAAGAATATGCAAAGAGATATATTATTTTTTCTTCTTCTCCGTTAGAAAAAAAAAAACCTAATATGATGCATCTAACCGAAATTACTTTTCAATTTTACAGATTTTTTTTTTTAATTTTGATATATGCACTTTTTGATAATTTGTTTGTGCATTGCTAAGAATATGACTATAAGCAACAATATTAAGTTTGTCATGTATTGCACATAAACTTTTAGAAGAAACTCAATTTCTACTTCATAGGAAGCCTGAGTCTCACCTTTCAGTTTGGTTCTATTTTTGTTCTCCATGTATTTGTTTCCTGCATCTAGATAAAAGATTCAAAGGGCTCGGTAGGTGCTTCTGATCTGTTTGGTGATGCATGCCTTTCAACAATAAGTGCCGCATGGGTTGTGGATATAAGTCCTTGTAATTGGAAACTGGAATAGAAATAAAATCCACCCTGTAAAGCTATACAACTTGACCAACTGATCATTAATTAGATTAAAAAACAATAGGGCTACAATCTGCAAATGAACCAAGCGACTCATACATAATTTGGGCTTATTAGATGGCACCTTTAATTTCATTTAATCAAGAGCAAGAGCTAGATTCAGTTCATATTTTCCAAGCTTGCCTTGTATATAGATAAGCCAAGTGTAATGAGAAATTGGTTTATGAATAAGATTAAGCTCAGCTCTTGCTCAGTTAACTTATCAGCTGTAATTAAATAAATACGGCTAATCTTAGCTTGAAAATAGTGGAACTTATTACATTTTGCTTATGTTAGAACTAACAAATTGACCCCAAAAGCTTAAGCAAATAAGAAATAAAGCGTAGATCGGGCATGTGAAAGGATAACTATGTAGACAAGAATCGGAATAGCAGACTAGCAAACCTAATCGATATATCGGCATGAGACTGGGTTGTAGGTCCTGAGGCTCCAGCACTCGATCAAGAAATTCGGCACCAAGATATGGCTAGTTTTGGCCTGCCAGTGGTAAGTCCTATTAGTCCACCAATTTTTCAAGATCTTTGTAATTGGTTTGCCTTGGAGGGCGGGTGTCAATATGATTCAAAGCCACTAATATGATGATGCAAGTAATAATGGGTCTGAGCAAAGATGGAAATGCATAAGAGCAGTTGATGATGGATACTATGTATATTATATCTAAGCAGGAGGATTTAGGAGAGTAGGTGGCATGCATTCATATCTATTCGTCTTGCATCCTCCTTGTGAGAGAGTTAAAAAGGTTAGAGACTTTTATTGGAATGCCGTATTTGGCCAACATGAGCATGGGGAGGGTTCAAAGTAAAATTATTCCTGAACCAAAATTCCACCAGCAATTGATGCTTCTGCTGACCTCTAGATTGTGGGTGGATACTTCCGAGCTTCCAAACACTCAATCATTTAAGATTTGGATACTTTCTGCTCAAGAGATTATGAGAAGAAAGGACAGCAATAGATTCACATGATGGAAAGTAGGAGAACAAAAGAAGAGGACCGAACATTGACTTTTGACCCTTTGAATCCAACCATCTGGTTTCGGTAATTCTCTTGAGGATGATACAAACAGAAAAGTGACACTGGAATCCGAACACAAGCTGGTGGCTGTCTCATGCTTAGATTTTTTTTTATTATTATTATTATTTTATCATAGTTGATACAACAAGAAATGATCAAGGGAAAGCTAAAAATGATGAGCACGGAATAGGGATGCAAAAAGGTTTCAGAGTTGAAACAAGATATGGTGATCCAATTGAAGTTAAAGAAAAAGTAAAAAGTGAAGTATTTTATGGGAACCTCTTGGAAAGGAGAAAGGAGGAGCTTATGGTGCACACAGACCATTTCATTGGATAACATAATGCAGTACTGTCCATGCGATTCTGTCTCCATTCAGAAATGTGAACATGGAGGTTTTGCATTTCTCAAGCTTGAGTTGACCTTTTATCTGACTTGACTCTATCCGACTATCTATTGAATTGGATCTAGGTCCAATATCAAAACCTGCATATGAAATTGGGTCGAGTTGGGTTGAGCATGTCCGAATTCCACCCGACCTGTTTGCAGCCTTAACGTACATTTTGCACATGGGATATGCTAGGGCACCCCCTCCGGGTTCAACAATGCCAATATTAACACGTATGACGTGGTTTTACATCCCTAGTTTGGTAGAAGCAAGGAGTTGCAGTAGGATAACATGCCGTGCTTAATGGATTTTGAGATACGTGTTTTGCACTAAGCACTTCGTTATCAACCAGCCAGTAGTTTTACTTGCATCATATGATGAAAATGGAACTCAAAGACCACCTTGCATTGATGGAACAATTAAAATCTAATATATGCACTTATCCAAAACCAGTGCTAGATATAACTTAAATATTGCTTCGTTAGATTCATTGTTATCAGCTGAGATAGTGAGATATAATGACTAACAACATAGTTAAAAAATATTGAAGCAATTTATATATGCTTTTTATATTTAATTAGTTCATTTTATATTTAATCAAATACAAAAAATCAAGTTTAAAATCTTCATACAGTGACAATGTCAAATGATGGTCACCATCATGCACCCTCTGTAGCCCCATTATAATGACAACGAATATATAAGTATTGTCGTCTATTATCTGCTATATATATTCTTCCAACATATACGAGGAAGCCAATTATATATAACCATGAATACCTTTTCTGAATCTACTCGCGCCTCTGTATTGGAATTGTATGTCCTTCTCATGCGAACAAATATCAATTTACATTCGGATTTTTGTGCCTAAAGATTTATGACCAGTTTGGTTCATTTTACATGAAGAGTTGGACTGTGTTTGGATGGAGAGCTGAGTTTTGGATGTTGGACTTGAAATGAAAGACTAATGCTTGTGTGTGTAATTGGATGAGTTAGGGTCGGATTCAATGTTGCAAAGTTTACCTTCGACCTAATTGAAGGTTAAATCTCAATTTAGGACCTGAATTTGATTTGTGGTTCCACACTTTCGATCCATAGTGCTCCGAGAACGGGTTAAATATAATTGGAGTATTGGGCCAAGGTTTATCCGTGCCCCTTGCACCCCTCATCTAGGTTCTCTGTCTTTCTAGTGATTCATGAATAAGATCCATTCTTCAACATAAATTGGAAGCACATATTAATTTATAATTGAATCAATAAAAGAAATTCATAGTACATCAAAATAGCATAATTCAAAGACATTTCATTGGTTAGCAAAGTCACTTGCATTCATCCAATACTCTTAAAACCAGTGTTCATCCCACTTGCCCCGTGCTGTGAAGTGGCAGAACAGAGGTGTGATGGAACTCTTAGAACTAACGTTCGTCACCAACGGTGGAGGAGGAAGCATAGGAGAAAAGAATTTGAGTCGGTCCAGGGTGCCTGTTTTCTTAGCATTTTTTTAATGGAATAATGCATAACAATTATAGCTATCATTGTTGCGGGGACGAACGCTTTGGCTAGAGCCTCGCGCAACAGTATAGCCCACATTAAGCTAGCAGAGAAAGGGAACAAGGTTCCTCCCGAGGTATTGTCCGTTTTGGGCGCTCCGGCCCGCGCGTCCAGCGCAGACGGGGGAGATTGGTGCCCTCACGGTTTTGTCCCACAAAAGAGCCCTCGAGAGGAAAGGATTTTTATCCCTCATTTAAGGCACAGAACATTTCCGCTACTAGCCGATGTGGGACTAAATTTGAGGCCTCCTCCCTCCTCCGCAACAGTCATAATACCTTTTATTTAAACCATGATCACCATTTATACCCATTTAGTTTTCCTTGATCACTTTCACAGCCCAACAAGGAGTCATATTATTTAAAAATTGGGATGGCACATCATCTTAGGGTCGGCTTGGATATTTCTACAGAATTAAGCAGAAAATCCTGTAGCATTCATGGATTGGGCCGCCCGTTTAAGCATGACTCTACCAACCAAACTCTCTGTTTCATAGGGCTCACCTTCTATAGAGTTTTGAATGTTAGCAAATCGCATGATTGGGTGGAGTATTTTAAATATATTTTTGTAGCTATCAGCCTAAATACATAAGTAAACTATGGAAAAATGCTACCAGGTTCGGTATGATAATCTATATCAATCTTACCAATGCCTTGAGTATCATTATATTTGTGTATAACCTTAGATGTAGATGTCATAGTGTATTATTGTCATGCATGGAGCCCACATAAATCATTTCTGGAATCTGGACGGACAACATAATAGAGAGAATAATACAAACATGAGTACAGCTGATTATGGACCAAATTTAGGTATAGAAAATGTCAAATTTTAAATAACTTCCATCTAAAGCTTGATTAAAAATAAATATAATTTAAGCCCGAGGCATGGTTCATGTTCAACTCTAGACATGAACTATAAGTATGGTCTCAAATCCCATATTAGCAGTGGCCAAATCACACTGTTGTTTTTGGTGTTAGTAGATGAGTCATTGACTCGTAAGAGTAGTTTAACCTCTTTAAGGTTTCCATTATTTTTTTCCCCCTGTTTACGTTGAAAACACTTCTTTTCCATCTTCACTGCGCCTACACCACGTTCTTTTTTCTTGATAAATGAGCTGCAATTGCAGGGCACTCATTTTATTAAAGAGAGAAGCTGGAGAAAATTTTATATATGTCATTCTTAGCAAGATAGATATTGCAGCTGCCAGTTTTATCAATCTCAGATGCTTCTTGCCTCTACTTTTTCAGATTACGAGGCTACTCTGGTCATCCCTATCTAGGATTTCACCCTGGTCTTGTGAGAGACGCTGGCATTCCATGGCTGTGCTGACCTTTTCCAGGTTATTAAATGAAACAAACATACTCCATTACTTTGCTCAAGTCGCATCTATCTATCATTATTTTGATGAAGTTTTCGTCCTGCAGTCCTTCATTGGTCATTTATTGCTTTGAGGGTAGTGCTGCCGTTCAATTTCACTTGTTAGCCATTTGGATTATACGTATCCTAACTGATGCATTACTTCACTGGTCGTTTCTTGCTTTCAGGGTCGTGCTGCTGCTCAATTTCACTTTTTAGCCATTTGGCATTATACGTATCCTATCTGATGCAGTGCTTGATCCTGGCTGTAAACTGATAGGACATAGAAGGAAGCAGATGATTAAACATTGGATTGTTCATGAAAACTTTAGTTGATGAGTGAATATGTTTATTTATTTCTTTTGTTTTAAATACTATTTCAGTTCTTAAATAAAGAATTTTTATATTTTTTTATTTTTTTGTGATCCGATCAGGAAGAAAGAATATTTTTTTCAATATGCTCAATTTGAATCTCTCTCAAAAAAAAAGAGAAGAAGATGGAAGAATTGCGAAAGTAGGGATTAAGTTCTCTTTTCTTTTATAGATAATTAAATAATCAAGATACATAGCCTCTATTTATAATGGTGAAATCTTATACAATTTAGGTCGGATTTTTCTTACTAGTTTTAATAAAACTCTCTTTCCTAAAATAGAGATCACTAGTAGAAATATTCTAAAAAAAGCTAAATTCTTGAAGAGGTAGATTTCGACTTCTACATCAACTCTGTCTTCTGTCTCTTCACTTAATTTTTTCTCGATGGAGAAAAAATTTGGTTTGATCGGTCCATTGTAAGCCCCAAAATGATAGAATTTGAACTTGATCATCACTAGGAGCACTGCTTTCTAAAGAGCGTGGCATTATATCGTAGACATTGAAAAACTGCTTGATTTAAAAAAAAAAAAAATCACCTCAATTGGCGACATATGACCAAGTTATGACCTCCAAAAGTTTAGTCTGCGGCTAACTTTTCATTATGACTAATCTTGCTTTTGGACCCTGTCCAGCTCTATTTATAGTGGCCAAAGTAATTATTTGTAGTGGCTAACTTTTCTATTTAGCTCGATCCTTGTATTCTTGTTATGCTGCAAATCATTATTTTTGTCGTATAATTTTGTTGACGTTGCTCCACCTTCGCTATACGTTGCTTATAAATCTTGTTAATAAGGTGGAACACTATAATCTGATGGCACCATCTTCTTGAGAAACCGTAGCGTCACTTGTGGATACAGACAGCCCTCTATCAGTTAGATTCTGTATGTTGGATTTTCCTTTAATAATAATAAAAACCTATCCATATTTGGTAAAAAATTTAAAACTTATGAGGAAAAAAAAAACTCTCACCATTGTCGAATGATGCGAACCAGTTGATATGCCAGTTTTTGCTGAGAATGACGCAGCACACTGTTTCTTACTTGGTCAGAGCTGCTGGTAATGTATTTAGATGAGGCTGCAGAACAATTGAAATAACACTTCATGGAAAAGTGCTGAACATCTTAAAAATTGTTTCCAACCTTGATCATTCATATGCAAATAATGACATTGCATCTCTAGACTCTAAACTAGGGTGGTATACAGTCCCTCTTATTTTGTTAATTATCTTTTAATTTCACAACTGCTTTTATAACCGAGCCATCTGATGCAATTTAAACTTAGCTGGGCAGCTCCTCTGAAGGGCTACTCATGATTCCTGCTCTCATAAATGGGCTGGTCATGACTCTTTTTTTTCCTTCGTTTCATAGGCAGCAGATACATCATCTTGTTTTGATTATATCACCTTTTATTTTTCTTCTAGTGCTTCAATTTATTTGATGGGGAGTGTACAAGTCCTTTCTTGACATTGAATAGTAAGGGCATTTTTACATTCTAATCTACTCAAGTCCTTCACAATTGAGGTAAGAAGTGGAGTGGTGCAGCTTTTCTTGAGCTCAGAGCTGGCCGAAAGTCTTATAGTTTGTTCCCCTCTTTTGCCAAAGAGGCATTATGAGATAGATGGCCTCTCTCCTTTGGTCCTATTTTAGGATAAATTGGCCTTCTAAAGTATCCCTACAGCATTCCAAGAATTGGAAATGTAAACTCTGTTTCTTGGTGTTTGGATATATTTCCCACCTATTAATGGGATCTTTTCTCCCCCACCCTCCCTCTTTTGTTTTTCTTGCTGTCAGTAGGAGGCTCATTTTTGCCTACCACCTCTGACACCACCCTTCTCTCCTTCTTCCTATTTCCACAATAGGTTTGCCTGCTCTCACTGGCCCATCATCCTGAGTCCTGACCATAGCTGTCCTCCAATCTCTTGTCTTCATCACATACCATTTGTCCTCACTTGATGCAACCTCAAGGTTGCAAAACTAGAGCTTTTGCTGCTGATTTAAATTTCAGGTCTACACATATCTGAGTATTCTCCTTATCAAAAGCAGAAAGAAAAAGAGCAATGATAAGAGAGAGAGAGAGGAGGATGTCTAGTTAGAGGAATTAAAGAAGCTAAAATGGAGAGAAGAATTGAGGAAAGATCCCCCACAAAAGAATTATTGTTTTTCCAAAATAAATCCATAAATTGTCCAACAAAGCCATGGACCCATTTTTACTGACACAACTCTAAAACATTGATGTCTCCTAAAATATAAGGATTTTAAACTGATCTATAATTTACCAGGGACTTTTAAGTTATATATACTTTTGACTTAAAAATAGGACCCGTAGTCAACCTAAAACTCTACTACCTCAACACCATTTACTTTCGTAATGAAAATTAATCATTTTTTGAAGGATGCCTAATGAAAATATAAAATCTGTCATATGCTTTTAAAAGACTAGAGGAGTCTCTTAAAACTAAGTAAAATAGAAAATTAACTGGAAATAAAATCCAAAGATTAAAAACAATTAGATCTAAACCTAAATTACCAGCCTTCCATCATCCTTTACATCACACCTCCTGTCCCTCCTCCATTCTCTCTACTATCTGATCACCTCAGTCAATCGACTTGTCCTCCCATTCACTTTGATCACATATTTAAGCCTTCCCTTTGCTTGTGATATATATTCTCTTTTTTATTGTGCTATTTGATCTGTTGTTAGGATAAAAGTTAAAGTTTGAGGAAATAAAATATGAGCACTTATCCATTCAAAATGTTGTAGAAAGAATGAACTGTTCCATTTTAGTTTCTTCTTACCTGAGCACATCCAAAATAGAAAGTGTGAGATATCTTGCCTTATAGTATGCTAAGATACTTCTCACAAATCACAAACTAGCCTCCTAAAATTCTAAACTGTAGGCTTTTTCCTTTTTCTTTACTACCTGCACAAAGTCTAAAATCCCAACTCTTTCATTCTCTCCATTCTTCTCATCCTGTGTTTCTTAGTTGTTTTCCTTTCCATTAAATCAACCTGTTTTTATCTTGACAACCTGGATTCAGTTGCATTGTGGCACTATATAACGAACTTCATTTGATCTAGGGTTATATGGAACATTTCATTTTCTACTTTGTATATATTGTGATATGCCTCATTTTCCCTTTCCATAATTCCTGAAAATTGGTAAACCTATAGTAATTGAGTGGTGATTATGTTTTTTAACAGTATGGATTTTTATACTAAGTTAAGTTGAAAGATTAGAGTGAGAGGTAAAAATTTCTTTTGATTATTCAAAATATGACTTGTTGCAACTATAAGGAAATTAGAAGTAAAATCATATGTCAAATTTTTTTCTTTTTTTTTATAACTTTGTTCCTACTCTGGATGTCCATCTTTGTATAGTTTGCGTCTCCAATGTGCCAGTGTACAAATATGTGGTTATGATGCAGTGTGGGGTATGTTGTCCTACATTTGGTGCTTGAAACCTCAGCTGGTTCATATATTAAAAATTAGTAGGCCAATTTTTTATTACAATGATAGCAACATGCTATGATTGAGAGCTCTTGCTTAATTAAGGGAGAAATTTAGTAAGTTAGCACTTTCAATATAGTAGTTTTGGAGTGGAAAGGATAAGTTCGATAATTATCTCAGTTTGAGAAGCTAGTATTTTCTCTCTCCTCGTTTAGTCAAAAGCCCGTGACTATTATGGTATGTGTACGTTGCAGGCCATGCCAAAACTAACCGAAATAAAAAAAGGAAGGGGGAGAGGGAGAAGGATAGGGTGAAGGAGAGAAGAAGGGAGGGAGAGGGAGAGGATGGAAGGAGAGAGAGAGAGAGAGAGGATGAGACCACCAATAGGGCAGAGTTGTGAGCTTCGACCATCTAGAAAGGACATAGTGGTCATGGTGGCAGACTCATAGACCATACTCAAGAAGAAAGCAGTATCAACATAGGAGGAGGGAGAGGGGGAAGGAGGGGGGGCAGAAATGCTTATTTGAGATAATTGTTAGTTGAATCGATTGGTGAGAGCAAGACGAGTACAAGAAAACAAGAGAGACAAAGAACCGAATGAACTCTTGAACGAAACCCTAAAACAAACCCTCAAAGTCCTATCTCGGATATATGGGCTAAACTACACCAATAACCAACCAATATGGTTCAGTGTGTCTTGAATTGGCTGATGCAGTATGGTTCGATAATCCTTGCTTTTATGAGGGGTGCAAGTATATATTCGAATCCTGTTTCCACTTTAATCTCATGAAATCATCTTGTTTCAACTGAATCACTTGATTTCAGCCGAGATCTTTGAGTTGTAGTCCAAAACTTAATAAGTAAAACTCATCCACTATTTTTATAAATGTAGTTTTTGAATTTCTATGACCATCTGTTTATGCTTTCTGGGCAGCCAGCGGCATGAATCACTCATTTCGGGTTAATCTCTTGGTCGAGGGCTTTGTTATCAAAAAGATAGTGGTGATTCTATTCTGGATAACCTGAAACTAGGGCTATTCAAAAAAAATGTACCCAAGCTTTTTTTAGGATAT
Organism: Phoenix roebelenii; assembly: GCA_025769935.1. Lineage (NCBI taxonomy): Eukaryota > Viridiplantae > Streptophyta > Magnoliopsida > Arecales > Arecaceae > Phoenix > Phoenix roebelenii. The sequence continues at coordinate 20,492 of JAOXJJ010000861.1, forward strand.
TTACTAGGGCTCCGTCAAGCTAAAGATACGAGCTCCTAGAGATTTGAGACTTAAAGCAGCTAGCTAGTTAGGAAAGCATCATTAATATACCTCACTGATATTGCAAAACCACTATCATTGCCATCAGTTCCAGCCATTGATTTTACTGCAATTGTCATGGGCTAGATGGAGTAGATCATGATGACTAATATTGAAGAGGTTGTCCACAGTCCTGTTGAAATCCTTGTATGTGCTTACTCATGGTGACAGCCCTCATATGAAGATAGTGTCAGCAAAAAGTGGTTCAAAAATTGTAAGCCAAGCAGAAGATTCTTTTTTTCCTCCTCTCCTCGCTGATGTATGATGACCAGGCTTGTTCGTTGTACAGCCCAAAAGGAACGACATCAAGTTTTTCCCTCCCTCCACATCTCCCATCTTATCTCATAACAGTTCACCCGTACATGTAAGAAAGAGTTTGTGTGTCCCAATTTTCTTAAGTGCTTTAACTAGCTGGCTGTAGTAGCACTTACCATCCGAGAGACTCAGTGGGTTGGGAGTTGATCGCTGCCCCAATTTTCTTGACATTGCTGAACAAAGATTGCTTTGTGGTACTTTATTGTATATTTATAGTGATATAAACATCTACATCACTATAGATATCTATGGTGGCTTCATTGTGAGTGGATATGATCTAGTAGTGATATCCTTGTATTGGTTTCTACCTCAAGATTTTTTTGGGAGACTCACTAGAGTAATAAGCTTCCTTGATAAGCTATCTTTGTCCCTCAGACAAGATAGCCTATTGATCCAGAAATAAAGCATTTTATGTTCCTATTATTCAGACTTCGACTTAGGATTCCCCCATCTATGCACAAGCAACTAGTGGTGGCATCCGATACTATGTTGTTGATTAGTGGTAATTTGTTCTTTACAATCACACTTTCCACTAAAATGATAATTCAATTCCTTGCCATGGAATGATTAAATCTCCGATACTATGTTGTTCGATGGTAGCAACCAATTGCTGCATGACTAGTACCGGTAATAGCATTCTTCCATTTTAGATAAAGAGAAGTGATATGAATGCTTTCTCGAAAAAAGAATAAAATTGGTGAGCTGTAAATTTATCTTTCATAGGTTTTTAACATGTTGGTTCTTCCACTACTTTGGGATTGTTGGTTGTTCCCCAACAAATGTGAGGCTGCTAATTGTGATATTTTTCTTGTCCTCTATGTATAATGCTCTAGTGCATATACGCTTCCGAAAATTTTATTTAGATGCTCGATAAGCCAAAGATTTAATTGTAAAAGTATTGGAGTCATAAAAATTTTTCATGATCTTCTGCTCCACAATGAATTGTGATTTTGCAACCATCCAGGCTGCATATGAGAATCACACAGCATTATATATGGATTATTGAAGTTTTCCGTAATTTCGGCTGCAAAAGGCCAAAAAAAAAAATCTACAGCCCTTAGTGAAGTAAACAATGATTTATCTTGGACATGTAGATATTTATATTACTTAATTTTGCATTTGTCCACCACCACTTATCACGTCCCTTTCGCAAGCTATGAATACGGCAAATCTGCATTCAGATCTCCGCAAGCGTCCGGAAAATCCATGGCCATGAAATCGACCGTTCATCTGTATACGACGACTGTCGTGATCAAAAAGTCTGTATAATTTCAATAATACTCATAGAAATTTCTATACGAGCTCTAGATCTGCCATCTACTTTGCCTTATCCTATCGAGTTTTTGCGAATTTCAACATCCCCATGGAGTCCTGCAAGATCTGACCATTGGATTTCCATTCGACGGCAAACGTCGACGCTGCCTTCGGGCGGTGGTAAATACGATATTTCCAAACTTCTCGGAGGTCAATCACGTGTCCGGGGGCCGCCAATAAGGGCAAGCGATTCTGTTGCCGTCACGTGACGCGCTCCTCGCCGTATGGACATTCGCCGCGTGGCTCCTGTAATGTCCGATCTTATCCGCTCCTCGTGGTGCCCACTCAGCCTAGCCGCCACGTCGCCATCAGATATCTACTTCAACGGCGCAGATCATCCCATCCCACCCCGGCCTTCTCGATCTTAACGCACCCGCCTTCCATAAATCTACCCTCGCGGACCTGCTTTCTCTCTCTCTCTCTCTCTCTCTCTCTCTTCTCCTCTGCTTCCAAGATCCAATCTAGGATCTCCGGGTTTCCAGGTCATTTTGGTTATTAGGTAGAAGTCCATGGGCCTGCTCGACAAGCTCTGGGACGACACCGTCGCCGGACCCCGTCCGGAGACCGGTCTCGGCAAGCTCCGGAAGCACTCCTCCTTCACCTTCCGGCCGAGCACCGGCAAAGGTCCGGCGAACTCAACTCCTCTCTCTATTTTCTTAACTCTGATCTGCTTGGTTCCTGGGGAATTATCGACGATCGTACGGTTGAGATCGGGTTTTGTTGTGTAGCAGAGGAGGCGACGGACAGAGGGAGTGCGAAATCGGGCGGCGCTGAGGAGGAGCCGAGGGTGACGCGGACTATAATGATAAAAAGGCCGACAGGGTGCCCATCGCCGGGAAACGGGACTCCGCCGTCGTCCCCGATGGGATCGACGCCTCCGGTGTCTCCATTTTCCGGTGAGGTTTAACAGTTTGGAGGTGGTAGTGCTTGGTAATTTTCGAGAAATGAAGGGTATATTTGTTCCATAATTTACGTAAATGCCCCTGTATGATGGGGGTGTTTTGGGTATTTTATGGGTAGTTATGAGTCTAATAACGGTCTCAGTTTCCCTGCATGCCCCTTTCGCCGATCCACTCCTTCCTTCGCACGAATCCATCATTGGATGGGTCAATGATCGCTTCGAGATCTGTGCGCGATGGAAGATCAATTATTCTTTTGGGGAAAGATTCAACCCGAACCCTAGCGAAAGATCTAGAGAATGTTCTTTTGGGTATTAAAAGTAATATAATTGTACAACTTTTTTTTGGGTAAAAGAATGAATATATACAATGCAACTCGACATGTAACTCTCTAACCTGACGTTTTCTTGAATATTGTTTGGAATTTAACCAAGAATTATGTGGTTAAAACTAGGTGGCGGAAGGGAGTGGAACCGGTTTAGGAGGAAATCATCGTCGGATGCATTCGAGAGAGGAGGAATGGGTGGTGTCGGACCACGGAATCCTGCTCCTCCTTACGAGGTGTGAGCTCGACTGAGCTCCCCCCATCTATCCGTACGTTTTTGCTGCTAGACCAGCATCCACTCCAAGCAAGATAGAGAGAGAGAGAACAGCCAACGAACGGAGATTGAATGAGGGAGAGGGACGGCTTCTTTCTTCCATGTTTATTGCTATGACGTAGAAGTATGTAAATTTTGTTGCTGATGGATGTGGTTTGGTAGTTTATCAATGTGAATAATGAGGAAGGGAGCTATATATGTCCGTGTTGTTTGTGTCTTGAGTGGTTCTAGTTTCTGCTCTTTTGTGTTTTGTGAGGTAGTACTGTGAGAGTGGTGGATGAGGTGTGATGTGTTGTAACTTTGTTTTGTATATATTCTAGTGGTTGCACTGTTGCAGTTGGTGCTCTTTCTATGCGGAATGATGTTACTACTTACCAGTGTTTCACTGGCTTGAGTTTCACTTTTTAACGAGAAAAACATTGACAGTAGGAGGAAAGGTTCCATCTGTTGTCCCAGGGATGTAACTACATTCAGCGTTATTAACTATTAAGATCTGTTGATTGCACGTCTTGCTGAGTGGCACCAAAGCCACGTCCATTAATAATCTGTGTTTCTTTTGTTACTGTATGGCTTCTCCGCGGCTTGGTCCATGCAGTCCCTTGAGCCTGGGCCAATGGCGAGAGTGCCACAGACTGGGCACAGCATGTGAGGCGCACACAGACACACAGATTTCCCTGTAACTTTTGTTGTCATACCGAGCTCTCTCTAAGAAAGTTTTTATATTATACCATTCTTGTGTTGGTACATCGGTGTGAGGTAGAATGCAGAATGTCCAAAATTTGAGTAATATGATGTTTAGTTTTATGAAAGCATCGTCATCTAATGTTTATTGTGATTCTGTGCTCTCGTTGGGAGAATATCGTCATGAGTTGGAGGATCTGCCGGCTTCAACTCCGCACTACTCACAATGTAATGATGTATGGCATGGTGAGAACCCCGGCACCATAAATAGAAGCCCAGCTACGTACTTTCTGAACGTTGTTTTCTGCGTAGGTGCCAATGCCATCACCACAAAATGAATAGGAGAAATAATACTTGGAGGGTAAAGTCTCCATAATAGACTACCAAATGAATCATTAACACCTTGGGCTTGGCTCGGCAAAAAGCTTGTTTCATTCCATTTGATTAATGCATAACAAACAAAGCTCCAGCCTCAAATTAATCTTGCAAACAAGCCGGACACAAAGTCATTCTCAACTAGAAAGAATAAATGGAAGTTGGGAGCTTAGATATATTGCAAAGAAATTGCCTTTGGAGCACAAAATGGAATAATATGGTCCTTATTGATTTTCTTTTAATTTTGACCTGTCACTCCAACTCCCTTGGAGACAACCTCGTCATCTTGCAACTTCTGCCAATCTTCCCAAGTAGCATCCTCTGGTGGAGTATGAGTCCATTGCACCAAACCTTGGGTAATAATACTTTTGTTTTTCCTCTTCACCATCCAGTGATCCAGAATTGCATGTGGAGTATGATGGCCTTGAACCGAATAATTGAGAAAAAAAAATACACTGATGTCAACACCCAGAAATTAAGGTCGATGCCATGGGCGGCAACCAAGTTTTGATCAAGGTAGATTCAATGTTATGCTTCTATTAGTCATGCCAGTCCGATACAGGTAAGGGTCTTCATCCATAAAAGTAGCAGATGCAGTTATTGAAGCACATCTCCCTGCGGACACAGAGCAGCTCTAACAGGCACTCAAAATGTTTCAAACTGAAACGTTTTGAACTACCTCTAACATCCCAACGGAATTCTGGCACCATAACAAATTCTGAACTAATTCCGTTGGGCTCTAACTGACCCAACAGAACTCATGTAATAGTTTCTATATAAAACCACTTGAGAGGGTAATGAAGACTTACTGCACTTCATTCATTCTTCCTCTTCTTCACATCTAAAATTTCTTCATGGTATCAGAGCAGAAGATCCTGCTCAATCCTCTGATCCTCTTCCCACTCTAATGAAAATTTCTCACAGATGGATGTCAGCTTAGTCGATAGATCTGGAGGTTTGACTGCCCATGGCGTCTCCTAATTCTGTTCACGCCGCAGGGATTGCAAAAGATGCACGATCCCATGATGCTCAAACTATTCCCCCCAAACTAAATTTTTTGCTGAATCAGATTAGATCCCTGGTACCATCTCAACTTACATCCGATAATTATCTTACATGGAGAGCGCAAGTCACAAGGATCTTCAAAGCCAGCGGATTTTTTGGCTTCCTTGATGGCTCCTCGGTTCATCCTCAGCCCGCAGATATATCGGATTCCACTACATATGAAGCATGGCTATTGACAGATCAGTTTCTTGCTACAGCTTTGAATTCCATTATTTTCCCTTCCATTCTCCCATATGTCATTAATCTAGAACATTGTCATCACATTTGGGTTGTTCTAGATCGCAGATTAAACTCTGCTACAAGAACTCACATTATCCAGCTCAAAAATGAGCTTCACAATGTGAGAAAACAAGATCAATCTATGTCTTAATATCTCAACAAGATTCGTACCAAGGTTGATGCATTGGCTGCAGCAGGCTCTAAGACTGATTCAGAAGATATCATTTTCTATGTTCTAAATGGCTTACGCACTATATATAACTCCTTTGCCACTACAATTCGTACCCGCTCCTCCCCCCTCACTCTGGATGAGCTTTACGCTCTTCTCTGCAATGAGGACCATCTTGTCCACTAAGGAAAAACAACAGAATTCTCAACCTAAGAATTCCTTTGATTCCAGATTCACTTGCAGAGCATGAGACTGAATCCACAACCTAAGAATGCCTGATTCCATCTTGAAAACCGCAAATCTCTGGAGATTGTTCGTGTATGTAAGATGACAAGTTTGGAAACCGCATATAGCTTTCCATGACGCAACCGAAAATACCAGACTCTCTGAAAGCAAATTTGATTTATAAATACTTAAAACAATTAGAAGGAATCGCCAAACAAAAAGAAAATAAATTACAGTGCATTGTTTTCATCGTCCAGGAACAAGAAAACTCTGGTACGTAATTAATCCTACAGATACGTCCCACGCGAAGTTTAAAGAAACTGCATCGCCAGTGCATTACCCACCCTGTTACTAATCCACGTGGATTGATGAAGGGATTGTGCCATCCATGAGATGCCACATCAGATGGGTAACTGATTAACCAACATATTTAGTGGGAGTCCTCAAATTCAAGAGACCCCACACAACCTATACAATAATGTTCGAAGACTGGAGGTGAGTGAGAGTTCCGGCAAGTTTTAATGGTTAACGGAAAAGATATATTCGATCCTTTGCTGTACTTCTGGTCAAGTAGAAGACATTTTACAACTTACAAGTGAATTAAGGGAGATCTTGGAGACCATCTCTCTTTATATAACCAAAAGATGTAGCTAACACGGACTATAGAGATTGGTGTGAGTGTAAGAAAGCATGCATTGAGAAAACCAAAGTCTCCATGAAAACCTGTCTTGTGACAAAGCATCTCAATGGTCCAGGCATTCATCATAATGTATAGATGGAGTTAGCGGGCATAAGAAATAATCTTTGTTGACTAGTGGAACCAACCTGCATTCCTTTAGTAAAATGAAGTGCATAACACCATTAAGATCCCTCGTTAATATATATTTATATACTTACGTATCAGCGTTTGTTGTAGTTCCCCTTTGACCATGGCAGAAAACGAGTGACACCGCCCGGAGTCCACTTCAGAACTCAGAGAAGGGCAGCATGCCGAATGACGTACCCTTTGAGACCGCAACCCCCTACTTTTCTCAAGGAATAAAGGAAAAGGAGGCCAACTCTTCCTCATTTTTTTGTCACACAAAAAAAAGGAAGAGAGAGAAGAGATAATATTATCTTTTGGTGAAAGGAGATACATACTGCATATAACTGAAAGAAAGCTAAGACATTGTCCAACTAACTAGTATGATGTACTAGCAAGCAAATTTGAAGGGATATAGCTTATTCCTTTCCCCCAACTTGCAACACTGCACGCTTAGCTTCAATTGCGGCCAAGAGAGCAATAGAGACATTAGAGACAAGCCTACCTCTGATATGCTACTATCCTATCTTGTCCATTTTTCCAACATGTGCCTCTTAAATGGTTGCATTAATCTTGCACTGTGAGGAAAATATATAAAAAAAAAATAGCAAGAAGTGTCTACATGAATCATCTGGCTTATTTCTCAAAGAATGAAGAATCTGTTTTAAGTAGGGCTATTGATTTTAGTTAATATGTTGAGTGAAATGGACAATATTAATGTCCAAAAATACAATCAATCCTCTGTCAATTATAACACGACCAACCTAAAAAGATTTTTTTCTTGACAAACTAATTCCATAACCTTGTGTGGATTTTTATCTGATAAGCAGATTATCCCAACAGCTTTGCATGAACGCAGTATTAGTGGAAGTTGTTTGGGCATATTATATTGGATTAAAAGTTCCAATAATTGGATTAGCACATAGATACATGAGAAAGATGAGGTTGGATAAATTCTATTTGCATAACATACATGGATTCAAAAGCTGAACTCTTTTAAGTCTACCTGCTTGAAATTGTAGTGGCACTACAACAAATGTGAGTTTTGCCGACTTTATTTTCCCGACGCTAGGAAAAAGCGTCGGGAAAGTTTGGCTCAGCGCCAACCTT
>JAOXJJ010000861.1:35380-52027 GCA_025769935.1 Phoenix roebelenii
GTCGGGAAAAACTAGAAGAAAAACCGTGAGCAAATTATCCGTCGGGTTATCGCCGACGCTAAGAAAGCGTCGGCAAAGCCGGGTTTTTGCCGACGCTTTCATCCTGCGTCGGCACAAAAAATTTCCACTCCGGTATTGCCGACGCTTTGGCGACGCTTGGATTTGCGTCGGCGGTACTTTAGCCGACGCTTATTAGCGTCGCCAAAGGTCCTGAAAAGCATTGTTAAAACCCATATTTCCTGTAGTGTGGGTACTACTGATATACTAGCAGTTATGTCTAGTTATCATTTAAATACGACTCTACAAACCCTTAGAAACCAATTATTTCTACCTGGTAATAGCTAACTTGGCAAAAGCTTTCTTAAATTCCCCTCTACACTTATTACTGATATTACTAATGATACTAACACAAAACACTATTATAGAAAGCTCTTATGTTGAACCTAAAAGGTTGATTTTGATGGTGCAAAACAGTTAAGTTAAAAGCTGACTAATATATTTGCTTTGAGTGATATATTTTAGAAAATAAAGAAGAAAGCCTTCAACCACTCTCAAGTAAAAATTATCCATCAGAAGCCCCACGTGAAGAAGCTAAACCCCAAAACACTAAGAATATATCCTTTGAAAGCTCACAAACAAACACAAAAGATTTCATCTTGAGCTACCTCAAGAATCGACCCCAAGCCTGCAACGAGTCAATCTCAGAACAATCTCAAAAGATAGATAGAAAGCCAAAATTCCATCATATCAATGAGTCGCCCCATGAAGAACTTGAGCCGACCTCAGACAAAGACGAGTCGACCCTAGAATGGCCACAAAGATAAGACAGAGAGCCAAAGAAATTATTTCATTGGCAAGTCAACCCAAGGAACTCATGAGCCAACTCTAATAAAACCAGAGTCGACCTCAGAATAACTGTAGTGGAAGGACAGAAAGCCATGAAGGGTAGTCCATTGAAGAGTCGATCCCTGAAATAAATGAGTCGACTTTTGGAGAAAACACCCTATGAACTTTGGAAAAAACAGAAAACCTAAAATTAGATATTTTCATATTTTTTGGTATAAATGCTTTGTACTTAACAATGGAAAAGATAGTTTAGGTAAATTTGATACCAAATCTGATGAAAACATCTTTCTTGGATACTCTTCATCCAGCAAAGCATATAAAGTGTTCAACAAAAAAACTTTAGTCATAGAAGAGCCCATTCATATCATTTTTGATGAAGCTAATGATCTTCCTTCAAGAAAAAAAAAGAATTTTGATGATGAGGTAGGATCTCTGAGCAAAGAAATAAAGAACCTCAACTTAAAGGACACATCTACACAAGATACAATGGACAGTAAAGCAAAAGGTAATAATGATCAAGAAGAAGAAGAAAAAGAGGAGCAACCACAACAACCTTAAGGTAGACATGACTTATGTAGAGAATGGAGGTATATACATAATCATCCTAAAGAATTAATTATAGATGATTTTTCATATGAGGTATGAACTAGATTATCCATTAAAGATATATGAAATTATTTAACTCTTGTTTCACTAGTAGAACCTAAGTCATTCGAAGAAACTCAACAAAATCATAATTGGTTAAATTCTATGCAAGAAAGACTAAACCTTTTTAAAAGAGAAATTGGTTGTTTGAAAACTTGGAAATAGAACCGAAGACTATGTTAAAATTGAAACAAAATGGGATTACAATAGCAAATTAAATGACAATGAAATTGTCATTGAAACAAAGTCAATTTGATTGTTAAAAGATATAACTAAGAAGAAGGCATTATCTCCGATAAAAAATTTTGCACCTATAGCAAGAATAAAAGATATCGGATATTACTTACATTTGCTCGCTGCATAGAATTTAAAGTATTTTATTGGTTGTCAAAAGTGCTTTGTCAGAATGGTTTATTACTAAGAAAGCTTTTGTGGTAATTGAAAATGATAAATTTCCAAACTATGCATTCAAATTAAACAAGGCTTTATTTGGTTTAAAGCAACCTCTTAGAGCTTGACATGAAGGATTACACAAATTCTTGTTAGAAAATGATCTTTCAAAAGAAACTTTTGATATAACCCTGTTCATAAGCTGAAAGGATTATAATACATTATTTGCATAGAATTATGTTGATAAGGTGCCACTAATGAAATGCTATGTCAAGATTTTACTAAGCTCATACAGGAAGAATTCGAGATGAACATAATAGGTGAACTCACATTATCACTCAATCTCCAAATCAAACGAACAAGAGATGGACTCTTCATCAACCAAAGAAAGCATACAAGAGAAATCTTGGAGAAATTTGGCATGAAGAATGCAGAATATTTCAATACTCCTTTAAGCCCCTCTTATAAATTAGACAAAGTTGAGCATAATAAAAGTATTAATTCAGAGCATTATAGAGGCTTGATAGATTCTTTGTATACCTAATATTATGTTGAATGTTTACTTATATGTCTAATTCTGAATAATCACATTTAAATGCAGAACATATGTATTTGGCAATCACATAAAATATAACAAGTGCTATAAATTTAAGTGAGTATCCAATTCAGCACTAAAAAACTAAGCATACTGGAATAAGACATCATTTCATAAAACTCCATCTGCAAAATAATTGAATTTTTTATTATTACCTCTACTCCAAGGACTACTATATGTAACTCGTTAAAGCAGGGAAAAAAAAAAGTAAACCACAAATATAAACATGTGTGCAATTATAAAGTTAAATGATATAAAGTATTAGCTACGATCATGTTTGGCCCATTGTATGAATGAAGAGCATGCGTGAAAGGCACCCATTTTGTCAGGACTCAGAAAAGTATTATGATCCATGAGTTTTTGGGGTTAACCATAGGAACTACAGATACAAGAAGATACGCGCCATCACCAGTCATAAAAAACGGCAGCCATATTGCATCCTCGTGCCTATAAATACACACCAAAGCAAAGAGCAAGCAAGCAAACGCACTACTTGCTTGCAACTAGCTGCATACACTGGTATCATCTCCAACGATGGCCTTGAGGACTTTCCTCTTTGCAATGGTCTTATTGGCTGGAGTGTGTGCACCGGTAGCACAAGCCCAGCTCGGGCGAATCCTCATCAATGGTATTGTTCCCTGCAGCAACAGCACCAAGACAAGCACCAAGACTACACCTGTCTTCCCAAGTAAGGCTAGCCCAATGATATCCTAAGTGCAAGCACTACAGATTTCTTCTCCAAGCAATGCACAAACAACACCAGAAAATTCAATCACCCATGGCTAATCCATTCTGCTTTTCTATTTCATTCCTGGGGTTTATGTTATAGAGAATTAATATTTATGTGAAGAATGCTCTTAGCCCATGAAATATCAGTGTATGATTTCTCAAGTCTCGCCAAGTCATGTCTGAGCAATGGATGTGTGACCTTTTGGCTTAGTAGATGATCAATCTTTTAGCATTTGAAGTTCAATGAAACTTGCTGCAACATAAAATTATAGAAAGAACTGTAGCTATTCTTCTTAAATCTCTATGGGGTTGCTAGATCTTCACACAAATGGTATTACCAAAGTTTTGCACCTTCTCGTATTTCCAAGCATCATAGAGTTGTACTAAACCATCTCATTGATTGCAATGCCTTGCAGATGCTTTGGTGCAACTACAGTGTGGTGGCAGTGTAGTTTCCAGCGCAACCACAAATGACGATGGAGTATTTACCATGACACTCAATCTGCTAACAACTCTCTTATCAACACTCCTGAGTGGCTGCAATCTGGTGGTCGACACCCCTCTCTCTAACTGTGATGCATCGCTCCAATCCGGTGGTATCCTTCAATCAGCCTTGCAGCTCCTCACAGGCGGTCTTGTTGGTGGCATTCTCGGCGGTGTCATCAATATCATTCCAGCAGGTTTCAATCTTGTTCACTAACTCGACTGGGGAGGACTGGCTAACAATGCCATTCTATAGATATGACAAATAAGGCAGAATCTTCCATCTGAAGTGCTATCTTTCGAATGTTTATATATGTAGCCATGGACTGTTAGTACTGATAATGTAACAGTCCTAATGCATAAGAATAAAGGACCTTTATGGTTAACAATGGGCCTCCCTCAGTTGTGTATTTTTCTCTGTTGCAATAAAATTTAGCACGTTTAGCCATATATTTGTTGTCCAACAATAAGCCCTAGCCCTAAAGATTCCATGCTGAACTTGCAGTGACTATATCTCTCTAATAGTTCCACTAGACCATCTATCCTGCTAGTTAACTACTAAGAAAAACCAACTATGTTGCTCATCAAATATAGGTTGGGCTTAACTAATAATTATATTATATCTTTCTCAACAAGAAGATAGAAGGTATGGTTAAATTTTAGGTCGTGCCTTTGGAAACATTTCTTCAATCCAAGAAACAAAAACATGGTAGTTTAGCCCAACCTATAATCAAAGGCAATATGACGAAGTTGAAGCACTGTTTATCACCTTTTGCAAAGTCTACAATGGTATTTGTCGTGATGCAACTGCAAAATTAATACATGCAAAATTTCATGATTTGAAAGATATGTATCTATAGCTTTTCTTCTCTTGTGGATTTAAGGTATCAAAAGAATAAGGTGGCTTCTCCTTGTTTATCATGTGGCGATGTTATATATGGTATATACTTCCATCAAACTGGGGCTTCCCCCGGTCGTACCCCTCAGTTTACCAATTAGAGATTAAGTTTTTAAGTCCCGTATGGTACATCCCCAGGTATTTGGGGCCTGCATAGCTATAGTGCAGGTGGATCACCCTTCCATTCTCTAAAAATAATGGAATACTCCTAAGTCAATCCTAGCTTGCAAGATTCAAAATGAGAAGCTTTACCATTCAATATTTAGACTTAACGTCATAACAAATATATGAACATTTTCATCCCTTTGATCTTGTATTCATTCATATAGCTCAACAAGGGAAATTAAGCAGTTGTAATCAAGCCTTAAAGAATAATCAACATTACTTGGAAAACCTAGAATAAGTTTTTGATTAAAGAACCCGATGATAAACTCAGGGGCAATCAACTATAAATGCTAAAGAAGATGAAGAGAATATCAGGACAAAACATGAAAGAAAGAGGTATATGTTGTTAACTTCCTACACCATATTCTTTTATATGCCATAAGAACAATTGAATCATAAATAGTTTATTCAATCTCCAACAAAATTTCATGCATCCACTAGTTTGCGAGTTCATAGTGGAAGCCCCTGACAACTTTTGAATACATGCAGTGACAGTTTGGTTGATAAATTTTACTAAAACAATTTTTTAAAAAGATCAAAATGAATAAGTATTACAGAAATGGTTGTTTGGTTATTTTCCGTAAAACCCAATTTACGAAAACTGGCGAGTCATAAAATCTGATAAACGAGGTTTATGAACCAATTTTTCACAGAACATGTTTTACAGAAATCATATTTTAAAATTATTTGTTGTAGGAAGTTCAGAAAGAACTAAACAACCCCATAGTGTTTTCCTTCAAGGCCCTGTACCTATATTTGTATATAACTTTTGATTATATTACTGAGTGTAAGATCAAACAATCTGAAGGTTTTTAATTCCAGAATCATGATTTAAATCATTTTCTCGCATGCAATATCTTTAAATCTATAAGGTGAAATTTTCTAGAAGTTGTTCTTTAAGAGGTGGGTAGCCTTTTTTGAAAAAGAAAAAAAAATGTTTGATGGACACAATTTATGATGATAAAAAGAGAAAAAACACGATTTACTCAATTTTCAATTTTATGGATCTTTCAGCAAATTGATTGCAGAGCAGAACATTTGAGATAACAAAATCATGACCAGTAAAATCAAAGAATATCTAAGTCACGAAATATTACAATTTAGTTGTGCATCCAAGAACTTTTATAATTGTAGGACTTTGACTACTAATCCACTTGTGATGATTGAATATGCTAGTTTGAACTTTACCATGAATTAAAGAACTGATTTTTTGTTGGTTTATGTAATGTAGACTCTACTATGATTAGAGGAATGGTTATGGCTGGAATCACAAGATCCACATGAGGCATGCTGTCTAAGTAGCAGTTGGGACCAGGGCCTCCCTTATCAGTTCTCCCAAGAGAATAGGTTGGCTATAGCTGGAATAGCTTTCCTTGGCTTTCACTTCAAGCCCCATAAAGGACCTCTGTCCTTTTCAAAAGGAGAGGACCAGAAGCACTTCAGCATGCAGGCTTGTGGGGGCAGAACGGAGTTAATGGAGTTGAAATAATGCCTTGAAGGATGGGGAACTGATGGAGGAATAATGCAGTAGAAATGCTGATAGGAAGGCAAAGAGACACGCCAAGGTATGACCTCCCATCATCTTCCAGCTGGTTGGATGGTGTGTCAAATTTTCTAAAACAAGATGCTTGGTGGAAACTCCAATAAATACATAACTAGGCAAAGAGAATAGCAGAGACCTAAAAATTTGGTGAACTGCCTTAGAGATGTTGCAGTACCTCAGCAGCAACTCATCTGCAACCTTGATCTCAAAACAGAAACTATAAATCTGCATGCAAGTAAATGCGGGCATCATCGACATACAAATGCGACAACATGATGAGGCAAGATTATATGATACTGAATATTAAGGTAGGTAGCATCTTCTGATAAAGATACAACATCTTGATGAATGTAAATGTCATATCAAGTTCAAAAAGAAAAAGATGCAGCAACAGCTAGACTAGAAGTTAATACGCTAGAAGAACTGAAATCTTTTTTTCAACATTGATCCCCTAAAGGAAGATCATCATATGGGCAAATTATCTTTTATGCAAAGACGATAGATCCAAAGACAGCAAAGAAATAGAGAGAAGAATACCTATGGCCTACATCCATGAGGTCTTTTGATTCAAATAAAGATAAAACTGCAACCAAGTGAAGCACAATTATACAGTTCCCGAAAAACCATTTCCAATTCTATAATTCAGAAAATAGCTTCTTAAATTATTATGCATTACTGTCAGAGCCAGTAAGCTTCAATCTTTCTGCTCAAGTTATCACAAAAAAAACACTCTCATTTATCTTCCTGATAGAGTTGGACAGCCGTTGGATGTTGGCTAAGTAAAATAATTCTATCGTTGAAAGATTTGAATGGAAGGACCCTGAAAACAAACGCCAAGAAAAGGGTCAGCAGAACAATAATTTGGGAGGCTGCACTTACCCGGAAGAGTAGTGGTCTTTAAAAGGGCTCAAGGGCCGTCTAATTGTGAGTGGACTGGGCGTTAGACCACGTCCGGTCATTTGTTCAAGTCTAACTTGAGCTCTGTTTTAGACCAACCAAACCTTGAAAGCCAGTTCCTCTGGCCGAAGAGGGTTCAAACATCAAATTAAGGGTGGCAATCAGGCTGGATAAGATACAGGATAAATTAAAAATCTGTCAACCCGAATCTAACTTATTGGTTAAGTAGGTAAAAAATCCAGACCTAAGTCTGACTATTTTATTAAATAGATAATTTAATCTAATCTACAATAAGTTAATTCAAGTTAAATTTTATTAGATAGATAACCCAACCTAATTTGCAACAATTTGAATCAAGATAAATAGGTTAAACGGTTAAGCATTGTCACCTGTAATTTAAATGCCCAAGTATGGGCAACCAAGCGGATAGAAGAGAAAGAGAAAAAATCAAGAGCCACCATGTTATAGCTTATACTTTGAAGTAATACTAACAATATAACACCACTTATATTTATATTTATTTTTAGCCGCACATACTTCTTTTGAAGAAGAGGGGGGGGGGTTCGTGTTGTAGAAACTAGAGGTGACAATTGGATCAGGTTAGACAAGATACACGTTAGGATACATGATAAATCAAAAATCTACTAACCTAAACTTAACCTGTTTATTAAACAAATCGAAAATCCAAATCCAAACTTGACCATTTTATTAGATAGGTGATCTAGCTCGATCTATAATGAGTTGAAACAAATTAAATGGGTTAAATGATTAAGCATTGCTACTCTTCTAAGTTTGGCTAATTAAGGGACAAAAAAATTGCAAATTAAATGTACAGTTCAACGTTTATCAATCATAATATTTGGTAATGGTGGTGACAGCTTGCTGGTACAAAATCACCCAAGTCGGAGGAGGCTAGAAATGCGATGTGTGGAATAACACGTGGCTTGTATGTGGTGCAGTCGCGTAAGGTTTCGGTGTTTTGGCACTGCATCGGATTTCTTGTGCCCATAAATGGGGACACGAACCATGTCCTTGTGGCCCATTGGGCCTATTTCTTTCCCAGGTTGTAAGAGGCTCTGAGGCAAATACTACAAAACCACAAACCATGCAAGATAGCCTTCCTCTAGAACGGACTTTGATCACAAGGAATGTGCTCATACATATCTCAAAAATTGCACTAATTATTCTTTCGTTTTATTGCTTTTCTTTTTTTGTGGTAAAAACGACATTTCATATAGCTCTTACATGGGTACAACCTGCCAAGTAAAAAAAAAGAAAATGATACAAGGAAAGAGGAAGCTCATCGGCATAAGTCCAGATAAACTCTCCAGAGTGTCAAACAACATAGGAAGCAACCCATTCTGTTTGCCTTCCAATACACATATGCTGTTTGAAAGGATACCATCCCCCTAACCAGTCTGTGGGTCTCTCGAATCAGTAGATGGCTGTCTCCATATCGATCCACTCCTCGTATCCAATCGATCACTATAGAGGAATCCCCCTCGAGGAGTACCCTATTTGCGTCAAGTACTCTCCTCGCATAGGAGATATCCTTCCATGCTGTCCGAAGCTCCGCCTCAATGATTGTTGAGCTAGGAACAAGCATGTTCATCTTTTACCATAATTACTTGTGCTGAAGCAAGCAAACAAACACTTGACCTGATCTATTCCATCTTCTTTTTTGTTTTTTGGTAAATTGGATGCATTGAATTAAAGTAAATATAAGTAGATACATCCCTGTGAGTCAGAAAATAAGATATTTAAAAACTGAACAGAAAGATCAGCAGAAGATCTATTCCAGCATTAGAAGATGACAAATAGGAGTCGTCGCTATTCACTGTATCTTAATAAAGCAATTACTAGGAGGTGTCTAATTAACATATTGAGCCTGAATTCATCGCACGTATAGGCTTTGCAGGAATAGCAGAACTTCTAGGATCTTATGCTTTCTAGTTTTCATAATATGTCAAGCACTCTTGTGCAAGATTTATAGCTTTTCCAATTATTTTTTCTGATGGTCCAATTGGGCCTATTCTAGTGAACGCTTTTCTTCTATCATGTGGCCCTTGGACGACCCTTTTAGTGATTTACCCAAACAAAACAAATATCATTACGAAATATTAAGAAGAATAAGTTAATGGTATTGTTATTGAAATTGCATTTGAGCTCCCTTTATTGGGGAGGGAAAAAAAAAAAGCAAAGAGAATAGGAGCAGACAACGCCAAGAATTGGGTCAGGATCCAGCCTAGCTATCGCGCTGATACTAACCTTGGTATCCTCCATGCCATCCGAGTTTGATATAAAGTGAAAGGGGTTTTAATATGAATAAAGATCTATTTAGGAAATCCAGCTTTATTGGAATAGATTTTTTACTGAATTCATGGATTAAGCAGCCTATTTGGGTATGGCACATGTTAATCTAGCACTCCTGCAGCTTGAATCCTATGGGAGCGGAAAAAAATGATCTTCATAAGTCTTTTTTCTTCTTGCAGACCAATAGACTCATAAGTTAAGATATAGGTTAAAACTTGGATGGGTTTTTAGAAGATTGCGAGCTAGGTAGGCTAACAAATCCAATTTCTCGAGGCTATCATATAGGAATATCTAAATGGATCCTAAGTGGGATCAATCAAAAAATTGTGAACAAACAAAAAAGGCTCCATTCTATAGCTCAGGAGCCGAAGCTCACACATGAATAAAACAAATGCAGCTATGTCTATTAAATTAATATTTCTGTTGGTAGTCTGCCAATTATCCTCATTGGTATTTCATAGGGTAGTTTTTTTTATTATTTATTTTTTTGGCGGTGGGGGAGATGCGACGTCAGAACCTGAGGAAAAGAAAAAAAATCTATTACAAATTGAAGTTCGAATTCTCTTCTTCTAAAGAAGAATAATAATAATTAAGTGGTTGGTCTTTTTATCAACACAAGCCACAAAAATAGATACATTTTGTACTTCAGATATGACACCCAAGTTAGGTCCTGTGCTCTTTACCTGATCTATCATCCAACATATACAATAGACGCCAACAATTCCATCTTATAGGAGAGGTTCAGAATCTACATGTGGCCATGCAACATGAAACGTGTAAAACCAAGAATCTCGTCCAAAAAAACCTAGCCAAATTATATTTTTTAAAAATATTTTAATTTTTATGAGTACTCAAGATCTTTCCGATGAATAACCTATATGGAACTAAACTCACGCCTGCACGTGTCCTCACATACTTTCTTTATTTAAGCTATAATATCTTCGTCAGGCTAAGAGTCTAAATTTATTCAAATCATATTACAAACACTATAATCGACCCGTGCTGAACCCATGTAATGCCTCCTAGTCCATATGGATCATATACTCAGCCTTAATTAGCCCATGATATGTCCCATATACTCAGCTTTGCAGGTGCCCTGCTTCTCCAACAAGGGCCTTCTCACCAAAAGATTAAGAGAAGTCTTCAGACGTGAGTCTGTGTGGTTGCTTCGAAGCATATGGGAGAGGAGGTTGGTGAAGGGGGAAGGGGAGGAGGGAGGCACGTCCTTTTGTAGGGACAGAAGGGGAGGATGGGGGTTAAGGGAGAGGAGAGAGAAGGATATAAGAGAGGTGGCTTGGAGTCTTGGAGTGGGTTTGCTTACGAAGACCCCGGCCTTGTCGGGCCTCCACTGCCATAAACACCTTGCTCCCCCAAAAATAAATACCTATGCTCCCTTGGGTAAGAAAAAGGACTAGATCCGAAAAATAGCTATGTTTCTTATGTGAAGCAAAATAGTAACAAACTACATAATGGATAAAAAAAAACAGCGGAGAACGACATGGATGTGGCAATAAAGGCTTTTGAGTTAATGATAGGAATTAGTATTATGTGGTAGTGATCTCCTAGTGAATTGCAATCAGGTATGATATGGTAACCTAATTTGCCAAGTGATTGGTTCCTTGCAACTCTAGTCAAACATATCACAGATACATTGATGTTAATTTATGGTGCCATTCATGTGAAAGAACTACCTAATATTGTTAAATTGGTTGCATATGCATTAGTCCAATGTTGTCAAAGTTGTTGCTCATCTTTGGTCGGCTTGCGCATAGAAACTTCATAAGCATCCAGTTTGTTAGTTCACTCAACAAAACACCATTCTCTTGTACGTGTGTATGTGTTGATTGTATTACTTCAATGAATTAAGGAGGATACCACAATGTACACAAGCCGTAGAACGGCATGCTATGCAGAGTAGATCGACCATGCCGGCCTAAAATTTAGAACAAACACCAAACAAGAGAAAACAAAAAAAGAGACTGAAAAAAAATAATTAGAAGAGAGAAAATATATTTAATTAAAAAATTAAGCCACATGAAAAAAAGCTCTCTCACACTTCTTACCAAGAAGGACAATTCTTATTCTCTCCTTCTCTCTCTTTTCTCACGCCACTCTCCTTTTCTCAAGCTACACTAAAGAAGATACCAAATGTCTCTTTAAATAGAGTGGGATGTTTGATTCGTACTCAAATTCAACACCCACTAAAAGATAAGACTTATCGCTACTAAAGAATAGGGATGAGACTTATCGCAACTAAAGGATATGAATGAAACTTATCACTACTAAAGGATATGGATGAGACTTATCGCTACTAAAGAATAGGGATAAGACTTATCACTACTAAAAATTAAGGATTCTTGTAGAATAAAACTAGCAATAATTTTCATATTTTCTCTCTCCTTGCGAAGTCCATACTGACAATGCCGAGTTTCCGCTCGACCGTCAATCCTTTGGTGAATATATCTGCTAGCTGATCCTTCATAGAAACTAGAAACAAATCAACCTCTTCATCTATAATTATTTTCTCTAATAAAATGATGAGAAACTTCAATGCGCTTTGTCCTTGCATGAAATACTGGATTCCTCACCAATCAGATTGCACTCTCATTATCGCAATAAAGAGGAACAATATAGTCAGTATCCTAACCTAAATTACTAAAGAACTTCATAAGCCAAGTCAATTCCTGAACTGTCATCGCGGACGCATGATACTCTGCTTCTGTAGAAGACAATGCAATAGTAGGTTGTCTCTTACTACATCGAGAAACAATACCAGATCCCAAGCTAAAATAATAACCAATGGTAAACCTACTACTAACTTGACCAAAGAATTATTAGTATATAAAATACCATATTCAACAGTCTTAGCAATATATCTCGAGATTCGTAAAACTACATCAAGATGTGGCCACGTATAATATTATATTACATTATATCATAATACATTAATACATTGATATATACCATAATACATTGACATAATACTTTTATTATGCTCTATTGTATAATACTATGCAATGTCCTTTATGATCATTTTATCATACCAAAAGTACTTTTTTAGTTTGTTTACCAAATACATATTAAAGTCTCACAGCACTTTAGAAATGTAGTTACAACGCAGCAAATAGCTTTTTATAAAAGCTCTACTTTAAAAAGCTCTACTTTCGAAAGCTGTACCACCAATAGCTCTGCCAAACAGGACTTTAGACAAATAAGCAATGAACTACCTTGTTTTTAACTTATCTCGCCTTGCTGGCCATGAAGAATTTTAATGAAACCTTTTTTTTTAAAAAAAAAAAGAGGCTCGATGCAACCCATTTCAAATAGGTTTACATTAATGCATCTAGCACTTTTGTAAATAAGAATTATATAACCAATAACATATATATTATAAGAGATCCAATCCATCACAATCCAAACATGGCTACATGGCCGATCAATCTTAGTTCCACTAGTTGGCATGTATTTTTCACTTAAAAATGTCCAAGACCAATCCCTCGGGTAGTATCATATTTTCTTAGAAAATTTAGCTCGAAGCTCTAAGCTGAAATAACGAGTCCGAAAAGAAACAAAAAGTACATCAAAGTATTGGTTACATGCATACGAAAAGTTATCAGGTCGTATAAAAATTAAGTTAGTAAAGCGCAACTTGCTTCCAATTAAGGCCTGTTTAAGAAGAATCTATTATATCTGGCAGGATTCTACAGAATAGACCCAATAGAACAGAGCATAAGAGTGAGGGAAATAGGGTCACGGTGTTGGATACTCGCTGAACGAGGAAAAAATCTTGAAAAATCTTCTTCTTATTCCCATAAGGATGAGCCAGTACATTTATTCTATTCCGTACATGAATGCTGCAGGTTTTACCCAACCCACAATAGATCTAAGGTGGATACTGGATGATGCTAAAATCCATTCCTAACCCAATCTGGATATATATCACTTTATAAATTTTCTTTCGGATACTAAAATATTGATTTATATGCTAAAAAAAATTCTAATAATTTGACCTGATCCAATATGTCCGATCCATCCTATTTAACTACACATGCCCTGCTCCATCTTGCCCAGAGAATCTACTGGCTCCACCCTACTTGGCCATACCCGGAGGCAAAGAACAAGTATAAATAATATTCTACCTGATCCATATCCCATTCGTTGCCTTTTCTAATCCTCTCATGCTCGAATTCTCCTTTTTTTACTCTTCGGTCCATTCCATGGAAGCTACCATGTTGTTTCCTCCAAGAAAATATTTGACCTGATGAGTCCTAAACCGGAATAGTAAGGTAAGCTCACAAGGGGTAAACAGACCTCAACCCTAATCAAGCAGCCTCCAGACGTGACCCACCGCTTGGAGAACCCAACCGTTACATGACCCCCAGCAGGCGCCGCACAAAACTAGTCCAAATTCCACGAAACTCCGCCGCCTCTCTCCACCCATCGCCCCTCACCACATAAAACCCAGGTGGCCCCACCCCTCCACCGCCGCCGACGGAGCGGCCGACCTCGCACGCTTAAAATACACCTGAAAAAAAAGTGGGTGGGAACAGGGTCGTATCTTTCGCGCGAAAGAAGGATTCGCCTTCCTCGAATCTCCGTTGGATCATCCGTCCGCACAGCTCATCTAACAGAGACCGGTGGGTGATCGGTGATCCAACGGCGGTTTCGCGAAAGATAACGACCCCGTCCCAAAAAAACAAACTCCGTTCTCCCTCATCACACGTGTCATCCCCTATTCGGTTCTTGTACGCGTGCACATTGACGCTGTCAAACCCTTCTCTCCATTTGCTCCGCCGTTACCACCTTCCCCTAGCCTCTATAAATATTCGCATTCCGCCTTCTTCCCTCACCCTCCAAACGAAAACCCTCGACGAGAGAGAGGCGGCGAGCTGTTTCCTCGCCGCTGCGAAGCGAGAGAAAGAGAGGAAAAAAAAAAGACAAAACCTTCTTTCTTTCCCTTCGCAGCGTGAGCTTGGAGATCTCAGCGCTCTAATCGAGATCAAATGGCTCGCGCTCTCTCCAACGCCACCCTCATCGCGGTGTTCTCCGACGGTATCGCCCTCCTCGCTAGCAGGTGCGAATCTCAACGCCTCCCGATCCATCTGTCTTCTTTTTCTTTTTGGGTAGATATCCATCGGTCCGTCGCTGGATTCTTTCATGATCTGACGGTCCTGATCTGTTTGATTCCAGGAGGGGCTATTCTAGTGCGGCGGCGGTAGCCGGGAGGGGGAGTAGGACAGTGGTGGAGGAGAAGGTGGCGGCGGCGATGAAGAGAGATGGAGGGCTGGAGTCGGCAGCGTCGTCGTCCTGGGTGCCGGATCCGGTCACCGGGTTCTACCGGCCGGCCAACCGTGCGGCGGAGATAGACCCGGCGGAGCTGCGAGCGATGCTGCTCAAGCCAAAGTCTCAGCACTAAACCCAAGAAAATTTCCCCACAGATGTTTAAGATGGAATTTTGGTCCTTCTCCATTAATTAATTCTAGCGATTATAAGATGATGTTGCTGAGTGGTTTAATATATGGTTATCGGTCAGGAGTGAAGTGGTGTGTGCTTGTTGATTGGGACTGTTTTACTCCATGGAATCTGAAATGAAATATTTTTTTCTTTTACTTAAAAAAGCGTAAGCGTTATCAGTTAGATTCTATTTGACAGGAAAAAATACAGAGCTTATGTACTACATTAATCCATTAAATCGATAAAACCTAGGACTCAGTTTCCTCGATTATTTTTTTCGTCTTGAGCTGGATTGCAGTTCGGAAGAAGGGGCTGGGCGCGCCATCTTCGGAGTTAGAAGTCCTCACTGGCTTCCAGGTTGAGTGGCTTTCTAGCTTTGTAGGGTTGATAGATTTAATTCTCCATTTAGTCTTGTCTCGTGCCAGGCTATGACCAACTTGCTCGTATGCGGTTAGGTCTATTTCAAAGGAGATAATTGCCCGACAACCAGGTTATGTCAAAATAAATTTTGATGTCAGTTCTTAGTGCAGAGTTATCAGCCGCGTAGTATGGCTTGAAAATTATTCTGATGAATCTTCCGTGAAAGAATCATCTTGGAAGGAGACTTAAAAGACTCTGGTATCCTGAATAAATGATCATAATATAAAGACTCTTTGTACTAGATTGCTCAACTTCTCTTATCACCATAGTATGCCGGAATCAAATCAAGTTGCTGATTTCTTAACAAACTAGAGCAGTTTGGAACGATAGTATTTCCACTGATCTTGCTTCTTTCATTATTTGTTACGAAAGAAGAAAGTACAACAAGGTTCTCTTTTACGTGATACAAGCTAGGTTTCCATTGTTCAAAATTTTTCCGCTTTGTATTCTAGCTGAGAAAATTTTCCTACCTTCATGTTCAGCTGAGGTATATTGGGAGTTTGATTTACAGATCGGGAACACTTCCGATCTGCATAAAGTCTCAGTTTCTCTACTTTATGTATTTATTAAGTGTTTTCGGAGGGAAGGAAAAATGATATCAGCGCTATAGGTGCATACCAAAAAATGCATATAATTTCCTTAACTGAAATAAAATACCATTCAAGCAATGACCCTACTTGAAGGAAAAATATGTGGAATGTTTTTCTTTTTTTAAGGAAATTAATAAATTTATAAAAATTTGAACTATATTTTTATTTTTAAAAAACTATATACTTTCTTTGTAGATGCATTTGGAAGGCATTCCTCAATATCATTTATACCAAATCGGCAACCAAATAGGAAAATTTTTGCTACCAAACATGCTTAGAAAACATTAAATACCATTTTAGAAGTGTCTTCCTGCCGCATGGTGCACATGATTGGTATAAATCATAAAATTTAGTATGCAGTAAATTGCAGTAGTAGTGGTCCTAGGAAATTCTCATGCGCACAAAAAGGAAGCCTATATTACACAAGAAGACTGTTTCAGAATGATCTCTCACATACACACAAAAAAAGAATAGATTTGGCAACCAAAATGCATCCTAATGGCCCATAGCTTGATTTTTTTAGGGTATGCATTTCCAATGTGTTATGCACGATTCGCTAGTAACACCATCGATTGGTGCAATGATAAAAAACTTAGTCCGACAAAGAAAAAGGCGCAGATTCGAGATTAAATATGTCTCAATACTGCTCCTTTTGAGACTCCAGATTGTCGAGACCATA